>CM060704.1:164076636-164549136 GCA_030686995.1 Artemisia argyi
TTTTAATACAGTAACTTTTTGTTTTTAAGATGGTAAAAAATAAGATATGATGGGAAATCATGGGCACATGCATAAAATGATAGGACATTTGGGTACCTGACTCAAGATACAATTTAGGTGCATGTCACCCCATGCTAAACCCAATAAAAGGGAAATTTTATCTGCTGACATGGCAGGACATGAGTGGATGTGATAGATTTCTTAGGATGACTTGATTAATATGTGTGGCAGATGAATGTCGTACGTTGCCATACTTACGTTCAGTGACTTCTGATTACAACTAGAGACTTCTCTCTTTTATTATCTATATGCTTAGTATATTCTGATATTTCTAAAAGTATTATCTTTTGAGAACGACATTATAGCTCAATAAGAGTTGCGCAAAATGTACACGCAAGAACCAAAAAGACCAAACACTGACGGCAGTAACTATATAACCCCCAAAAGAAAGAATTTATGGGTGAGCAATTATAGTGCCTCTTAACTAGTAGTTTGAAAATTCAAGTTATTAAAAAAATAATAATAATAATAATAAAAAATAAAATTATAAACATATGTGAATAATGTGATTAGTGTGAGATGTATGATGAGAGAGTTTTTAGCTTTATAAAAAATCACAAATCTAAAGTGCATTTATCTAGAATTACATGTGACCTTAAGCAATTGTTGTAATTGGATTTGAATGCCAAGACTCTCATGAGTAAGAAACCTTAGAACTTAGAACACCAACGGTTGTAAATCCAAAGAGAGAAGATATTTTGGATTTCGAACGTGGACTCGTCACATGCAAGAACCATATATACTGTCTAGATATATCATTAGATCCTAATTAAGTATAAAAGCAAACATTGCAAATACTTTGTATGCGCTATACTGTATGAGAAATGATACATCTCTTAAAGTTTATACCCAAATACAGTACTAATGGAAGGTACCCTGAGTTGATTCGAATGTAAAAAAAGTGAGCCTATTTCTAAATTATGTGTATTCGTGACATATGACAATAGAGATGTTTTTAGAAGAATATTAGCATTACTCATACCACATGTATTTTCGATAGATCCATAAAAACATGGTTTGCGGCCCCGTTTGGTTCGTTGTAATCGGACGTAATTTGATGTAATTGTAATTTGATTACATTACGTAGTGTGTTTGGTTTGCATAATGGATGTAATTGTAATTCAAATTACATTACGTAAGCTGTTTGGTTTGCAATGTAATTGTAATTGAATCTTTCCAATTACATCAAGGGAGGGAATTCAGATTACATAGCAAGTTGGATGGAAAGTTTTGAATTACGTTGTAATTCATTATTTTATAATTCAAAGCATCAGTATTTATAAAATATTATTAATATTATTATTAAAAAATATTTATTATTATTATTATTATTATTATTATTATTATTATTATTATTATTATTATTTTATAATAAGTATTATTATTATTATTATAATATTAATACTAATATTATTATTATATTACTTTTATTATTAATAATATTTTATTATTATTAATATTATTTTTATTATTATATTATTTATTATTTTATAAATAATAATATTATTATTTTATTAATAATATTAATATTATTTTATATATTATTATTATTATTATTACTATTATTATTAAAAAATATTATTTATTATTATTATTATTATATATTATATGATATTATATTATATTATTATTTTATTATAATTATAATTATTATTATAATAATAAAATTATATTATTATTATATTAATATTAATATTATTATTATATTACTTTTATTATTATTAATCTTAATATTATTATATTATTTATTATTTAATAAATAATATTATTATTATTTTATTAATATATTAATATTTTATTATTATTATTATTATTATTATTTTTTTTTTCTGAATTACATTACGTTGCGAGTCAACCAAACAGAATGACAGATTTTATCAATTACAATTCAACAGATTACAATTACAACACATTCTAATTTTTGAATTACAATTCCTTTCAAAGATTACAATTCATTCAAAAACATTCTGTGAACCAAACGCACCGACATTAGGTTGCCTTTAGTTAGTGAGTCTTTTTTACAAAAGTTTCTAAAGATAACTAAGAAAATGGAAAACATGTTTAGATCAAATATTTTCCAAACATGTTCTTCAAAATATTTTGTATTCTATAACTAATCATTAGGTAAGGGAGATTTATACTTTTCTACATGTTTATTTGGATTTCCCTTAGAGTGCTAGGTGCAGTGTTGGTTATCCGCACTGCAACCTCAGCTTTAACCTTATAACATTTCTATAACACAAAAAGAGATTTATACTTTTCTACATGTTTATTTGGATTTCCTTTAGAGTGCTAGGTTTAGTGTAGGTTATCCGCACTGCCACCAGCTCAGCTTTTACCTTATAATATTCATATAACACAAAACCTGAAAAATATCATCCCAGTGTTACCAGGTTATACGCATGAGTCTGCTTACAATTTGTTGCCATAAATGTATCCGAAATGCGATCGACACCTAATCTTGGGTCCTCGGATATTTGTATCCAAGTTTCCGCGAAAAAGAATTCTTCATCTTGAGTCCAAGTCGTACGGACAATGTCTGTTTTGTGGTGTAGGCTTTCTTCCTTTCACTTTTCCCTTTCCTTTTTGAGAGGAAGAAGGCTCGCACATCTCATGTGATGGTAAGTTTGGTGGTGATTTTGGTATTTGGCTAAATAATGGGTATTGTTGTTGAATTTAGAGTAAAGCTATTTGCTTAAACACGTCTTGGTTTATAGGTAAAGTGGTTCATGGTTGTAGAAAGGCTAGTTGTGGGAAAGCTTGTTGTGGGAAATTTGGTTGCTGGAAGCGTATTGTGCAAAGTTGGGAAATGGTGTGTGCTGTGAAGAACTAGAATTGGCGGATGATTGTGTAACGAGTGATAGTGAGCTCGAATTGTCGGACAAAGAAGAAGAGGGAATATATTTTTCATGAGCAAATCATTGGTTTGTTTTAGAGGTGGAAAAATGGGCCGGTCGGGCGGGCACGGGCTACGGGTCAAAACGGGCTCGGGTCAAAATGGGCCATTTAAAAAAAGTTACAAAATAAATTCCTAAAAGAAACACCCCCTTATTGTTTAAATAACTAGATAACGGATAAACAAATATTAGGGACGAATATATCAAAATAAAACATAAAAAATGTCTAACGTCATCTATGTTGAGTCTTAAACTGATATTCATAATACCAGTTACATGATGTTATGATCTATGCATGACAAGTAATAGCAGATAACACATGATAGAATCTTCTAGTACTTGTATAGCAAAAACTAAAACTGGGTCAAAAGCTCTATTAAACAACATAAATTTTTGGTAAAAGAAAAAGATTTCCATGCTCTAATCTCTATAGATCCCTAAAAAATAAAAATGTTGAAACTTCATTTCTACTCTAGCAGAGACCTTGCATTTCGCCTAATAAATGACTTATGCTGGAGGAACTTCTTCAGGAATCTGCAAACAAAAAGATATTATAAGTTACACTTTCACAAATGATTATCACTATTACAAATATGTTTGAAATGAGCAGAGACTCGATGGACAATCAAACAAACTGAATCTCATAGCCCTACGCCTTGATTTTATTCTCTCGGAACGGTTCCTATAGTTGGGAAATGGTGTGTGCTGTGAAGAACTAGAATTGGCGGATTATTGTGTAACGAGTGATAGTGAGCTCGAATTGTCGGATAAAGAAGAAGGGGGAATATATTTTTCATGAGCAAATCATTGGTTTGTTTTAGAGGTGGCAAAATGGGCCGATCGGGCGGGCACGGGCTACGAGTCAAAACAGGCTCGGGTCAAAATGGGCCATTTAAAAAAAGTTAAAAAATAAATTCCTATAAGAAACGCCTCCTTATTTTTTAAATAACTAGATAACGGATAAACAAATATTAGGGACGAATATATCAAAATAAAACATAAAAAATGTCTAACGTCATCTATGTTGAGTCTTAAACTGATATTCATAATACCAGTTACATGATGTTATGATCTATGCATGGCAAGTAATAGCAGATAACACATGATAGAATCTTCTAGTACTTGTATAGCAAAAACTAAAACTGGGTCAAAAGCTCTATTCAACAACATAAATTTTTGGTAAAAGAAAAAGATTTCCATTCTCTAATCTCTATAGATCCCTAAAAAAGGAAAATGTTGAAACTTCATTTCTACTCTAGTAGAGACCTTGCATTTCGCCTAATAAATGACTTATGCTGGAGGAACTTCTTCAGGAATCTGCAAACAA
This sequence comes from Artemisia argyi, assembly GCA_030686995.1. Taxonomy (NCBI): domain Eukaryota; kingdom Viridiplantae; phylum Streptophyta; class Magnoliopsida; order Asterales; family Asteraceae; genus Artemisia; species Artemisia argyi. The sequence goes on from CM060704.1 coordinate 164,080,921, forward strand.
AAAGATATTATAAGTTACACTTTCACAAATGCTTATCACTGTTACAAATATGTTTGAAATGAGCAGAGACTTGATGGACAATCAAACAAACTGAATCTCATAGCCCTACGCCTTGATTTTATTCTCTCGGAACGGTTCCTATAGTTTAAGGTTAGTTAGCTGATTACAACATCCAAATGTTAAAACTTTTCAATCACAGGGGGATAATTATATTTAAAGATGTAAGTAGAACTACCATGCATATTATTTATATTTATTTAGTTCATAAAAGTAGCTAGGATCACTTGTAACCCGAAAAAATATTAGATAACACTGCAAGACCAGATATTAATGTGCTTCCAAGTGTGTTACTTGGAATCTTGGATCATGTTTTGGAAAATTTTGAGTGTGACAATTACAATGTCCCATTCGATAATACGACTATTTGCACCATCACCAAGCAAGGTTATTTGCAATGTTGGTAACTTATATGAGGTAAACTAAAACTGAAAAGTTGTTCATTTAGACTTTGTCCACATGTGTTCTTTTCTCGCAAGATCAGTGACAAAATGATCATCCACAATCCCTCCTGATTTTTACATGCCCCAAAAACCGGGACGATAACTCAATTTCCAATTTGAACTACCTATAAATTGCAATTTCAAAATACATAGGGAAAAAGAGCATAATAAAAAGAACAATCACAAATGTTGAAAATGGTGATACAACTTATACCACTTTAGTGGAGTCCCCGAATGGATTGGAGGTTAAAGTTGTACCAAAATAGTTAGAATTCACACATAACAAGAAACAGTTAAGGGATGTTTGGACAAATTTGGTCTAAGGGGATGTTTGGACACAACTAGGTTTAAGGGGCTGTTTGGACAAAAACAGATTCACATGCTGTTTGAACAATGGACAAAAAATCGTTTTATGAGGCTGTTTGGCTGAAAATTTTAAGGCTGTTTGGATAGAATAAAATGCCTTAAGGGTTGTTTGGATAGAAGCAAAGCTGAAACATGAAATGCTTGAAAGAACATATAAATAATAACACCTTAAAGGATGTTTGAACATAAAAGGAAGTTTCCTAATAACATGTAAATAAGTCATTACACACTAAAATCTATGCATCATATAAGAAAATAGCGTAAAACGAGAAAGAAGAAGTTACTTATAAGAGGGAAATATTAGCCTCTTATATAAGCTTCAAGATTTTCTCATAGTTATTCTTCCATTTCGGTTTTCTCATCTACAATATGCTAAAAGAATTTAATACTTATGTCATATCATATATAAACAAATCTTATACATAACAATAAAAGTAAAAAGGAAAAAAGAATAAAACAATATACATTCTAAATCTAACCAGTCACGAGTGCATAACAACACCTCAGCACTTGATGGCGACAATGAGCTTCGATATTTACTCAATATACGACCCCCGAAAATAAATGATGATTCTGAAGCTACTGTCATGATTTGGACACTTAATAAGTCTCTAGCCATTAAAGCCAATCACGATACCTTGCTTGATTTTCCTTCCAAAACAGTAAAATATCACTGTTTGTGTTTTTAGGAATTTTAGGCTCCTCCAAATACAATCTTAATTCTGACTTGTCACTTGTTCATCTCTTCAAAAATGACTAGAAAAAGACTCAAAATTAGCCAACTCATCTAACCCGTCCATTTTTTCACTGTCATTAGCCTGTTCACTCTTATCTCTGAAAGAATCACACATTGTCTAATAATTAAACTCGTAATCCTCATATAACTCATACAAAGAATCAACTATATCATCCACTTTTTCTTGACATACTTCAGGTGCCATTTCAAGTTTGGAAAAAAATTAATCAATGATCTTTTCATTATACCGAGGATCCATAATAACCACAAAACACAAGACTTTGCAATAGTCATTCCAATACTTTTCAAACTTCGTTTTCATATCTTTTCCTATATCACCTATTATAGGATCCAAATTGTGATTTGCTTCATTGATATCAGACTGAATTTTGTAAATTTGTAAAAGAATAGGTTGGAAGTAGGATAAGAGTTCCCCGAAAATAGGGTTGTGATCTCATAGAAATGTTTAAGGAACTTGGCATTTTCCCTAATCCTTGTCCATTCTTCTTCTGTTGGACAACAAGTATAATTGGATAAACTAGATCCAAATGAGCATATGTATTTTGATAAACTGATGCACAATCAAATATCATGTACATGGAATTCCGTTTTGTTACGACATCTTGACTTACAAGCCTCCCACATTGCAACTGTAGTTGAGTTATGCATTCTGCAAAACTAGTCTATCTTGCGCTACTTCTTCTTACATACTTCACCGAATCTCTAACCTTCTCATTGGATCTTTCAATCACCTTCAACCTGACTTGTACAATAAGATTTAGTGCATGTGCTCCATAACGCAGATGTATAAATTTACATCACAAACTAACACGTTATTCAAACGTAGATGACTTCTTAAGGTGTCTACAAAACCATCATTATATTTAGCATTATCTAGTGTGATCATAAAAAATTTGTTTTCAATCCTCTAATCTGATAATTTTTTTTTATCAAATCAGATGCTAAATTTTTACCTGTATGAGGAGGCGGTACGACACGAAGGTTTAACACTTTCTTCCTTAATACACAAGTTTCATGGGATAATTGTTTCTAAATGTATCGAACTTGCCACATTTTACTATGTTGTGTAACCAACTTTTTTTTTGCTATTATGTGTATCCAAGTTACTAATCCGTTCTATTCAGTGAATGCTAATGTGATTAAGGTTTTTCGTTAAAGTAAATTTCATAAATCGTCCTTGTGGTTAGGCCCAAATTGCAAGTTTCGTCCTTTTCTCTAAAAAATTGCTAACGGCCGTTTAACAATGGCAACGTTAGTCCATTTACCAACGATCATTTGTAATGTTAATCCTTTAACAAAGGCAACGTTAGTCCATTTACCATCGCCACCACCCACCGCCACCCACCTCCACCACCGCCACCACCACCCACCAACACTACCATCACTACCGCCTCCACCCACCATCACCACCCCCGCCACCACCACCAAACCACCACCGCTTCCACCCACCATCACCACCACCACCCACCGCCACCACTAGCTACCGCCACCACCACCCACCTCCACCACCGCCACCCACCACCTCCACCTACACCCACCACCACCCACCTCCACCACCGCCACCACCACCTACCACCTCCACCCATCACCACCACCCACCGTCACCTACCAACACTCACCACCACCACCCACCACCTCCAACCACCACCGCCACCACCACCCACCATCACCACCAACACCACCATCACTACCGCCTCCACCCACCATCACCATCACCACCCACTGCCACCACCACCAACCCACCACCGCCTCCACCCACCATCACCACCACCACCCACCGCTACCACCACCACCACCTACCACCACCAATACCCACTTCACCACCACCACCCACCACCTCCACCAATACCCACCACCACCCACCTCCACCACCGCCACCACCACCCACCACCTCCAACCATCACCACCACCACCACCCACCGCCACCTAACAACACCCACAACCACCACCCACCACCGCCACCACCACCCACCGTCACCACCAACACCACCATCACCACCGCCTCCACCCATCATCACCACCGCCTCCACCCACCATCACCACCACCACCACCACCAACCCACCACCGTCACCACTACCCACCGCCATCACTACCCATCGCCACTACCAAAAACTAGCGATGGGTGGTGGTGGCAGTGGTGGGTGGTGGTGGTGGCAGTGGTGATGGTCGTGGTGGGTGGTGGTGGCGAGTGGTGGGTGGAGGTGGTAGGTGGTGGTTGGTGGTGGCGGCAGCGGTGGTGTTGATGTTGGCGGTGGCGGTGGTGGTGGTGGTGATGGTGGTGGCAGTGGGTAGTGGTGGCGATGGATGGTAGTGGCAGTGGTGGGTGGTGGTGGCGGCGGTGGTGATGGTGGTGGTGGCGGTGGTGGGTGGTGGTGGCTTGACTCGTGAGTGGCGATGGGTGGTGGCGGCGATGGCGACGGTGGGTGGCGGTGGGTGGTGGTGGCGGTGGATGGTGGGTGGTGGGGGTGTGGATGGAGGTGGTGGGTGGCGGTGGTGGAGGTGGGTGGTGGTGGCGGTAGGTAGTGGTGGCAGTGGTGGGTGGTGGCGGTCGTGATGGTGGTGGTGGCGGTGGGTAGTGGTGGCGGTGGTGGGTGGAGGTGGTGGGCGGTGGGTGGCGGTGGTGGAGGTGGGTGGTGGCGATGGTAAAGGGACTAACGTTGCCTTTGTTAAAGGATTAGCGTTACAAATGATTGTTAGTAAATGGACTAACGTTGCCTTTGTTAAACGTCCGTTAGCAATTTTTAGAGAAAAGGACGAAACTTGCAATTTGGGCCTAACCACAAGGACGATTTATGTAATTTACTCTAACGAAAAACTTTAATCACCTTAGCATTCACTGAATAGAAAGGATTAGTAACTTGGATACACATAATAGCAAAAAAAAAGTTGGCTACACAACATAGTAAAAGGTGGCAAGTTCGATACATTTAGAAACAATTATCCCAAGTTTCATCAACATAATGAGCCGTTAAAGCCATGTATCAATCATTTTTTATGGAACTCCCCAAATCAGTGGTGAAAGAGATCCTACTACTTACTTTTTCTAGCTTCATTAAGTTTCGTTTTTTCCCTCTGTAGGACCATAGAACAACCTTAATCACTTATGAACCTTGCCTAAATCTAGAGAGATAAAGTAAGAGAGAGAAAGTGGGAGGGAACTCCTAGTGTGTGAAATATGAGACTATGTTATTACTAAGAGAACCAACCTCAAAATGAGTTATTACAAGAGTATTTATAGTGGTTGTCTAGGGCTTCACATATCTTTGAAACTATTACATAACTAGCCCTTAGACTTTATAAAATCATGAAAACTAAACATAAACTTCATCATAATGTTATTCTAAAGCAACCTATTACATCACATTAATGACCGACACTTTTTATAAATAAAATTCGATCCTAACAATCTCCCCCTAAGTGTTGGTCATTGAAGGTTGCGCGACGTCATCATCTTTGTCTTTAAACTTTAACATTCATAGCTCTTGACGTCTTTAATAATCATTAGATGAATCATAGTTCCAGTTCATCATGCTTCATTGTTGTTGAAGTAATCCAATGATGTCATCTGCCTTTCGTCACTTCTGAGTTTGAAGTGGTTGTCTGCCATTCCAACATGCTCATACGTCTTAAGTCTTTGTCATACATACGTTTGTTGTTCCCGTTCTTTCACTTTGATCTTTGTCACTTTACTTTGTAGATTCTTCTTTTTGGCGTAGAATCTTTCTTTGACTGTTGCTATCCTTTCATCTTTGTGAGAACTTTCCTTTGACTTTGTGATGCATGTATGAGCATGTGGAATCCATCCAGGGGCGGAGCCAGAAAAATTTTGGAGGGGGGGCAATTTTTTTTTTCTACATCAAGTTGAGAAAGGGAAAACAACATATATGAAAACAATATTATACATTAAACACCTTATTTTAGACTTTTAGTTAATATGTCATATTTTGTGGGTATTGGGCTTATTGTGGGCATATCATTTTTATAACACTAAATTAAAAGAAACGATAAAAATTAAATTTGTGACGGAGCTTCAGGGTCGGTCCTAAGTTTCCGGATGCCCTAAGCGAGTCGAGTAAAAAATGCCCTATGTAAACAAATAATACACTATCTTTTAGGGGTTTTGAACCTAGCCAAGCTAGGCGGCTCATTTCCGCCTCTATTTTTAGTTAACAAAATATAGTGTTACAACGAGCATGATTGCCCGTGCCTTGTCGCGGGAGTGTTTTTGTCATGTATTTTTACTTTCGAATTGTTTAAGACTATTTTTTTTTATTATGTTTTGTAAAGAAAGCAACACATAGCAGGGGTAAAGTGTACTTCTTTTAATTAGCACCTTTTAGCACCTTTTTACACTTACCACGTATTGATGTACAAGTATACAACATTATGGAGTAAATAAATAAGGCTCATAAATTAATACTCTTGTAGGTAGTATATTTTAATATTTTATCTTCTCTCTCTTTAAGAAAGTCTTCTTCTTCCTCATGGTTATTTTCTTTCTCAAAACATTCATCACAGCTTCATCAAAGGCAAACAAATTTGGGGGGGCAAATGCCGGAAAAACTTTAAAAATCTAAAAATTTAACATTGCAAATTTTTTGGGAGGAGGGGCACGTGCCCACTGTGCCCCCTCCCTACCTCCGCCTCTGAATCCATCGCCATGGAGATGATGTATAGCTGCAGGTAAACAGTTAGAAATAAATCTACCGGTACTTACAGATAAGGAATTAGAGATCGTCAATAGCATAGTGTGAAGACTCCTTCTAACCCTTACCATGGCTGTTCCCATTTCGGATACTCCCAAGGGAGCTTACGAGACCTACTAAGTAGCTCAACGAATGGGTGAGTCACTGGGGATCACTCCACGACTATAGAACGTTTGAAACCACTGCGAACACTAAGCGTAACCCATAAAGAATTACCGAAGTGACCTGTTGTCAGGGCTGCTTGATGTTGACCCTGGCAGGAATTTCCGTTCAATCATTGAGAAAATACATAAGTAAATCCTCTCATAAACATTCTTGGCAGCTTGCTAAGATCTGCGTAGGACTCTTAAGTTTACATCTGGCGTCCTTATTGTTGAACAACCAGTGTAGAAATATCATGTGTTCCTATGAGATCTTTTGATGAATCTCGGGGCTCTAGACTCGATAAGTGCACATTTGGTTTCCTATGCGGAGATTAGGGAGAGGTCTCCTGCTTCAATATCAACCATCTCTAAGAGACAGATCGATAGATTACACCGGTTCCCCGTGAGAATGAAACAAGCTCTTTTAAGAGAACTTGAGTGGCTAGAAGGTTAAGTGCAGTGCGTCACTGGGTCCATGACGTCTTTATCTTCAATACCGGTGTCACCTTAGCAACTACCAGTAGCATACGAATTGAACCCGGTGTCTGCCCTAAGGTTGAATATATGGAGGGCTATTTCTTTTCACCCTTTTTCATAACTTTTCTTTTTAATTCTTCAAACCCTTCTTTCTCCTTTCTCATTTTCTCCTTTTTTCAATCATACCTAAGGACTTCTAATTCTAATCTATTGGATTTGTCCTTGGGTAGATCCCTCCGGCTCTAGCGGATCATAGGACAGTTTTTTCCTAACCTTAGTCACCTTATAACTCCATGACTATCCTATAATTGCCATGAAACCATTTATGAAAATCTCTCAAAGTGTTTATGAATATAAACACATTTTTGTTGACACTTTGAGAGTTTTTGTTTCTTTTGAAGGACTCCCCCTTCACATGTGCTCATGGATTTTTAAGAAATTTGCACATGCGTGAGGAGTTTTCACTTTTTGAATTGATCCACTTTTAGTGAACATGACCGATTCGAGACACGCTTACATCACTAGTTAGACTAGCTTGAAATTATTACCCGTCCTTGTCAAGTCCAAAGAAAGTCTCTCGATACGGTACATTCTACTCAGACAAGTCCTATTCAAGACACGCTTACATCACTAGTTAAACTAGCTTAAAATTATTACCCGTTCAGGACAAGTCTTTTCGATTACTGACATTTTAAGCTTCGTCAATTCATTGGTACATTCTGAGTCGAGCTCTTTTGAGATTCAGTCACAATCTTTAAACATCTTTGATCACATTTTAATCATGTCTTCTCCCCCTCAAAAATAGCATATCGTGATATTTTTGATATCAACAGATTAAGAAAAAGCTTTTTGGAGAGAAAGACAGATTTCATTTTGCATGAATTTGGAAAAATTTTGTTTTTGTACTCCCCCTTAATGATAGCACATTTGAAAATCAATTAAGGGTTTTGAGTGAGTTATCTTGAGCACTCATTTGAAAGATTTTGAAAAATCTTTTGATGAATCTTGAAAAAGTGCTCAAGATTTCTGTTTGGAAAAACGAGTTTTTGTCTGAAGTCTTTTTCGTTTGTTTAGACTCGAACTTTTTGAAAAAGATTTCATCAATGAAAATACGAGTCCTTGATTTGAAATAATCAGAAGTCATCATTCGGGTCCGGGTTTCGTACTGAAGTATACGAAAGCCATTGTGAAGAAACTTTTGAGAAGCAACATGTTTTAGAAAAACATTTTAAAGAACTCCCGTTCAAGCATTTGTACATGTTCGTATCATTGTTGAGTGACATATCTAGAAACGTACAGAATATTGATTTATACGAGAGACATGTCGTGAGAAGAATATTTTTGGATTTTTTGATTTTATATTGTTTTTGTATTTTGTTTTTGTTGGTTTTTCAATTTTTGTATTTTGTTTTTGTTTTATAAAAGAAATGGAAAATCAAAAATAGAAGATTGAAAGAATGATTTTATAGAATTTACAGAATTTGAACGCTTTGATGAACTGGGTTCTGAGATAGTTGAAGCTCCTGCAACCAAAGACGAAGAGGTTTCACAAACAACAATGTTAGAAGTACATGAATCATCACTTAACGAGTGTTGAATATCAACGGTTGTAATGGTTTCTACTTCCTTATCCTGATGATTATCACTATTATTTGTCTTGGTGCAATTATCAAAAATCTTTCCTGTGGGAATCCATCTAAGACCAACTGTTTTAAAAACTTTTCCCGTAGGAATCCACCTAAGGTAAGATCTAGACGTAGTTTTCTTATCAGATGCAGCGGAAGTCTCAGTCTTGGAAAAACTACATCCTTTCGGTATCCACCTAATAGGTTTCTTAACCTCTTGCTTCTTATCAACGGGTTTGTTTCTATTTGGTGTCTTAGTGGATTGTGTCTTGACACTTGATTTTCCTTTCTTGAGAAATTGTGCAATACATGCATCGTGATTAGCTGAAAAAACACATTTTTGACATGTAGGACAGACAAATTCAACATCGTTGTTTAACATAGCAATTTTAACTTTGTCACTACAGTCTTTTGGAAATTGCTTTTTGTTGTTCGATGAGACCTTGAAATTCTTTGTGTTGCATTCTACGTTCCTATCATGCTCTTTTGTGCCACTACTCTTAGATGCAATCCAATCCCTAGTAATTTGTTGATTGTTCCTAGGTAATGGTTTACTACTACTAGCAGTGCTTTGGAATCTCGTAGAATTCATCACACTAGGTTTTACACCTAAAATTCCGTCTTTTCGAAGTTGTGTCTTTTTCTTAGCTTCCTCTAGATTGTGATTTTGGACCATGTCATTAGAACCAACAGACTCTATAACAATTTTTATGGTCACATTCGGTGTATTATTCCTAGAAGGGCCAGGTGTACACACATTTGTGTTTCTTTCAACAACCAATTTTTGTTTTTCAACAATCTTTTCATTTTCACTTTGCTGGGGCAAGGGTGTTGGAGTGAATGGTTTTGCCAAATCCTTTTTCTCATCGACTTTTGGAGCAAACCGTGAAATTGACATTTTTGGTTTTTGAACCGTGTTTGAAACATTTGGTTTCTCCGAAGTCGATGGTTTTGCAAACTTAGTTTCCTCACCCTTCCCTTTTTGACTTTCAAGCTGAGCCTTCAAAAGATCATTTTGCTCTTTCATGTTGTTGAAGGCACGCTCATACGACAGTTTGTCATACTTGCATTCTTCCTTTTTTCGATCAAGTTGTTTAAAACATGACACATTTTCTTTTTCAAGCTTTATAAGAGCATTTTCATATTTGGAAACAATTTCGGAGGTCTCAGCTCTCAGTCTTTCATCGTCTTGAACCGAATATGTTTGTATGATGATAGACATTATATCAGTAGACAGAACTGCTTCGAAAAGAGAATCATTTAACCTTTCCAAAACATTCATGTTTTCACGAGTTTCATTAGCTTGTTTTACCAGGGATTTGTGATCCTTGAAAAAATCGGCCGTTTCTTCTAAGAAAGCGTTTTCAAAATGGATTACCCTCGCACTGATGTTATTTAGCGGGATAGTAATTTCGTTTTCAAACACCTTTTTCTGTTCGATATGAAAACTAGAATGCCAGTTGTTAATACTGATAGTAGTTTTAGATTTAACAATATTTTGAAGTTCTTGAATTCTCTTTTTAACGTTATCAAGAATGTCTCTAGCCTCACTTGGATTAAAAGTGTTTTTAGAAGAAATTTGTTCCATTTTTGAAAGAGATTTGGAAACAACTATCTTTTTAGAAAAGAATTTCGCAAATGGTCGTTTTATGGAAAACTCAGATGGTTCTGTTTGTGGAACAAAAGTAATTCCCGAAAGTTTGTTCAATTTGTTGTAATCAATGGGTTTCAAATCCTTTTGTTTCATTTTAGTAATACTCTCTTCGACAAGTTCCATAGTTTGCAAGAATCCCGAACGACGGGAGGATCATGTTTGGTGTAAATCACATTACCATTATACAAAACATTCTGTTCTTGCTGAGCTTTCTTGAGATTACAAGGAGTTGTGTTACCAAGAGCCATTTTATGTTTCGTATGGTAAATCGGATTAGTTTGATTCGAAATCATTTTCATTGTTTGACTTGACTGACCCGACTTAACCACTAATTCTTCTAAATGTGCAATCATGTGTTCTGACTCTACGATTTCTTCCAAAAGTTTATCTTCTTTCTTTGCAAATTCCTTTTTCAACTCATCCCTTTCTTTTTCAAGATTGGAATAAGTTGATTTTTGTTTAGAGAGTTGGTTTCAAATCAGAAATTTCCGCGTTTAAAGATTTTATTTTCTTGAATGAATTAACATCAAGCGTATCAAACTTGATTTGCAAAAGTTTTTCCCTTGAAATGGAATTTTGATAACCAGTTTCTAATTCTAACAATCGTTTGTTATGAAACTCAAAAGCATTAACGTTTTTCTTGTAACTCTCAAGCTCAGCGGTCAATTTAACATTCGCGGCCTTAATATCGCGATTCACCTTTTTCACTTTCTCAATTTCTCAATTTCAATGCTACAATTATTCAATAATGATTCAAAGAACGCACGAGTTTCCTCATCATTAGCACCATTTTGTGCAACTTGAACTCCATTAGGATCCATATCTGGAGTTTCATAGTTAACATTGCTATTAACTTGTTCCCCCACATATGTATCATAATTAGGGTCAGGTGGCACATAATGTGGCTTCTTATGAGCAAACGGATTAGCATCATTACCATAATTTGGTACCTCATGGAATGGATCTGAATCGTAAGTAGGAGGAAGATCAGAATCACTGATTGATGCTGTTGCCTGCTGATTTGCCATACAGTTGTAGGTTTCATTGAGATCTGCGGAATTCTCATTAACTCTTGTTGAAGCTATGAAGTTGTTTTCCTCAGCAGTCAACGGTATTCTCGATTCTTCTTTATTGGCTAGCATCAACAAGTACTGGATCTTTTCTACCTTCGTCATTGCATTGACATTGTAATTATTACCAATATCACTGCTGTGACTTGCTGATGTAGGTTTCTGAATCGAAGTCATGAAACAATCAATCCCATTTTGATTAAGCACATTCTGATTCACAATCTGATCTATTTGATTTCCTACATACTGCCTTGCATATTGCATCTGATTCCCCATCTGTATACTCGAAGCATATCCTTGCTGATTGTTGTTATGTTGTTGGATGTTTAATGCCTTGAAGAATGAGGCAAAACCATTGGATAAAGCACTTGTGAAACTGTCATGGTGAGATGCCATTGATTCAATTCTAAGTGAAAAGTTGTTCTTAGGATCTTTTGAAAGATAACAAAGGTTGTTGTTGTAGATTAGATGTTTTGGTGAAGTAGAAAAGCGTTCATGGGTGTTCTTTAGTGATCACGAATTTTCCCTCCAAAAATTGAATACGAAAATTTTCTTTCTCAAAATTTGAAAATCACTAAGAAATGCAATTCTAAGTATACCAGAAAAATTTGAGTTTAAAAAATTTTGGCGCCAAATTTTACCCAAAAAAAATTTGAATTTTGGCCTAAAAATTTGAATTTCGGGCCAAAATTTTCAACGTTATACCAAAATTTGAATCTCGCGTAAAAATTGAACGTTTAATCTCCTGTAAAAAATAAATTTTACTCAAATTTGAATCTCGCGTAAAAATTGAACGTTGAATCTCGCCAAAAATAAATTTTACTCAAAGTTTTTTTTTTTTTTTTTTTTTTTTTTTTTTTTTTTTAGGCTAACTCGATAAGATGGTTTTTGATGAGGCGAAAAATGATCCGTTTTTAGGGGGTCATTTAAGCCCGAATCCGAATTTATTTGATCAAATATTGCCCTAAATCATTCCTTTTGTGATTTTAGGTGTTTGGAGAGTGAATTCTGGAAAAGAAGCCATTTTGGACGTTTTTGGAGCATAAAAGTGAAGAAAACGGCTAAGTACCAAATTTTCATGCTGAAGATACAAGGTGACGGCGTCAAGACTACCATCTTGACGGCGTCAGACATGAGGAATTAATTACCGAAGGTGGTGACGGCGTCAGAAGCCTTCATGACGGCGTCAAAGTGGCAAGAATAAAATACCGTGGTTGATGACGGCGTCACATAGGCCGTCATAAGTGGATCAAGGCCGTCCGAGGAAGTATATGGCGGCGAGGTGACGGCGTCACATGTAACTCTTGACGCCGTCAGCCTGTTTTTCCTATATATAGTTTTCTAGTTTTTTCATTAAAAAAGAGAAGTTTTGGTGAAACCCTAAAGACGATTTTGGTGCATCTTTTACAGGTTTTTCAAGGGTTCCAAACCCTTGAGACCTTGCATTGTAATTGAGATAAGTGTGTGGAAAACTAGAAGGGGGGTTGAATAGTTTTAGCGTTTTAAAATCTTTTTAACTTGTTTAGTTAGCTTTGAAACTTTCCGTTTGATCAAAGATATATGCACAAACACAATATATATAACATGCAAGTAAAGGAAAGAAACGATCAAACCACAACACGAGTATTTATCGTGGTTCGGCTACAAGGACTCTTTTTCCTTGCCCTACGTCCACGCCCCGAGTATCCAACTCGAGAGTTTCTTTCACTAGTCAACAAGCTCCTTTCACCGGCGGAGAAAACCTTACACGTCGCTTATACTTTTACCGACACAAAGCTAAATGCCGAGTTCTTTTACAAGGGCACAACCACTCCCGTTTAGTTCTTTTACTAGGGTACAACAACTCCCAACACTCTTTGTATTTTGAGGACTAAAATACTAACCACTCACTTCAGAATATACACAAACAAATGACGCGTAAACAACACGAGTTTACACAATACTATGCTACCAAGTCTTGCAATGTTGTGTTGGAAACTTGTAACTTTAGACGACCTTGTGAGCTTCTTTGCTACAAAAGGAAACTTCACATTTACAATGTTAAGATGTTAGAAAGAAAGATGAGTGTGTGTGTAAAAATGATCTCAAGAGGTTAGCCAAAAATCAAGTTATGGCTTGGTATTTATAGCACAACAGACTGTGTGCTCGGCGGATCAGGCGGAACCCTCAAATGGGTTCCGCCCGTGTACCCCCAGGGTACCGCCGGGTCTGCAGTAGGTTTTTGCAATTACTCTTCAAACCAAACAAGGTCTTGTCACATAACTTCTATCAACCAAACAATGTCACATCACTTAAAGTAAGTCAAACATGATACTTGCAAGCAACATGAAAGCAAGTCAAACACATAACTTGCCATAAATACATAATGACAAAACTTGCCATAAATGTGATGTGACTATTTCTAATTTAAGAAATAAACTTGTGTTAAGTTTTATGAAATGTAAAATGTAGCAAAAGTCTTGTTTATGCAAGTCTTAAAAACTAAGAATATGTTTTGCTTAAAACTAAAGTTTACGTTTTGTCGTTAACAAAACTTAGCGAAGATCGTAAAATATAAATAACGTTTTTAGGCGATATTTGTATTAACAATCTCCCCCTTTTTGTTGATGACAAAACATAAACTTTGTTTTTAAGTAACACACAAAATCTTGGTTTTTAAGACTTAAAAAAAAAATTATATTAACCTTGTTTTACTTAAGATATGAAAAGCACATCAAGTATTGAAGGTTTAATATATTTCTCCCCCTTTTTGTCGAAACAAAAAGTAGAGTTAGCGAAGCGGAATAATCGCCATGCTCCCCCTTGGTCGATACTCCCCCTAAATGGAGTACCAATATGGGAAACATGGATTTTGAGACCTACAAAAAAATGGTTAGTTGGTGATATATATAGTTAAGCTTGTAGTTACCACACACAATGCAACCACAATGACAACACAACATTGATCAACCAACAATGCACAAAAGTAAGTAGAAAGAAATTTCATTCCAAGTAAAATTTTGACTTATAAAAGTCAAAAGACAAGAAATGTTAACTATTCTTCTACTTAGTGACCAAAAACAAAAAAAAAATAAAAAAAAATAACCAACAAAATAAAAAAATCCTACATTCCTAAGTTGGGGCAAACGGCCTCCAAGGGTTGTTTAGGATTTGTTGGGGTGGGAAAGTGCATCCAAACGTTCAATGACATGTTGGAATGCAAACCGGGTTTCATTTTGGAATTGGTGAAGCAAGGTTTTTATGCTTTCACCCATTTGCTCACAATTTGAGCAAACATGGGGATGGTTGGGTGAAAATGGGTTGGTTTTGGTTTATTGGTTTAGGGGTTGGTTTGGTTTTGGTTCTTGGGTGGAGGATGGATTTGGTATTGATTCAAGCATTGTGGTTTGAAATTCCATTGCTTGATGAAGTTGGTTTTCAACCATGCTTTGTATTTCCTCATAAGAAGGAAAGAAAGACTCATAGGTTTGGGGTTGAGAAGGTGGTGGAGTTGGGTGATCATGGTGTTCAAAATTTGGTTCTCCATAAAGAGGACCATGGATTTCACGGTAAATAGGGTGAAACAACAACGGTTTGGGTGGTTGGTACACTTGTTGTGGTGGTTGGTTAAGTTCAAGATCATCATCAAGATCAAAAATTGACCTTGGTGATTGGTTTGCAAACGGTGGTGGTTGGGTATGTCTTGGTGGAAGATCATTTAAATCTTGGACATACGGGTGTGGTGATGTTGGAGGAGACCCAAAAAGTTCCATAGGTTCAATTTTTGGTAATGGTGATGGTGATGAAGTCTTTGATGGTTGAGTTGGAGCACTTGGTGGAGTTGGGTCAATAGGTGATTTAGTAGGTGGTGGAGTGTGCTCATTTGGTTGTTTGGGGTGATGGAGATGGAGAGGCAAGATTCAAAAAATGTTCATTTTTGATGGGTGAGGTGAATTCATCCGAAGATGAGGAGCTAATGTTGATGGATTGGTTTGACCATAGTGGTTTTACACTAATCCGGGCGGTTCTACGGATGGGTCGTGATGGTTGAGAGGTGTTTGTTGACTTGGTCATTGTTTAAAATGGTTTAAAGTTTCAGAATTTGTGATGAAGAAGGTGTGGTTTGAGAGTGTTTAGGATGGTTTAATTTATAGTGATGAAGATTTGTGGGAAGGAGTGTTTGGATTTGATGTTAGTCCATACAAAAAATGGTGGTTCCTAATGATTTGGAGAACTTAATTGTGGGTTGTCAAGTCATGGAAGTCAATCCAATGAAAATGGTGAAGTAAGAAGACAAGTTTTGCACTAAATGCTTAGTGGTTTTGGTGAATTTGTTTGATGGAAAAATCTCAGGGATTTCAAGGAGCCTTTAAAAGGGATCCTTCCTTTATGGGTGAAGGAGACTTGAGGTGGTTATAGCTATTTTTGAATTTTGGCGGGAAATGGGTTTGGGTGAGTTCTAAGGAATGCTAAGTACCTTAGTAAGCTAAACACATTGCAAGTAATGGATTTCTAGCTAAGAGGATTGGATTTTGGTGTTTGGATGTTGAAATGTTGAAAAGAAAAATAAAAATTCTGCATTTCACTGGCGGAACCCTGGAAATACACAGGCGGAACCCAAAATAGGGTGCCGTCTGGTCCGTTGGGCCAAACCTGGGTTACCCAGATTTTGCACTGGCGGAACCCAATTTTGGGATCCGCCTGATCCGCCAGTACTGAAAAAGTTCACAGTCCGCGATTTTGACTCGCGAAACGATTTTCAAAATTTTCGAAAACTCTTGGAACTAAAAATATAATTCATACCTGGTTAGGAAATGCAAAAATTAGACATGTAGAGACTCATATCATAAGACTTTGACCGGGGGCTAGCGAAATTCACTAAACATAGTGAAAATTTGATAATCATGAAAATTTGACAACTTGCCAAAAGTTGTCTTCCTGCAACATTGTTAGTTAAAACATGTTCCATAGTGTATCAAACATTGTACTAACACACAAATACATCACAAAGATTGTTTAAACTATGAAATTGTTCCAATAGCACCTTGTGCCAAACACTCCTAACACACCCGCACTTATTGACGGTCCATCTTCTTCTTCATCTTCCCGAGGAATCTCCCGATGTTTTTGAACATCCCTTTTGTTTGCTTGAACTCCTCCGACTCATTTGGAATATCCGGAAGTTGGGAAAGGTATTCTAGAGGTGGGAGCCTAGAGTTTGGCAAATTGTCATCTTCACTCATTGAGGAAGAAGATGATGAGGTAGGAGGATGAGGACGTTTTCCTTGGGCTCTATACATTCTCTTATCACTTAGAGGGACAAATGTATGTGGAATGAGAGAGTAGTCAAGTTGAAGACGGTTAGGAGTTGGAGGAATGGGTGCAATGAACCTAAAGAGACGGGTCAAGAACATTCCATATGGCATAGCCGTTGTGCCATGCACGGGAATGTCGGCCATTCTCTTGGCCATGTAGTAAGCAAGATTGAAAGGTTGCCTAGTGGACAAAGAGTAGAGCATGTAGCATAGGCAAAGGTTGATATGGTCTCGGTTTCCTATGGTGCTTATAACATTGGCTCTAAGGACTTCCTCCCATTTCTTGAATTGGGGCAAGAGTTCATTAAGTTCCATTCCATATGGATCTTTATCAACCTCATTACCCGTTCGGGTTCTTCTAGTAGTGGTTGTCCTAACAAAGAGGTGGTTACGGAGTACATCTTTTGACATAAGTGGGGTATCATAAGGATGGAAACGGTCATCTAGGGTGTCAAGGGTTGAGAGGGAGTGTAAATCGGAGTAGATACAAGTACCTTGGTTTGGAATTCCTAGGATTTGAGCAAGCTCCTCAAGAGTGAAGGAGTATAGATTGCCACTAACCCTAAAGTTGACGGATAAATAATCATAATCACCCGTGGATAGAGTGACGGATGCATAGAACTCAAGAATGAATCTAGGACAAATAGGCTCGTCTAAAGTCAAAAGACACTCAAAGTTGATTGTGGCAAATTCGGCATAAAGGTTTGTGCCTTCTAGGAAAGACGGGTCAATAGTTCTACCCTCATGGACATAGCGTTTTTCTAGGGCTTTGAAAATGTTGACTTGGTTTGGGGTAAGGCCTTTGGTTTTGTGGTGTTTTGGGAGGTACTTAATTGTGTCCTTATGGTCGTAATGGGTTAGAGGAGGCATGATGATACCTAGAACAAAAAAAAAAAAAAAAAAAAAAAAAAATCACATTTTAGTTTAAGTAAAGTACTATTTTAATGTGGATGTTCTAGTGTGTGCCTATATGAAAACAATGTGGAGGTGCGGTTATCTTGACTCATTTTGATGCATCAAAAGTGTTTTATAATGCAAGTTTCGTTATAAAAACAAAAGATAACCGAAACACTCCTAGGTCAATGTAGCTTCGTTTGAATGTACCCGAAAATGCATATTGATTATGTATTCCCTTTAGCATTCAAGAGACATTATGCAAGTGATGTTTTGAACATAACGTTTTGATTTTGTATTCTCAATGTGAGACGAAAAAGTATTTGTCCTACTTGTGAGAAATTTTTGCAAGAATTTGACATGGGGTGGTTTAGCAAACATGTTTACACTAAGTAAGAATGCAATTCCTAACTATGGGGATCATGATTAGTTTTGTTAAACACCTAATTTTATGCATGAATTTTACAAGTTTAATGCATAACCCCAAGTTTTTGTTATTGTGCAAAAATAGAATTCCTAGACTCAGATCAGGATTGTAATCAAGTTAGAATACTTACAATGATGATGGATTAGTAATGTGATTGAATGGAAGACCAAAATTTCGTGGGTATGGATGAGAGGAATGGTGAATAGTAACAGTTTTGGAAGTTGTGGTATGAGATAATGGGTGTTTGGTTTAATATAAACTAATGGTTTGATTCTGCAGGTCGACGGACACGGCGGATCCCAAATTTGGGTTCCGTCCGTTATGGTTCAGGGTTCCGCCGACCCTGCTGAGAAAAATTGTTATGGATTTGTTTTGATTTTTGTGATTTTTGTCTAATGTCCAGAACTACAATGTAGGTTCCATGAGTCCTAAGCCTAGCCTAAGAAGGTTAAAAGGTTCACGTTTAAGAGGTTTGGTGAGAATGTCGGCTATGTTGTCTTCGGAAGAAACTTTCTCAATTGAGATATTTCCTTTTTGAACGTTGTCGCGAAGGAAATGATGACGGATTTCAATATGTTTGGTACGAGCATGTTGAACCGGGTTTTTGCTGAGATCAATGGCACCTTTGTTGTCACAAAGAATTGTGATGTCGTTGAGTTGAATTCCGTAGTCGACAAGAGCTTGCTTCATCCAAAGAGCTTGTTGACATGCCTTTCCGGCCGAAACGTACTCGGCTTCCGTTGTTGAGATAGCAAGAGCCGTTTGCTTCTTCGAGAACCATGAGGTGAGACAATGTCCAACAAAAGTACAAATACCACTTGTGCTTTTTCTATCGACATAGTCACCGGCATGATCCGAGTCGGCATACACTATGGTGTCTATTCCCGTTCCTTTGGGATACCATAAACCTAAATGTGTAGTGCCCTTAATATACCTAAATATCCTTTTAACGGCTTCAAGATGGGTAGTTTTAGGATCTTCTTGAAAACGAGCACATAGACAAACACTAAACATAATGTCGGGTCTACTAGCCGTAAGGTAAAGTAGACTACCAATCATACCTCTATATTTAGTGCTATCTACGGATTCACTTTCCTCATCCTTGGTAAGTTTAGTTTCCGTGGACATGGAAGTTTTGATAGGTTTCGAATCTTCTAATCCAAATTTCTTAAGCATGTCCTTAATGTATTTAGATTGGTTAAAGAAGATACCATCTTCAAGTTGTTTAATTTGGAGTCCTAAGAAAAAGTTGAGTTCTCCCATCATACTCATTTCAAACTCGTCATGCATGATTTTTGAGAAATCCACACATAGTTCTTGACAAGTTGATCCGAATATAATGTCATCAACATAGATTTGGACTATGATAATATGGGAATCTTTCTTCTTAGTGAAGAGAGTATTATCAACTAAGCCCATGGTGTACTTATGGTCAACTAAGAAGGTTTTAAGTCGATCATACCATGCTTTTGGAGCTTGCTTAAGTCCGTAAAGAGCCTTTTTAAGTTTGTAAACATAATTAGGTTTTTCAAAATCGATGAAGCCCGGTGGTTGAGCAACATATACTTCTTCATTAATGACTCCGTTTAGAAATGCACTTTTGACGTCCATTTGAAAAAGTTTAAAATTATGTGCACACGCATAAGCAAGTAATATCCTAATTGACTCGAGCCTAGCTACCGGAGCAAAAGTTTCATCGTAGTCAATGCCTTCTTGTTGATTATATCCTTGTGCTACTAGCCTAGCTTTGTTTCTAGACACAATTCCATTTTCATCCATTTTATTACGAAAGACCCATTTCGTTCCAATTATTGTTTGACTCTTTGGTTGAGGAACTAATGTCCATACATCATTCCTAACAAATTGGTTTAATTCTTCTTGCATTGCAATTACCCAAGATTCATCTTTAATGGCTTCATTAACATTTTTAGGTTCAATGGTTGACACGAAACAAAAGTAGTTGCTTTCATTTTGGACTTTTGATCTAAGTGTTCTTTCGTTAATGTTGCCTATGACACTATCTAATGGATGACTTTTAGATTCTTTGACATTAACAAGTTCGTTGTTTAATAGTTCATCTTCCTTGTCATTATCTAAGATTTTTTGACTTTCAATTGCTTGGCTTTCAACTAAGTCATCATCTACCAAAGGTGATGTCTTAGAGGGAGGTGGACTTTCGTCAAATGTTACGTTCAACGATTCCTCGACTCTTAAGGTTTCCTTGTTTAAAACAATGTAAGCTTTACTATTTTGTGAATATCCAAGGAATACACCTTCATAAGACTTTGGGTCAAATTTGGTGAGATAATCCTTGGTGTTAAGAATGAAGCATTTACTCCCAAACACTCTAAAGTATCCTAATGTAGGCTTTTTACCTCTATAAAGTTCATAAGGTGTTTTATTCAAAAATCGTCTAATTAGGACTCGATTTAAAATGTACGTTGATGTGTTAACGGCATTACACCAAAACTTTTGTGGAATAGTTTGTTCATTAAGCATTGTTCTACTCATCTCTTGTAATGTCCGGTTTTTACGTTCTACTACACCATTAGATTGAGGAGTACGTGGAGCCAAAAAGTTATGAGTAATTCCATTATTATCACAAAATTTTCCAAATTGAAATTCATTATCAAATTCACGACCGTGATCCGTTCTAATAGACACAATATTAGATCCTACTTGATTTTGAATTTTCTTACTTAGAATCTCAAATTTATCAAAAGCTTCATTTTTACTTTTCAAAAACTTAGTCCAAGTATAACGTGAGTAATCATCAACTATGACCAAAGTATAGAAGTTGCCTCCATAACTTTGTATAGCGGATGGACCAAATAAGTCCATATGTAAAAGTTCTAGACATCTAGACGTAGACACCAAGTTTTTAGCCTTATGGCTACTATGGACTTGTTTACCGACTTTGCAAGCATCACATAAGTGTTGGTCATATTTCAACTTGGGTAGGTTTCGAACTAAGTCTTTGGAGGAGAGATTTTGGATAAGTCTCATGTTAGCATGTCCTAAACGTCTATGCCATAAAGTTGAAGATTCATCTAATGAGGTAAGACAAAGTTTGTCTCTAGATGTAGAATCCAACTTCATGACGTATACGTTGTTCTTAAGGACACCTTTGGCTATGGTTATACCATCTTTAAGTATTTTACTACCGTTCTCACTAAAAAGAACATTATACTTATTACGACAAAGTTGACTAATACTAAGGAGATTAAATCCTAAGTTATCAACATGAGCAACATCATCTATAGAAAGGGAGTCATGAGAGATTGTACCTTTTCCGATGATTTTGCTCCTAGCATTACTACCAAACGTAACATTACCTCCATCACATTTGTGATATGTTGAGAAGAGGCTTTTATTACCCGTCATGTGCCTTGAACAACCGCTATCCTTGATCCATTCATCCGGATCCAAACAAACTTTGAGGCACACCTATTTTATGAAAAACACTCAAACATTTGGTCCCCAATTTCTCATAGGTCCATTTTGGTTAAGCATACCATTAATTTGTCCCAAATATGAAAATAGAGCATAAGGGTTCCATGGCATGTAATTTGAGGTTTGGTAATGTCCAGGAGTGTTTTGGTTCCAAACATGTTGGTAGTTTGGTCGAGCATTGAAGTTGCTCTTTGGAAAGGGGCGTTTGGGAATTTGAGTCTTAGGTCTTGGTTGAGTAGTCTTAGCTCTAAATTCATTTTAACTAAGTCCTACTCCAGTTTTAAAGGCAGGTTTGGTTCCATTTTTATATGTAACTTTAACAAATTTAGAACGATCCGATTTGGATGGAGTTACTGCTGCAGCAGACCTGGCGGAACCCTCGGGGCCAACGGACGGAACCCTATTTTGGGTTCCGTCTGGTCCGCGGGCTGCTGTAGCAGTTTTGTTTGTTTCATGTGTGTTCGTTTCTTGTTTCGTTTGACCCTTAATGATTTCTACTTTCCTGAAACCTAGACCTGTTTTATCAAAAGGTGACTTTTGGAGTTTCATAATTTCATCCGCACATGAAATGCTCTTATCGAACTTTTTGAACTTTGTGGTTTGTTTGATTAGATCATTTTGAGTTATTTTAAGTTTCTCAACTTCAAGTTTAAGTTCCTCACATGATTTGCATGAGGTGTCAATACCTTTACTCTTTTCTAATCTCTTAGCTTTTTCTTTTAACTCATAAACTTCATTTTCTAAAAACTCCTTTTTAGTTTTCAAAAATTTATTTTTGTTTATGATTTTTAAGCTTAGCTCACAAAGTTTGTTATATTCAATTTGTAAAGTGTCATCATCAATAGAGGAGTAAGATGAGTCGGAGAGTACCTCATTTGAGTTGTGAGCCATGAGAGCAATATCATCGTTCTTTGGCTCATCATCATCTCCTTCATAGTCACTCCAAGCACCACCCACAAAAGCTTGTTGAGGCTTGCTCTTGGGTGGTTTTGGACATTCTCCTACAAGATGACTTGTGTCTCCACACCTATAACATTTTCGTTCAACTTTTCCTTTTCGATCATCACGATCTTTCCGGAAAGTTTTCTTGTCATCTTTAGGTTGTCTTACAAACTTCCTTCGCCTACGAAAGAACTTCTTGAAGTCTCTCACGGCCATAGCATATTCCTCATCATCACTATCCGAAGTAGATTCTTCATCATCACTTGATTGGACTCTAGCTTTCAAGGCAATGGACTTAACTTTTTCTTTCTTGCCTCTAACTAGTTCCGAATCTTTTTCCATCACCATTTCATGAACTTTGAGGTTTCCAATTAGCTCATCAAGTGACATGCTTGAAAGATCTTTGGATTCTTCAATTGCCGTCACTTTTGCTCTCCACTTCGGATGGAGTGCTCTAAGAAATTTTCTGACAAAGTTCTTACTACAAAAAGATTCATCAAGTGCTTTAAGTGAAGTAATAATAGTGTTAAACCTAGCAAAAGCATTATCAATAATCTCATCTTCGGAAATAACAAATTGTTCATATTGTTGAACAAGAAGATCAATTTTGTTATCTTTAACTTGTGAGTTCCCTTGATGAGTGACAATTAAAGATTGCCAAATATCTTTGGCGGTTTTACACAAAAAGACTCTTTCATATTCTTTCTTAGGCAAAGCGTTGTAAAGCATCATTTTAGCTTCATTATTTTTACCTATCAATTTCTTTTGATCATCATCTTTAATGTTAGTAACTATATTATCACCATCAACAATTATATACCATAAATCTATATCTTTAGATTTCACGTAAGTTTCAAAACGGTTTTTCCAATATATAAAACCATTTGCTTCAAAGAGTGGTGGTCTTTGCATAGATTGCCCTTCTTTGTAATTTTCAAAATCCATGGATCGTTTCAAGTTTTAAAACACAATATATTTTAAAAGCTTGAGTAACGTAGCTCTTGATGCCAATTGTGGAAAACTAGAAGGGGGGTTGAATAGTTTTAGCGTTTTAAAATCTTTTTAACTTGTTTACTTAGCTTTGAAACTTTCCGTTTGATCAAAGATATATGCACAAACACAATATATATAACATGCAAGTAAAGGAAAGAAACGGTCAAACCACAACACGAGTATTTATCGTGGTTCGGCTACAAGGACTCTTTTTCCTTGCCCTACGTCCACGCCCCGAGTATCCAACTCGAGAGTTTCTTTCACTAGTCAACAAGCTCCTTTCACCGGCGGAGAAAACCTTACACGTCGCTTATACTTTTACCGACACAAAGCTAAATGTCGAGTTCTTTTACAAGGGCACAACCACTCTCGTTTAGTTCTTTTACTAGGGTACAACAACTCCCAACACTCTTTGTATTTTGAGGACTAAAATACTAACCACTCACTTCAGAATATACACAAACAAATGACGCGTAAACAACACGAGTTTACACAATACTATGCTACCAAGTCTTGCAACGTTGTGTTGGAAACTTGTAACTTTAGACGACCTTGTGAGCTTCTTTGCTACAAAAGGAAACTTCACATTTACAATGTTAAGATGTTAGAAAGAAAGATGAGTGTGTGTGTAAAAATGATCTCAAGAGGTTAGCCAAAAATCAAGTTATGGCTTGGTATTTATAGCACAACAAACTGTGTGCTCGGCAGATCAGGCGGAACCCTCAAATGGGTTCCGCCCGTGTACCCCCAGGGTACCGCCGGGTCTGCAGTAGGTTTTTGCAATTACTCTTCAAACCAAACAAGGTCTTGTCACATAACTTCTATCAACCAAACAATGTCACATCACTTAAAGTAAGTCAAACATGATACTTGCAAGCAACATGAAAGCAAGTCAAACACATAACTTGCCATAAATACATAATGACAAAACTTGCCATAAATGTGATGTGACTATTTCTAATTTAAGAAATAAACTTGTGTTATGTTTTATGAAATGTAAAATGTAGCAAAAGTCTTGTTTATGCAAGTCTTAAAAACTAAGAATATGTTTTGCTTAAAACTAAAGTTTACGTTTTGTCGTTAACAAAACTTAGCGAAGATCGTAAAATATAAATAACGTTTTTAGGCGATATTTGTATTAACAAAGTGTTCTTTCAATTCAATCAATATGTCTATGTGTTGGTTGTTTATATCTTGTTCTTATCTCAATTCCATTATGTTAGGCTAGATCTCTTTTGTGTTTGCTTAGATCTAATGAAACCTAGATGTTGATTATGTGTTGATTACTTGTCTATTCTTGTTTTGGATGCATGATTTATATGTTAGGCTTAAGAAAACTGGCAGATCTCCATATGGTAACATGCTTGAACGTCTTAAGAAACATGAACCAAGGCGTACTAGGTCTTTATTGGTTGTATTTAATGCATGAGCCACTGTTTACAATCCCTATAGTTGTGCTGGGTCATGGTGTAGGAGGAGATAAGAGCTCATAGAGTTGGGGAGTTATGTATGCCACCCCACGAATGGTGTTAAGGAATACAATCCATCATCCATACAAGTGTAACAAGTAATTAACGTGTAAAAGATATCTAGGGAGTAGTGAAGTCTAAGTAAACACAATTTCTCCAAATACTGCTCACAACCTTGTAATAATTAGTTTAATTTCATTTTTATTATTTTATTTTGATTGCATCTTAGTTTTGGGTTAGTTGAATAGCAACTAATTCCGCCCTTTCTTCCAAAACCCGAGATTTTATTTGCTTTCATAAAAATATAAAAATACAAAAATAATCATCCCTCACCTTTAGCACTAGTAATTAGGTTCTCTAATCCTAGCGACACTATTCCTAAGCTGAACGATCAATCCCCCGGTACTTGTCACTATACTATACTACAACGATCAGGCACACTGCCTGGTGGGGGTTGTAAGCTTCTCGAGATCCCTCGAGAGGTAAAGCAAGGTGCGATTCCCACGCATCAAGTTTTTGGCGCCGCAGCCCGGGGAATAGTTATTGTCTAGGTTAGGATTTCTTTTTATTAGGTCTACTTGCTAGATTCCTTTCTGGTAAGATTTTTATTTTTATTTTTAGGTCTTCTTTAGTCTATCTTATTTCTTCGTGCCTTTGTTCGTAACTCTTTACCATCCGACATCATGGAAGGTGGTAACATCTTTGAACCCATCATCCCACCCCAACAAAACCCACCATTAGAACCCCTTAGGCCCCGAACCTTAGGAGAGTATTCCCGACCTAGCCACCAAGGCTACCGAAACACCATTGAGCTCACCGGAGACAATGTGACCCCCTTGCGATCCGACACCATCCGGTTGGTGCAAAGCGGATGTGCATTCCATGGACTTCGTTCCGAAGATCCAAACCAACACCTTAAGGACTTCCTCAAAATCGTAGATTCCATAGACCTAGGTGTTGAAACTAGAGAGACTACCCGTTTACGCTTATTCCAATTCTCTCTACGAGATCAAGCTAGTCAATGGCTTGAGCGTTTACCCGCGGGCTCCATCACCACATGGGATGATCTCACCACTCGTTTCCTTGCTCAATTTTTCCCACCGGGGAGAACTACTAAGCTTAGGAATGACATCTTGATGTTCCAACAACGTCAAAATGAATCTCTTTATGAAGCATGGACTCGTTTCAAGGACTTACTCCAAAAAGTCCCTCATCATGGCATAGATCTTTGGCTCCAAGTCCAAATCTTCTATGACCATATCGACATCTCCACGAGGCGAACCATTGACCAATCGGCCGGTGGTAAGCTACGTGATCTTAGTGCGGAACAATCATGGGAACTCATAGAAGATCTTGCTCTCTATGACAACGAAAGTTGGAATGATCCCCGTGATTTGAACAAAACGGTCAAGGCAATATCTTTGCCTTCGAATAATTCAACCACTTCCGACCGTAGGATCATGGAACTTGAGGACCAAGTCAAGTTTCTCATGAAATCTTACGAAGCTCCAAAGCATTCAAGCCAAGTGAACAAAATCACTTCTTCATGCGAATTATGTAGTGGTCCCCATGACACTCGTGATTGTGTGGAACTCCCCGGAACAGCTTTTGCGGACTACGCATCCACGCGTACCGACGAAGCGGGAGATAAGTGGTACACTTTCAAGCCCGAGCCAAACCTATACGGTGATTCATACAACCCCTCATGGAAAAATCACCCAAACCTTAGGTGGAAACAAAATCAACCCAATTCTTCCAATCCGCCTAATCGTTACCAACCAAACGGTCCACCATCCAACCGTACTTTCAACAACAATCCTTCTAACAACTATGGTAGTACCAACAATCTTGAAGGATTGATGTCAAAGTTCATGGCATCTCAAGAAGCCCGCATAGCTAAGTTTGAAGCCGATTTCAAACAAAATCAAAGCGAGATGACCAATAGAATTGACGCATTGTTGAAAGTTCTCAATGACCGAGAAATGGGAGCACTCCCAAGCGACACAATCAAGAATCCGAAATTAAACGTTAATTCCATATCTTCAGTTTCGTCACCCACTTCGTGTCCACAATACTACTCGGTTAAATCAACGAGCACGTGTTTCAAACAAAACCAAGTTCCCCAAAAGGACCAATCAACCAAAACCCCCACTATAGAGTCGGTCAAAAGCATTGTTGAAACACCTCTTACGCAAGACCTTGACGATGAATTCAAAGAACTTCACCTTGAACGCCCCGTCATTGATGTCTTAGCGCGTGCTCCCTACTATAGCGCCTCCTAGAAAAATATGAGAAGTGTAAGCTAGGCAAAAATGGGACCGCCTTCGTTCAAAACAAGTTACCTAAAAAGCTTGATGACCCGGGTATATTTGTTTTGCCTTGTAAGATAGGAAGATCCGAAGCTTTCGACACATTAGCCGACTTAGGGTCAAGCCTCAACTTGATTCCCTTATCCTTATTCACCACTCTTAAGCTAGGAAAGTTAGAGGAAACGGAGGTATTGATAGGTCTAGCGGATGGGAGTATTGCACACCCGGTTGGAATGATTAAGGATGTAGTTGTTCACGTAGGAAAGTTAACTATTCTAGCGGATTTTCATGTCCTAGACATGGTTAGTGACACTACATGCCCATTATTGGTAGGGAGAGGATTTTAGCAACCGCTAGCGCCATGATAGATTGCAAGGAATCTAAGATTGCGGTAGGTGAAGGCGATACTTGGTCAGTGTATGATGTTAAGAAGCATAGTTATGATTGTGATGATGAACCGACACCGCATTGGGTAGAGATGAATAGGAGACCATCTAGATATGGACCTTGGATAGAAAGGAACTTCATAGGACCTCAATGCCCATTTTATCTAGAAAAGGATTTCGTTGAGAAGACACATTCGGTAGAACAACTCATAGCTAGAGATGAGGAGCTAGATCCCTTTGAGGACCCCTTAGTCTTTAGAAAGATGATTGAGTTCTTGAGCGTAATGCCTATTAATATAGAGTTGAATAAATGGAAAAGAGATGGAGATAAGTATAAATGGAGGTGGGACAAGCCACCTAAAGAAGGAGACGGATCATGGCACATGAGAATGACTTTGTATGATCCGGATGGAGAGATGTTCGAAAGGTCGTACCATACTAAGAAAACCGATAGAAAGTTGAAACCTAAGTTCGATCCCAAAGATATCCTCAACGAGGAACTCACCCGAATCACGTAGTAACCCATGACTTTGAGTCTAGCTACAAGACTCGTAAATAAAGAAAAGCGCTTCTTGGGAGGCAACCCATGTTTTGTGTGATTTTATTTGTTTGATTGTTATTTGCTTCCGTATGCATGTTTTATTTTTATTGTTGGTTGATCATGTTTCTCTACTAAAATGTGGAAATACTTTGTTATGTTGTTTGGCCTAGTCTTAACTTCAACCTAAAGGTATTTTTGCAAAAGATAAGTGTAAGGGGAAACCCCAAATATGTTTTTAAGAAACAAACCGATCATGATTCTCCACAATATTTAATGAACATGTATATTCGTATTTGTTAGAGTCAAATGCTTGTATTGAGTCATAATGAAGTTTTGCAGGATTTTCCAGGAAGTAGGACAAAGTTTTTCCAGAAATTTTCCGGAAACTTAACATAAGAATTTCTGCAGGTCCATTCTGACGGCGTCAGGGTATTGCTCTTGACGGCGTCAGGAGTTAAAATCTGGAAATTTTACCGGTTTTGTTTTTCTAACGGAGTCTTATGGTTTTTGTGAATTATTAAGTTTTATAATCTCCAGGAAATCTGCAAACTTCATTCCACAAGCATTATATCTTACTTTGTTTTCTAGGATTTAGTAACTTATATAGGATGCCGCCGATTTTACGCGAGGTTGCCTTGTCTATTGTTGTCAGGATTTACAAGTTATTTGTGACAAGAAGATGATTTATATTCTGGAAGGGAAGTTTTGATTGTTCATTTTCTTGGAGGAAGATTTAACCTGGCCATAATCCATACCGAGCGAATCAGGGGAGTATTTGATTTCATTCTCTTTACTTTTTAACTTTTACATTCTTTACTTGAACATTGGGGACAATGTTCATCTTAAGTGTAAGGGGAGGGTAAAAAGATGATACCTTACATATGCACTTTCGCTTGAGTTTGTTTTGTTTGATAGTAGATGAGTAATAAAACTATGAGAAATACTTGTTAGTGTAATTTTAGCGCCAAATTTAAATTTTTTTACAACATTTAGTAGTGAAACTTTAGCCATAGCAAGCATCTCATGGATAGGAGGTTGTATGACTAGCACATAACCGTATATTCAGAAAAATTTTCCACCCAAAAATGTGAGGTTCGCCTTTAGTTTTGATAGGAAAAGCATTTATTATTGGTGCTTATGAGTGTACCGGTAGCATTTAAATTCTAGAACTTGCGTTAGTGATGCATCCCGAGACCGCTAGTGAGACTACATTCGTGTAGTAGGATTTACTACATGATAAGAGGCATTAGGATCACCCTTGTGTTAAACCCGTATTATAATTACTTGACCATTTAAGTCATATTACTTGACTAGTTAAGTCAACTAATTTTTCCCACACCCTTAGCGTTGTACTCATTTTTAGTACACGAAACCCCTAGTACACCCCTCCGAGCCTATCTTTTCGTTTCTAACTTTAAGCATCTTACTTAAAGGAAGAATTTGTTACACCCCACTTAAATGTACACCCAAATCGCCTTAGCCTTCCGTGTATGCGCTCATTTTTAGTGCATTATTGTTATTTGTTAAACCCTAAGTTAACTTTCTAATTGATTACATGGTTGCTAAGTCGAGTCATATCCTTGTACATATTGTTTTGGGACGATTGGGACTCATGGGTAAGTACTTATTTTATGGAGTAATGGGGAAGAACATAATATTATTACCCCCATATGTACGTTAATCTTAAAAGTGCTCCAAGTGTTTTGATTTTCTTAATTCGAGTCATTAGTTTGGTTTAATGTAAAGTATGTAAAGATTCAAGTGTAAGGGGAATTCTCATTCCCTATGATGTATTATTTTGGATGGTAGGGTAAGAGTGTATGTAAAAAAAAAAAAAAAAAAAAAAAAAAAAAAAAAAAAAAAAAAAAAAAAGGACTACCATCCCATTTTCATTCTATGTTCATTTTATGTTTTTGTTATTTTTCATTTATTAGCTTAAGTCGAGTCTAGTCTTGGCCTAGCAACGCCATCTTGTACATGTAATTAACCGAGATTGTTAACTCGCCACCAGTCAAATTTCCTTTATCCAACAAAACCGTGTAATTCATATCCCTATACCTAACATTACAACCCTTTTAAAAGACCTCTTTGATAGTTTATCCTAGGTGCTTACGCCATGTGGTGGAGGTTTGATTCTTTCCCAAGCCTATGGTAATCTATTTTGCTATGACAGGTAGTGAGAGATATCTTCCATTTCCATAATGTTATATTACTTTATTACACCCGAGAGATGTGAGTATCTAAACACTATTTGCGAGGTGCTTGTGTATGACCTCCGTGCTTGTCTATTGGTCTTTAGTGGAATGATTATTTGTTGTAATTACTTTTATATTAGTGTTAAATGACCCCTAACTTGTCTTTTGAGTAGAATAAAAGCTCATTTGCTTGAGGACAAGCAAATCTCAAGTGTAAGGGTATATGATGAGGCGAAAAATGATCCGTTTTTAGGGGGTCATTTAAGCCCGAATCCGAATTTATTTGATCAAATATTGCCCTAAATCGTTCCTTTTGTGATTTTAGGTGTTTGGAGAGTGAATTCTGGAAAAGAAGCCATTTTGGACGTTTTTGGAGCATAAAAGTGAAGAAAACGGCTAAGTACCAAATTTCCATGCTGAAGATACAAGGTGACGGCGTCAAGACTACCATCTTGACGGCGTCAGACATGAGGAATTAATTACCGAAGGTGGTGACGGCGTCAAAGTGGCAAGAATAAAATACCGTGGTTGATGACGGCGTCACATAGGCCGTCATAAGTGGATCAAGGCCGTCCGAGGAAGTATATGGCGGCGAGGTGACGGCGTCACATGTAACTCTTGACGCCGTCAGCCTGTTTTTCCTATATATAGTTTTCTAGTTTTTTCATTAAAAAAGAGAGAAGTTTTGGTGAAACCCTAAAGACGATTTTGGTGCATCTTTTACAAGTTTTTCAAGGGTTCCAAACCCTTGAGACCTTGCATTGTAATTGAGATAAGTGTTCTTTCAATTCAATCAATATGTCTATGTGTTGGTTGTTTATATCTTGTTCTTATCTCAATTCCATTATGCTAGGCTAGATCTCTTTTGTGTTTGCTTAGATCTAATGAAACCTAGATGTTGATTATGTGTTGATTACTTGTCTATTCTTGTTTTGGATGCATGATTTATATGTTAGGCTTAAGAAAACTGGCAGATCTCCATATGGTAACATGCTTGAACGTCTTAAGAAACATGAACCGAGGCGTACTAGGTCTTTATTGGTTGTATTTAATGCATGAGCCACTGTTTACAATCCCTATAGTTGTGCTGGGTCATGGTGTAGGAGGAGATAAGAGCTCATAGAGTTGGGGAGTTATGTATGCCACCCCACGAATGGTGTTAAGGAATACAATCCATCATCCATACAAGTGTAACAAGTAATTAACGTGTAAAAGATATCTAGGGAGTAGTGAAGTCTAAGTAAACACAATTTCTCCAAATACTGCTCACAACCTTGTAATAATTAGTTTAATTTCATTTTTATTATTTTATTTTGATTGCATCTTAGTTTTGGGTTAGTTGAATAGCAACTAATTCCGCCCTTTCTTCCAAAACCCGAGATTTTATTTGCTTTCATAAAAATATAAAAATACTAAAATAATCATCCCTCACCTTTAGCACTAGTAATTAGGTTCTCTAATCCTAGCGACACTATTCCTAAGCTGAACGATCAATCCCCCGGTACTTGTCACTATACTATACTACAACGATCAGGTACACTGCCTGGTGGGGGTTGTAAGCTTCTCGAGATCCCTCGAGAGGTAAAGCAAGGTGCGATTCCCACGCATCAAGTTTTTGGCGCCGCAGCCCGGGGAATAGTTATTGTCGAAAGTATATAATAATGCATATCTATAGAAAGATAATTTAAATCTCGTCACGATGGTATGATTTTTTTCGCCTAACGATTAACGGTTTGCGAGATATTTAATTTTAAAAAAAGGGTGAAAGTTTATTTATTTTATTTTTTTGATAAAAAAAGGAACATATTAGCTACAATTTTTGTAGCAAACTCACTACAATTTTATATTATAATTTGTAGGTTCTTGAATTTTCTAGTGGGTCCCTTAATCATTTTTGTGAGTCCTGAATCAATTTTTGTGTAATTTTGGTGATGTAGCCAAGATATCCTCTTAATATATTAAAACTTTCTTTTACACTAAAAATGCATTTACTAAACCCTAATTAAACTTATAATTACCATAATTAAATGTGATTTTTCAATTTAATACACTTAAACTTTTTGTATATTTACACCTTATAAGATACTTAGTAGGCAACCGCTAACAAATCCCTTATAAAAAATATGGTCGTTGAAGTTAGCCGTTGGATTAAAAAGTCCGTTATAGGCATGGCGGCGGACCTATAACTTGCGTATAATGCACCAACCAGTGCACTTTTTGACCGTAATAACTAATAGGTACCCAATTGGCTCATAATATTCGTAAGTAAGAAATTCATCCTGGTCTTCGAAGTGTAGATGGCTGATGAGTATGACTAAATGGTAAATATAAAAGCAAACAATTTTTCAGTTGATCATATACAAAATTAACATGAAAAGCGAACCACTCTATACTTTAAGCAAACCACAATCCATATTTATTACTCTACACTAAAGTGTATGGTTGACGCAAAGTTTATAGAAGCTTAAAATTTTAAAATAAGCCATCTTATAATAAAAACATTGTTTAACGCAGAAACTTACAGGAGCGTTTAAATCTTATAAGCTCTTAAAATAGAGACTAACTACGAGGAACATAGTCTTTGAAAAATTGCAACAATGATCCTTGTGGTTTACTTACGATTACGAACATAGTCTTTGAAAAATTGCAAAAAAGTCCCAACCGTTTGCTCTCGATTACATAAATAAGCATTGAGCTAAGTTTAGGGACCCTTTGTGTAACAAAAAATTACATAAACGTCCCTCCGATTTACCTGTATTGCATAAAAAATCCTTACATTTGCAAAAAAGTCTCTCCTCTTACTTGCGATTATGAAAACAATCCCTAGGTTAGATTAAGGAACTCTTTGTATAAAAACACTTGCATTAAAGACACAATCCAAAGGTTAAATATGGGGACCGTTTGTGTGATGAAAAATTACATAAATAGTCTCTGCAATTACCTACCGATTCATAAATGATCCCTAAGTTAAATCTAAGAAATGTTCATGTAATTTAAAAAAAAAAAAAAAAAATCACTTAAAATCCCGCGCCCTGCAACGGAGCGCATACAAAAAAGTCCTCGTTTTACACATATTAACTCTAGCTCCCGTTAGTCTATCAAACATATATGTAAATAAAAGCGTAAGCTCTAGCTAACACCAACTACTTTCGGCAAACATACTCTTGTATACTATGTTTGTACGCCCAGCCTAAAAAAAAAAAAAAAAAAAGAAAAAAAAAGAAAAAAAAGAAAATTACATTAACCAAAATGGGCCTATTGGATCAGCCCAACATATATCACAAAAGACCAAAAAAGTCAATTTTGTAAAATGTTTCATGTTTTATCTTAAAATTCAAAGCCACCCATTTCCAACCAACCCAGAAATAACCAGAAACTTGTGAGAAGAATAAAAAAGATGCCAACTTTGAATCTGTTCACCAACATTCCAATTGACCCAGTGATTTCTTCTGACATATTGAAAGATGCCACTAAAGCTGTTGCTAAGATCATTGGAAAACCTGAGTCTGTAAAGTTTCTTTCTTAACCTACCCTTTTGTTATTTTTTTTACATAATGCATATCAACTGTTTGATAAAATGCTTGTGAGTAACTTGACCTTAATGTGTTGCACTTACTTGGGTTTCTATGCGTGTTTAGCAACGAGCTTTTTGGAGCGTTTAGTAGTATATAATGCTTGTTTGGCCACCAGAGTTTTTGGATTTTATTTAAACGCTCCTATTCGAAAAACGTTTAGCTTTACATCATTTTACGATTT
Source organism: Artemisia argyi (assembly GCA_030686995.1). Lineage (NCBI taxonomy): Eukaryota > Viridiplantae > Streptophyta > Magnoliopsida > Asterales > Asteraceae > Artemisia > Artemisia argyi. Next base: position 164,114,879 of record CM060704.1, read on the forward strand.
ATAAAACGTAGCCTAAGAAAACTTAGCTTTACATCACTTACTTTGCAATTTTGTCTACTAAGAGTTTATGCAAGATTGATGGTTTGTCTGCAATGAAAGACTAATATTGGTGATTCAAAAAGTTAATCACTCGAATAGGAGGTGTCATGTTTGCGACAAAATTGTTATAGAGTTTGAAGTCGAAGAGTAAAGACTAATGAGTTTAAACCACACTTTTTCTGATTGGACAGAGTATTTGCTGTCATTATCACTTATTGCTATTTGTATGACTCGAGCCAATCCTAGTTGAATTGATAAATGTTCGTTTAACACCTAACGTTGATAGAAGTCTGAGGCATTTAGTTCCCTTTTTTTTTTCTCTGGCATATTTTGCGTTATTCATGTCACGTTATAAATTATAAACCCTTACACCATATTGTATGGTATCTCTATACTGAGTATTCTAAACTATTTTACATGGACAATGTTGTTGTATGTGATCATTGATGAACCTATTGTGAATAGACACATCTCACAACCAAGTTATTCCTCAGTGATTCTAGGCATACGTAATTGCAGTAGCTTAAATATATCTCTATGAACGAATATGAAAACACTCTAGCTAACAACCTTTTCTATCTCTTAGTATCCGGGCGACTGGCATGTCCCTGGTCCGTTTACCATACTGCTTCTTCATTAAAAAGCATTTATCCATGGTCCGATCGCAAGTTTTTTTTTTTTTTTTTTTTTTTTTTTTGGTACGTAACCATTGGTTTCCTACCTTTTGGTCGACCAATCCATGAGGTCCGATCACAAGTTTATGTAATCTTTTGGGACAGTAGCCGTATAGAAACTAGACTAGCAATTTGGAACATAAATTTGTGAAAAGTGAGGTTGTAATGGTCTTCAAGTGCTTATGGCCTCAGCTATAAGACGTAAACTCTTATGTTTCACAAGATGCTTCTGCACCCTCCTGATTATACAGATTGTACTGCTTATATTATTTATACTTATCTCAAGATGACATGATTTCAACGGGCAGTACGTTATGATTGTGCTGAATGGAGGTGTGCCGATAGCATTTGCTGGCACAGAAGAGCCAGCTGCATATGGCGAAGTGAGTTCAATTGGAGGGCTTAATCCAACCGTCAATGGGAAGTTGAGTTCAACCATTGCAGATATTCTTCAAACAAAACTCTCTGTAGATAGTTCACGTTTCTATATCAAGTTTTATGATGTTGAGGTATGATTCTTCATCTGCAAAAATAGATTTTTTTTCCCCAGTTGTTCATGCTGTTCTAACAACTCTTTCTTATTCTACAGCGCTCGTTTTTTGGATTTAATGGATCGACATTTTAACTTGAATCTCAACACCAGGAACATATTATGGTACTCGTCTTTGGACAGACTTGATTGCGATTATTATGTTGTATCATTGTTTAGTCATTTTATTGTTCTTTGCTCTTTTTAGTGAACATCGCTTCAGAAAGCCACTGATAAATTATTACTGGCATTTATGATTTCATGTTTTTGAGTTCATTAAATTGACTAATTGAGTTCTCAACTGGGGTTGATGTTAGCTTTTAGATGGTAAAATAACCGAGTCAAAGTATAGCTAAAACTTATAAGAGAACAAAAACTTTCCATTGAACACTTAATACGATGATATGCAAATATTATAGCTAAAACTTATAAGAGACCATCTTAATGATATACTCTAGACAAAAGTATCCTCTTGAGGAAAAACAAACCAGGAAAAAATCAAGAAGAAAAACTCACCTAGGTCACTAAGGGCAAAAAGGTAGATTACAAGGTAAACGCTAAAAAGATAGGGAGTGAGGATGGATACACTCGTTTATTCGTTTGCATCTTCTTCTTCTTCCGATTTTCCATAAAGTATAAGAGTCATCGGATATTTGATATTTCTATGAAAACATGTCCATGTATGACCCGCATACCTTACAGAAACATTTTCAAGCTAAAATTAGAAGACGGAAATGGATGCCTAGCCTCTAGGTGCTCATTGGACTTGGAGGGTCATTTAGAGCTGATATGGCAGTATGGATTTGTATCTTCAAAAGATCAATTTCTTCCTCTTCAGCCTGTAACACATACACATAAATACATTCAACTGTGGTGCCTTAGACGAAAAAACCATAATACAAATTTTAAGTGTCCAGGATGGTGAATATACATATTTCATATAAATTCACATACTAAGATATATAACAAAATAAAGAAAATAAATTCAATAAAAGTTGCTTTCAGTTGTGCATTATCAAGTGCCTCCAAAATTTAATGCTCTCTCCGTCCCAAATTTAATACTGTAGTACACGTTTTCTTTTTGTTAGAGGATAATTATTTTAAAACGGAAAGAGTACCTTTAGTGTTTTATTTCTTCAAAACATGACCAGCTACACCCGAACAAGTCGTTTATAGTGTGAAAGTTGTGTACGTCTTTTAAAAATACTCGTGAAACATTCAAAGATGCCCACGAGTAAAACGATAATCAATAGTTGAAACTTTGTTTTCACTATTTAATTTTTTGACAGCTTCAAATAAACGTGTTGTATTGTTTTTTTACCTTTATAGACAATGATTGCTTTAGTACCATCATGATTTTATATACAGTATGTTTCTTTAACTATAAGAAAACATAAACCAAAAAAAAAAAAAGTTTCTTTTGAATGAAACTTAAAACATGTATAAAGACTCATGAATATTTTAATTGAAACAAGAAACAACATATTTCATAATAAGATTGATGACTCTTGGTATTTGTATAAGACAAATTGATATATCGACATCACCTTTTTGTGAGCAACATAATCTTTCGTGTCCATGTTACAGTGTTAACAAAATATTAATAATTCTAGAGTTCAATTATTGGTGATACCATAAACGTGCCATTTATCACGAACATGTACACATGAGAGAAAAATTTATTGTAGACCTCAAATTCTTATTAGACCCAATGAACCAATCACATCTTTTATTTTATTTTTTATTATTTTATTTTTTTATTTTTTTTAAACAAAATAGAAAATAATTCAATTTCAACTTTAAAAATAAATAAATAAATAAAATATCTTACAAACTGTTATTCGTTATGCGAAAATAATCATATTATATATCACGACGAGAATTAAATCACATGTGATTTATATAATCACACGTGATTCCTAACAAACAGATCACATGCAATTTGTGAAATTGTACGTGATTTCAAGCATACAAATCACATGTAATTTTGTCAGAAGCAAATTTTATATTAAAACAAAGCTTCAAAAAAAAAAAGTTCATCGAAGTATATCGAAGTGCCCATCTATTGAAATATAAAAACATTTCATCGATATTTTTTTTTCATAACGATTTATCGTTTGCAAGATATTTTATTTTCAAAAAATAAAATACTAATAAAAACAAAAAATAAAAAGAAGATTTTTTTTTTTTTTTTTTTTTTTTTTGAAAAATTAATGGTAAGAATTAGTTCGTCTGTAAAAATTATTTGGTGTATAATGATCTCAACTCACTTACATGAATTGATAATAGAAAGTAAATTTTCTACAACAATTCTTTACAAGATTCTTTTTAATGTTAGGCATAGATGGTAAACCTTTTAAAAGATTTAAACTTGTGTTATGACATTAAGTATTACACCTTATTGTTTGTTAAATCTATCTCCATTATATATAAATCTTTTCAAGTTTATAAACATCTCATATAATTAAATACATTAAATTATGAAAAGGTTCGACATTTAGATCTCTTCATGACACATACGCTGAAATGAATCTCCACTATGTTTTACAAGTTTTTGAACATCTTCATTATTTTATATAGTTAGGATCAAATAAGAAAAAATAAAAATAAAAAATAAGAATGATAAGAAGAAACCACAACCAATCATTTCAGATGCACCTACAAAAGTAGATGCATCTCCTCTTAAAATTCTCCCTCCTATTTGAAATGTGTGGTTAAAAATTCTTCTTATTCTTCTTATTTAAGTTTTTCTTCTTACTAGATCCCTTCCTTTTATAAATCTTTTCATAAACTATCATAGTTGATGATGCCCTTAGTACTCGTATTTATATGATGGTACATGAATTATAAAACCAGAAATTAAACATTCGCATGATTTTAGTATAAAATATTGATTAACATGCCTAACTAGTATGTTTAATTATATGTATAAATATATATGTCAACATTTTATTGATGACAACACAAGAATCCACTTATTCACAAACAAATAACATACGTAGTATTTCCACATATTTTAGGCACATAATGACTCATATTTTAATGTCTCCCAGTCATTTTCTATCAGTTCATACGTATTTAATTATGTTGAGTCATTTCTATTCTAGTTCACGTCTTCTCCTTTTTGTAAAATAATTGTATTTGGATACCCTACTGCTATACATACTATTACTAAACAAACTAAGCATACACTTATCATTATATTTAACTCAAAATAGATATGTTAAATTGTTACCTGTTAATATCTTTTTAATTTAAGGGTTTTGCTAACGACAGCCCTTAGGGCTGTGTTTAATATAATTATTTTTCTTACAATTAGTTGTAAGAAATAAATTCACCCAATAAGAATAAAGCCAAGTAGGTTACTTTGTTAAGTAAAGTTAAAGGAAGTCACCTGAATGAAGAGTGTCTTGAAGAGGATATCAGAAAAAGAGGTTACATTAGCCGTTACAACATTGAGCTTCAAAGTTTCGAAAACCTCACATATCTTAACCATTGTGTCTCTTCTTTTCCTACACTTCAAACTCACCAAAACCGTCTTTTCACCAGCATACGACACTTTTAACTATCAAACCATATAAATACGACAATACAAATTTAAGTACAAGCATGTGAGTTATGAGAAAATATTGTTTGAAGTCGAAATAAACACTTACTTCAAGTATTTCGACAGGATATGACCTAGACTCACTAGAATCAAAAGATTGTTCAATTTTTTTCTTTTTAGACTTTTCTGTTGACATAAACACCATCTCTTGATCATATTCAAGCACCCCGGATTCCAATTTTTGCGACTCGAGTTCCGTTATTTCCGCTTGAATAACCCTTTCTTGATCATGCAAATGTTGTATATAATCAATTGCATCTTTAATTATAGACGCTTTATCCATCTAAAATGAGAAATAACAAAGTTAACTTGCCAAACTAAATATAATTTTTCACTATAATAAGTGAAAATTGGGTGGCATAAAATGTGCCATATTGCACAATAAAGAGGAATAAAGGAAGTGATGCGACAGTCCAATTATTTTAAGATTAAACGACACCTTGCTAATGTTGGGGACCACGGCTCTAAGTGCAAACAGTCTATCATTGAGCTTCTTCCTCCTATTCCGTTCGGACATAATGTTTTTTGAGGCTGCCGACGACTGTGCTCCATCGGGCGAGCTCGAGTCATAGTATCCTGAAAATGTTTCTTCTAATCCTCCCCAACTGTATGTCAAAAATTGCATAACAATTACTATATCAATTTATGTTAAAGAAAACTCTGACAAGCATAGGCGGAGCGAGGATTATAAGGTAAGGGGGGCGAACTCTACTTAAAAATCATAACGATGTATATCACACAAAAATGAATTTGTTGTTCTTTGAACGAATCATTCAACCTAACACGATATTAATTGGGAACTAAACTAAATGGAAATGGAATGTTTTGACAAGTAAATTTATTTTGGTGCTAAATCATATCGGTTAAGTTATTCGTTTATATTTTTTTTATCTAAATATTGATAATAATAATTATAAGGGGCTAATTGCCAAAACTGCTAAGAAAATAGTTCATGGGCTGAATAATTACTTAACAAAGTAGTGTGATTAGGGGGTGCCTCAGCACCCACTAGTCACTCAACTTCTTCGACCCTCTTGCTGACAAGAAAACTCTGACGAGATAGACAGAGTTTAGGTTAGTTGGCACAAACTCAATTGAACTGTATTGTGTGTATAGTTGTTAAGTGATGTGTTAGTATTACCTATCGAATTCGTCGGTTTGAAGAAACATATTGGTTTCCCAGTAGTGCTTGTATTCATCACCAATGTCTTCCATGAAATCTTGTTGCAGAATTTGAAATGGTGATTAAGAGATTTTGGGAGAAAAAGGGTGTTTTTGTAATGTTATTATGGAGTATAAGTTTACATTTTCTCCAAGTCACATGTGGTCTATTTATATGGTTTTTGTTGGCAAAGTGGGAGATCCTTTATTGAAAAGAATAAAATAATACTCCTTATTTGGTGTTCTTTGATCTTCGTATAGAATTAGCAAAAATGGTGATGGACATAGAGTGAGAAAAGAAAGAGATAGGATTAGATGGTGGGGTACGGGTGTTGGCAATTTATCTGTATTTTAATTATAATTAATAACGTTCTTACTTGTTAAATGTGCTGACTAAGTCCGTCCAAATAAATGAAGACAAATATCATTATACTCTCATGTGATCGAGAAAATTTAACGGGCAAAGATAAATGAGTGTTAGAGATAGGGAGTTGCTGTAGCAACACTCTTTATATGACATCGTACAAACCGTTATGCACATAGTATAGCACTGTTATATATCGTACAACCCTTTTATGCATAAAAGGGTGTGTAAATAGGATATTTGGGGTGTGTGTATAGTACAACCCTTAGAGATACTAGGAGGCGGTAATCGAGTCGTGTTCATGTTAACTTATTTGGGTTGGTGGGTTAGTATAACTTCTATTCAAACATGATCTATTCATTAATCGTGTAAAGAAACTCAACCCTAACCCAAACTTGTATAACACGTGTAACCCATTTGTTATCCGTTTAACTTGTTTAAGTAAATAGGTTAAACAGTGAATAAAATTACTGGTTTGTTGATTTAAATGTGAAAATGATATAAGGATATAGAATATGATAAAAATAACATACATGTAACTATACGACAGTTTCAATGCATGATATATGAGTTACAAACGTCAATTTCAATTATACAACACAGGTTCGTACATGTTTGTTATGTGGCATTATGACCAACCATTTAGAATGTTTAAAATATTTAGAGTCTTTAAGTATTTTAGGTGTCAAAGTGCACTTTGGGTGAAATAGAATAAGTGCCACATTAGGTGTTAAAGTAATATTAGTAAGTTGTACAAATAATAAAATGTGATGACATTAGTAATCAAATATTTTTAGTAATTCATTAACTTACTAAACAATGTCATTTAACTAGCTACAACATTTATTTTACAAGTTTACTTGGTTAAACTTTTAAATCAAAATATGAATGCATTTTTTACATCATTCCATGCATCATCCATGTATTGTCAAAGTTGACTTTGGTAAGATCTTGTATATATTTTGTTTAGATTTACACTCTAAAAATCTTGGAAAGATTGTGTAAGAACTTGTTTAGATATGGAAAGATTTGGTGTATCTTTTGGATAGATTTAGTAGAAGATTTTAATGAACTTTTTGATTATAAATATTAGCTCATAGTTTTCTTATTCCTTGATGAAAAACTATACACATTACCTCTACTCTTTACACACATCTAGATAAGTAGCAAATCATGTAGAAACACACATTAATCACCCTTTCCATAATAATCATAATGTTACTAACTATCATTATGTTGTAAGCATACACTCGTAATGATCTTGTGAAGCAAGCTCAAAGATCATGGGTCACAAGCATAGCATACTTCCTGATCCACCAAGAATGTTAGAAGATCTTGAAGTCATCATTCATTAAAGCATACCAACATATGAAGATTCAATGGCACTTGACATCCTTAATGATTGAATACTTCTTATTTAAGAAGTCCATTTAGATTAGTCATTCATATCCATTAGACTTTTATGTCATGGATCATCATTGTATCATCACAATATATTCACCAAACTATATTAAATGGTTTATGTGTTTGTGCCATAAAACACAAGATTTTTATGTTGGGCCATAAAATATAGCGGGAGTGGTTGTACCCTTGGAAAAGAACTCGACATCTAGCTTAGTGTCAGAAATATTGTGTAGTTGACGGTAGGAGTGGTTGTACCTTTGTAAAAGAACCCGGTATTTAGCTTTGTACCGGAAAAAGTGTAAGCGACGATTGTAAGGGTTTCTCCGCCGAGAAGGGGGCTTGTTGATCTAGTGAAGTAACTCTCGAGTTGGGTACTCGGGGAGTGGAGTAGGGCGGAGAGGAGATCCGTGACCGAACCACTATAAATCCTCGTGTTCGGTTTGCGCTTTCTTTTACTTATTGCTTTGCTTTTATACTTGCATTATATCATTGCGTGTGGTGTGACTTGATGGTTATACTTGTGTGACAACTTGCTATATGCTTTATATTAGTCATAAAACTATTATTAGCATTTTACATATTATGGCAAGCTTGATTGGAAATTTGATACAATAAGTTTAAAGATTTTAAACGGAAACGTATTCACCCCCCACTATATCTTAGCCTTTTGGGATAAGTCTTTAAATTCCATACGATCTAACTCACCTATGAATTTTAGGGAGTCTTTTTGATTTGTGAAATCTTCCTCCCTAGCGCATCCATGATCAACCTTGACATCTATAGAAGAAAGCCACTTTTGGTGTTCTTTCTTTAGATTATAGGACAAAGATTTTTTCGAAGCCACCCATTCCCTAACAATTTGTGTATGGTTTAGGAAGTTTTTTCTTAAACGCAACCAAACCAATAGTGTCAACAATACCATCATTGCTCCATGTATTGATAACCAAATCTTTGAAACCATCCATCTCCAACTACGAATGGTAAAACCGAAATGGAGTAGGGCCATAATCAATCTCAAATTCTTTAAGAATAGGACGGTGATCAGGAATGCCTTTTTCCCAAACAACGGCAGTTGTATGAGGAAGTTTTTCATGGAAGCTTTTTGAAACCAAGAATCGATCTACTTTACCCATTTTTTATCCGCATTTATTAGTCCAAGTGTAATTCAAAACTTTCATTATTAGTGCAAAAACTGTGATTGGGTTGGAATTGGGCTTAGTCCGGAGCAGGCTGTCCTTGGTGGGTCGTGTTGTCAGAGCAATATCTAAGTGTTGAGATGAGTGAGAAAGTCATACCCCGAAAATGCGAGTAGATGTTTCCTTTTATAGGTAGTGGAAATATTAGGGTTTCCTAATATTTCGCATATTGATGTAGTGGCTAGAGTGGGACCCTTGTCGGGCAATGATCCGCAGCTTAATCGATATTTGTGGGCGTAGGTGGATTTTCGGACGGGGATCCGGTCCGTGAGCGTACTTCAGGAGAGCCGCTCATGTATGTCCTAGTTTGTCTGGATCGTGCCATGCTCGTGGCATGGGCTTTGGCCATATCTGGCTTTATTGACTTGCTGCCCGGGGCCCAATTTGTTCATTGGGCTGGAGCCCGTTTCGCTTGTGGGGCCGGAGCCCATTTTGTTTGTAGGGCCGGAGCCCGTTTTGTTTGTAGGGTCGGAGCCCAATTCGTTATGAGATAGTCCAGGCCCAGTAGGCCTGCTATTCATACTATACATCATCAAATCCCCCCAGTCTAGTGTGTTCATCACTCGCGTGCGGTGAATGTTTCTAGACTAGACTACTAGTCATTTCGCTGTTGGTGTAGGTCCTTTGTTCTGCGGATCTTGGGTTACCAGCGGACGAGATTGTATGGGGGATCGACCGGTTATATATATATATATATATATATATATATATATATATATATATATATATATATATATATATATATATACATCCCTTCGAGGGAGCGGATGTCTGCTGTATTAGCTGTCATCCTTATCTTTCATTTTTATCGCGGCGTTGATTTTAGGTGCTTTAATGGCATGCGGCGTTTATTTCGGCCTCTTGGGAGAGTCGCTTGTATAATACCTGAGGTGGCATGTTGTTATTTTTTCTTTTCCTTTCTCTTTCTTCCGCGCTTTGCATAACTCTTTCGAGCTTTACTTTTTTGTTAGCTTGTCATTTTGCTATTCTCCGGTTGCTCGTATGGTAATAACCAAAATCACGGACGTCAAATGTCACTTGTCGCAAGAGAAACTGGACGACTTATGTCGTGAGTGCCACATTCCGTCGGTTGTTAACCCTGTTTTACCAGATCCCGATCAGGCTATCAACCAGTATCCTCCGGGGAAGATTGGTTTATATAGTCGGTTCTTTGATTATGCCGATCTCCGCTTGCCTTTTTCTGTGTTCTTTGTTGATGTTTTAAGGCATTACCGAATTAATGTTTCTCAGCTTTCGCTTTTTGGTGCGCGTAAAGTTTCTCACTTTGAGGTTGTTTGCCATGCTCATAATTTTGCCCCGTCTGTGGCTCTGTTCCGCCGTCTTTATGTCAAGTTTATAAAGAACGGGTGGGTGTCCTTTAGCAAGCGTGCTAACACTGACACTTGTTATGATAAGGCTTTAGATTATGTGAAGGGTTGGAGGGACCGCTTCTTCTGGGTTGATGCTTTTGCTTGCCCTGTTAACTTTCCTTGGTGTTCAACTGATGGTGTCGAGGGTGATCCGGGTCCAAACCCTAATGAGTATAGTGTGGAGGAGTATAGCGTCTTTATTGGTGGCCTGCTCCATTTCGTAAGTAACCGGAGGCTTTCCTTTGTTGGGTTGGCCTGAGCCGTGTTTACCCTTTTAGAGAGGATGAGTACCCTGTATTCCATCTTCGTGGAGAAGGTATGTGTGCTATACTTACTTTTGTTTTTCTCTCTCCCACTTTATTATCGTATCATCATCATCATCGTCATCATTTCATTTTTTTTTATAGATATTAGTGCGTACACCTTTATCACTCATGCCGATCCTAGTGAAGTAATTGTTGAAGCGAGGCAATTAGGGGAGGGTGAACCCAGGCTCTTTGACGTGACTCATGATCGTGTTGTTTCGCTTTCTCCACCCGCACATGATCATGTGGAAGATGATCTAGAAGCCAATGACGGTGGAGGTGATGGTTCGGGACCCAGTGTTGTCTTTGGGTGTGATTTTGAGCCAAATGATGGTCAGGCCGGAGGTGCTTCTTTGCGGAGAATTGTTATTTCCAAGAAACGAAAGCAGAAGGTGAAGCCCAACGTGGGTGCCCCAACTCTTCCGCCCAAGAAGTTAAGGGCTGATCATGGTCTTTTGGATAGACCTGTTACCTCTTGTAAGTCTCAGGCCGCTGTTAAAAGCATGATGCCTACTTACTTTCAAGGTTCAGAACATTTGTTTAAGTCATCATTATGTACCATCGGTGTCTTTTGTTTCAGAACAAGAAGTTCGCACCCCTCTTGATGATTCTGTCGATCCTTCCCTTCGCCCTACTCATCATGCGGAGAGGTTTGATATTCTTTCCAAGTCCTCTGCTCCTTCTACGTCGGTTGCTACTAGGACCTTTCGGTATATTGTCCGGCGCTCTTTGAAAAAGAAGGATAAAAAGGTAGTTACTTGATCGTCTCCTGCTTTGCGTGCTGCGTTGTCTGCTGAGGATTCCGAATTCAGTTTTGAAAATCAGGGAGACTTCCTTGAAGGTGACCTTCCTTTTGGTCGCATCCGTTCTGTCGCGGATGTGGACCGGAATATTTTTGGCGAAGTGTATATTCCGGAATGAAGTATGCCTTGCGGCTCTCGATTGGAGACCGCTACAGACTGTCGCGATATGGTTGATGGTTTTGCTCCGCCCAGGTTCTTTTCACAGATTCGTGGAATGGATGACAAGGAATTTTTTGATGAGTTTAATTACTTGACCGCGCGTCAGGTTTCATTTTGTGATGAGTCACGGGTGCGCGCGGAAAGGAATACAATTTTGAAGTGGAAGTATATTTCTCTTTATCACCGTTTGACCGGACAATTGAAGGAGAGGGATGGAGAGATTAAGACTTTGAAGGCGCAAGTTTCTCGGCTTGATGTCGAAGTCTTTTCTTTAACGTCTTCTATTCCTCCTTGTGTGGTTGGCATGCCAGCTTTGGTGGAGGAAAATTCGAGTCTGAAAGGTGAGCTTGATTCGCTCAAAGCTGAACTAGCGGGGCTACGTGCTCCTGCTGATAGTCAGGCTACGAAGTGTGCCACATCTGTTCAACAGCCGCCAGAATTTTATTCCCATTGGGAGGGTACGAGCCATGATTTCGCTTGTTTGAGTGCTAAAGTTAAGGAGTTCAGGCGTCAACACAGGTGGTCCACACACCAAGTATGTGTACTTGTCCTTTAATTCCTTTTTCTGTTTTTTGTGCCCATCCTTCTTACTTCTCCCTTTTCTGTTTATGTAGGCTCTTTCGCTTCAGAGTACCATTGATACCTTGGATGTCCTCTTCAGGGAATATCAGGATGCCCAAGTGAAGGGACTTGTTGATAGTTTGGTCCAGTTGGAGTCACGGCTTGCGGGTGCGGTTGTTAATGTTCACGAGGTTTTTTATCCCCGCTTCCTCACCGCTCTTGCTAGCCGTAGATGGTTACTTGGCGGTGGCATGAAGTTATTCCTTACCAAGTATTTGAATTCTCCGGGGTATCACTCAGCACTCCAAAATCTGTGGAGTTGTGCTGCTAGGAAAGGGATGCAGAGTGGTTTGGAAGTTGGCTTTGAGCATGACGGGAAGGGTAGAAAGCTTGCGGACATAACTGCCAATGACCATTCCGCTGGTGCTGATTTTGATTTTCGTCTGAAGGCCTTCCGAAATCCCGATTTTCCTTTGTTATCATATTTGTCTCTTCATACGGATTCTGACTTTGAGGATGTTATGCCTCTCTTTCGATTGGATGACAAGATTGCGGAGGCTCTTGGGTTAGTTGATCTGCAGCCTAGCCTTGAGCAACTTTCCGTCCCTTAACTTAAATGTTACTCAGTTGTGGGTTAACCCCGTTGTCTCTGTTCCTAAACGCTGCTTGCCAAAGGGCTAAGAAGATTCAGGAAAATGTTGCTATGGGACAATTTGCCTTATCAGATCTGTTTGCTCTCATGTACAGCCCTTTTTCTCCAAGATCTTTATTTGGCTCGGAGGCTATTACTTTGAGTGAGTTAGCCTCTATGAGTGTTCCATCGACTTCTTCTGCCCCTCCTATAGTTTCCGAACCTTTTTCTACAGATGAACTATCTATTTCAGATGTTAGGGCGGATGGGAATTTTTTAACAATTGTTCCCGTTGCCCGCCCTTGCAGGAGGGGGCTCGAGGTTGCTCCGGAGCAAAGTCATGCGGGATGATCTGTGTCCTTTTTATTGTACCGCGACCGCATGTGGTCTTTCTCTTTAGCGGTTTTATGTATTTGAACAATTGTTTTACTTGATAGGTTCAAGTTTTTCCACATTCTATTTCATGAATGTATGTGGCATTCTGCTTTGTGCAGGTTTTTTTTTTTTTTTTTTTTTTTTTTTTTTGAACATTCTAGCTAATGCCTTGTGATGAGATAAAATAAGTACATTTTATTAGCATCATTAATCCTATTTAATTGACTTTTTTTATTATTTTTTATAAGAATAGGTGCCTTAATGTTTACTTTAGTGATTCTCAGGTAAAAACAGGCAATTAGGTGAAAGTTAATGATATTGAACGAATTATGGAGATTGTGGAAAACTAGAAGGGGGTTGAATAGTTTACAGTTTAAAATCTTTTAAACTTGTTTGATTAGCTTTGAAACTTTCCGTTTGATCAAAGATATATATACACAAACACAATATATAACATGCAAGTAAATGAAAGAAACGATCAAACCACAACACGAGTATTTATCGTGGTTCGGCTACAAGGACTCTTTTTCCTTGCCCTACGTGCACGCCCCGAGTATCCAACTCGAGAGTTTCTTTCACTAGTCAACAAGCTCCTTTCACCGGCGAAGAAAACCTTACACGTCGCTTATACACGTTTACCGACACTAAGCTAGATGTCGAGTTCTTTTACAAGGGTACAACCACTCCCATTAGTTCTTTACAAGGGTACAACAACTCCCGTCACACTTTGTATTTTGAGGACTAAAATACTAACCGATCACTACTGAAAATACACAATCAAATGAAGTGTAAACTACACAAGTCTACACAATGCTAAGCTAACAAGTCTTGCAACGTTGTGTTGAATACTTGTAAATTTTTATGAACTCGTGAATCTCTTTGCTACAAAAAGAAACTTCACATATGAAATTTTAAAGGGTTAGATGAAAGAATGAATGAATGTGTGTAAATATGATGTAGAGTGCCAAAAATCAAACTTGTGGCTTAGTATTTATAACAAAGCCTTCTACAGGCCTGGCGGATACGGCGGAACCCTCAGATGGGTTCCGCCCGTGTACCCCCAGGGTTCCGCCGGGCTTGCAGGCCGTTTTGCAATAAATCTTGCAAACCAAACAATGTCACATCTCATTACACCTAGTCAAACACAAAACTTGCAAGCAAACATATAGTTAGTCAAACACACTTTCTTTCCATAAATGTATATTGACAAAACTTGCCATAAATGTGATGTGACATTTCTATTTTAAGAAATAAAAAGTGTTGTGTTTTATGAAATGTAAAATGTAGCAAAAGTCTAGTTTATGCAAGTCTTTAAAACTAAGATTATGTTTTACTTAGAAACTAAAGTTTACATTTTGTCGTTAACAAAACTTAGCAAAGATTTTAAAATATAAATAACGTTTTTAGGCGATATTTATATTAACATTCTCCCCTTTTTGTTGATGACAAAACATAAACTTTATTTTTAAGTAACTCACAAAATCTTGGTGTTTAAGACTTAAAAAAAATTATATAAACTTGTTTTACTTAAGTGATGAAAATCATATTAAGTATTAAAGATTTAATATATTTCTCCCCCTTTTTGTCGAAACAAAAAGTAGAGTAGCGAAGCGGAATAATGTACTTGCTCCCCCTTGGTTGTTACTCCCCCTAAAAGGAGTGCCAAGATGAGAAACATGGATTTTGATCCTACAAAAAAATGGTTAGTTGGTGATATATATAGTCAAGCTTGTAGTTACCACACACATTGCAACCACAATGACAACACAAAAATGATCAACCAACAATGCAAGTAAGTAAGTAGAAAGAAATATCATTGCATGTAAAATTTGACTTTTAAAAGTCAAATACAAGAAATGGGAAAGATTCTTCTACTTCTAAAAGAAAAACTAAAAATAACCAAGAAAATCAAAGAAAATCAAATCCTAATTTCCTAAATGGGGCAAAAGGCCTCCAAAGGTTGTCTAGGATTTGTTTGGGTGGGAAAGAGCATCCAAACGTTCTATGACATGTTGGAATGCAAAACGGGTTTCATATTGGAATTGGTGAAGCAACAATTTGATGCTTGCACCCATTTGCTCACAATTTGAGCAAACATGGGGAGTAGTGGGTGGAAATGGGTTGGTTTTGGTTTCTTGGTTTGAGGGTTGGTTGGTTTTTGGTTTGAGGGTGGAGGATGGGTTTGGTATAGAGTCAAGCAAGGTGGTTTGAAATTCCATTGCTTGATGGAGATGATTCTCAACCATGCTTTAGATTTCCTCATAAGAAGGAAAGAAAGACTCAAAGGTTTGGGCTTGAGAATGTGGTGGAGTTGGGTGATCATGGTTTTCAAAATTTGGTTCTCCATAAAGAGGACCATGGATGTCATGGTAGATTGGGTGAAACAACAATGGTTTGGGTTGGTAGTATTCTTGTTGTGGTGGTTGGTTGTGGTTAAAATGCTCATTTTGGTCAAGAATTGACCTTGGTGTTTCATTTGCAAAAGGTGGTGGTTGTGTTGGTCTTGGTGGAAGATCATTGAGATCTTGGACAAAAGGGTGTGGTGATGTTGGAGGAGACCCAAATAACTCCATTGGTTCAAGTTTTGGCAATGGTGATGGTGATGGTGATGGAGTTTTGGATGGTTGGGTTGGAGCACTTGGTGGAGTTGGGTCAATGGGTGATTTTGTTGGTGGTGGAGTGAGCTCATTGGGTTCATTGGGTGATGGAGATGGAGATGCAAGGTTCAAAAAATGTTCATTTTTGATAGGTGAGGTGAATTCATCCGAAGATGAGGAGCTTAGGTTGATGGATTGGTTAGACCAAAGTGGTTTGACACTTATCCGGGCGGTTCTCCGGATGGGTCGTGATGGTTGAGAGGTGATTGTTGTCTTAGTCATGGTTAAAATGGTTTAGAAGTTCAGAAATTGTGATGAAGAAGGTGTGATTTGATAGTGTTTAGGATTGTTTAATTTATAGTGATGAAGGAGTGTGGGAAGGAGTGTTTGGATTTGATGTTAGGCCATACAAATATGGAGGTTCCTAATGATTTGGAAAACTAATTGTGGGTTGTCATATCATGGAAGTCAATCCAATGAAAATGGTGAAGTGAGAAGACAAGATTTGCACTAAATGCTTAGTTGTTTTGGTAAATTTGTTGAAGGATAAATCTCGGGGATTTTCAAGGAACCTTTGGAAGTGTTCCTTCCTTTATGTGTGAAGGTTCCTTGGGGTGGTTAAGGCTATTTTCGAAATTTGGCGGGAAATGGTTTTGTTTGAGTTATAAGGAATGAGAAGTACCCTATTGTGCTAAACAAGTTGCAGGAAATAGGTTTCTATCTAAAAGGATTGTATTTTGTTGATTTGATGTTGAAATGTTGAAAACTAAAAAAACATTTATGCAGGAAACTGGCGGACCCTTCAGGATACACAGGCGGAACCCGTGTGAGGGTTCCGTCCGGTCCGTTGGGCCATTTTTGGGTTGCCCAAAAAATACACTGGCGAAACCCAATTTTGGGTACCGCCAGATCCGCCAGGGCTGAAAAATTTGGCAGTCGGCGATTTTGACTCGCGAGATGATTTTCAAATTTTTCGAAAACTCCTAAAATCAAAAAGATAATGCATTTCTGGTTAGGCAATGCAAAAATTAGACACGTAAACACACATACCATAGGACTTTGACCTTGAGGTCGAGAAATTCACTATACTTAGTGAAAATATCATAAACATGAAAATTTGACAACTTGCCAAAAGTTGTCTACCTGCATCATTATTAGATAATACATGTTCCAAATAGTATCAAACATTGTACCAACACACAAGTACATCACAAACATTGTTTAAACGACCAAATTTGTTCAAATAGCACCTAGTGCCAAACACTCCTACACACCCGCACTCATTGACGGTCAATCTTGTTCTTGAGCTTTCCAAGGAATCTTTCAAGATTCTTAAACATCCCCTTTGTTTGCTTGAACTCCGCCGACTCATTTGGAATATCCGGAAGTTGGGATAGGTATTCTAGAGGTGGGAGCCTAGAGTTGGGCAAATTGTCATCTTCACTCATTGAGGAAGATGATGAGGAGGTAGGAAGATGAGGACGTTTTCCTTGGGCTTTGTAAACTCTCTTATCACTAAGTGGGACAAAGGTGTGTGGAATGAGAGAGTAGTCAAGACGAAGACCGTTTGGAGTTGGTGGAATGGGAGAGATGAACCTAAAGAGACGGGTCAAGAGCATTCCATACGGCATAGCCGTTGTGCCATGCACGGGAATGTCAGCCATTCTCTTGGCCATGTAGTAGGCAAGGTTGAAGGGTTGCCTAACGGACAAAGAGTAGAGCATGTAGCAAAGGCAAAGATTGATATGATCTCGGTTTCCTATGGTGCTAACGACATTTGCTCTAAGGACTTCCTCCCATTTCTTGAATTGGGGCTTGAGTTCATTCATTTCCATTCCATATGGGTCCTTATCGACCTCATTTCCCGAACGGGTTCTCCTAGTATTGGTTGTCCTAACAAAGAGGTGGTCACGAAGTACATCTTTTGACACAAGAGGTGTGTCATAAGGATGGATGCGGTCTTGGAGGGTGTCAAGAGTTGAGAGGGAGTGCAAGTCGGAGTAGATGCAAGTACCACGGTTTTGGACACCTACGATTTGAGCAAACTCCTCAAGAGTTAAGGAGTATTGATGACCACTAGCCCTAAAGTTGATAGACATGTGACCATAATCATCCGTGGAGAGGATGGCGGATGCATAGAATTCCAAAATGAACCTAGGACAAATAGGCTCGTTGATTTCCAAAAGACACTCAAAGTTGATTGTGGCAAATTCGGCGTAAAGGTTTGTGCCTTCTAGGAAGGATGGGTCAATGGTTCTACCCTCATGGACATAATGTTTTTCTAAGGCTTTGAAAACATTGACTTGGTTTGGGGTAAGGCCTTTGGTTTTGTGGTGTTTTGGTAGGTACTTAATGGTGTCCTTGTGGTCGTAGTGGGTTAGAGGAGGCATGATGATTCCTAGAACAACAAAATTTCACAATTTAGTTTAAGTAAACTACTATTATAATGTGGATGTTCTAGTGTGTGCCTATATGAAAACAATGTGGAGGTGTGGTTATCTTGACCCATTTTGATGCTTCAAAAGAACGTTTTATAATGCAAGTTTTGTTATAAAACAAAAGATAACCCAAACGCTCCTAGTTCAATGTAGCTTCGTTTGAATGTGCCCGATAATACATATTGGTTATGTATTCCCTTTAGCATTCAAGAGACATTATGCAAGTGATGTTTTAAACATAACGTTTTGATTTTGTATTCTCAATGTGAGAAGAAAAATTATTTGTCCTATTTGTGAGAAATTTTTTGAAAAATTTGTCATGGGGTGTTTTAGCAAACATGTTTACACTTAGTAAGAATGCAATTCCTAACTATGGGGAACATGATTAGTTTTGTTAAACACCTAATTTCATGCATGAGTTTCTCAAGTTAATGCATAACCCCAAGTTTTTGTTTTTGTGCAAAAATAGAATTCCTAGACTCAGATCAGGATTGTAATCAAGTTTAGAATACTTACAATGATGATTGATTTGCAATATGAGTGAAAGGAAGACCAAGAAATCGTAGGTATGGATGGATGGTAAAGTGAATAGTAACAGTTTGGAAGTGGTGGTATGAGATAATGGGTGTTTGGTTTAATATAAACAAAAAAATGGTTCTGCAGGTCGGCGGATACGGCGGACCCCTGAGTTGGGTTCCGTCCGTTGTGTCTGAGGGTTCCGCCGACCCTGCTGAGAAAAAGAGTTATGGATTTGTTTTGATTTTTGTGATTTTTGTCTAACGTCCAGAACTACAACGTAGGTTCCATGAGTCCTAAGCCTAGCCTAAGAAGGTTAAAAGGTTCACGTTTAAGGGGTTTTGTGAGAATGTCGGCTATGTTATCTTCGGAAGAAACTTTCTCAATTGAGATATTTCCTTTTTGAACGTTGTCACGAAGGAAATGATGACGGATTTCAATATGTTTGGTACGAGCATGTTGAACCGGGTTTTTGCTAAGATCAATGGCGCCTTTGTTGTCACAAAGAATTGTGATGTCGTTAAGTTGAATTCCGTAGTCGACAAGAGCTTGCTTCATCCAAAGGGCTTGTTGACATGCCTTTCCGGCCGACATGTACTCGGCTTCCGTTGTTGAGATAGCAAGAGCCGTTTGCTTTTTAGAGAACCATGAGGTGAGACAATGTCCAACAAAAGTACAAATACCACTTGTACTATTTCTATCAACATAGTCACCGGCATGATCCAAGTCGGCATACACTATGGTGTCTATTCCCGTTCCTTTGGGATACCATAAACCTAATTGTGTAGTGCCCTTAATATACCTAAATATCCTTTTAACGGCTTCGAGATGAGTAGTCTTAGGATCTTCTTGAAAACGAGCACATAGACAAACACTAAACATAATGTCGGGTCTACTAGCCGTTAGGTAAAGTAGACTACCAATCATACCTCTATATTTAGTGCTATCTACGGATTCACTTTCCTCATCCTTGGTGAGTTTAGTTTCCGTGGACATGGGAGTTTTAATTGGTTTCGAATCTTCTAATCCAAATTTCTTAAGCATGTCCTTAATATATTTAGATTGGTTAAAGAAGATACCATCTTCTAGTTGTTTAATTTTGAGTCCTAAGAAAAAGTTGAGTTCTCCCATCATACTCATTTCAAACTCGTCATGCATGATTTTTGAGAAATCCACACATAATTCTTGACAAGTTGATCCGAATATAATGTCATCAACATAGATTTGGACTATGATAATATGTGAATCCTTCTTCTTAGTGAAGAGAGTATTATCAACTAAGCCCATAGTATACTTATGGTCAACTAGGAAGGTTTTAAGTCGATCATACCATGCTTTTGGAGCTTGCTTAAGTCCGTAAAGAGCCTTTTTAAGTTTGTAAACATGATTTGGTTTTTCAAAATCGATGAAGCCCGGTGGTTGAGCAACATATACTTCTTCATTTATGACTCCGTTTAGAAATGCACTTTTGACGTCCATTTGAAAGAGTTTAAAATTGTGTGCACTTGCATATGCAAGTAAGATTCTAATTGACTCGAGCCTAGCAACCGGAGCAAAAGTTTCATCGTAGTCAATGCCTTCTTGTTGGTTATATCCTTGTGCAACTAGCCTAGCTTTGTTTCTAGACACAATTCCATTTTCATCCATTTTATTACGAAATACCCATTTTGTTCCAATTATAGTTTGACTCTTTGGTTGAGGAACTAATGTCCATACATCATTCCTAACAAATTGGTTTAACTCTTCTTGCATTGCAATTACCCAAGACTCATCTTTAATGGCTTCATTAATGTTTTTAGGTTCAATGGTTGACACGAAACAAAAGTAGTTGCTTTCATTTTGAACTTTTGACCTTAGTGTTCTTTCGTTAATGTTGCCTATGACACCATCTAATGGATGACTTTTAGATTCTTTGACATTGACAAGTTCTTTGTTTAATAGTTCATCTTCCTTGTCATTACCTAAAATCTCTTGACTTTCTATTGCTTGGCTTTCAACTAAGTCATCATCTACCAAAGGTGATGTCTTAGAGGGAGGTGGATTCTCGTCAAATGTTATGTTCAACGATTCCTCGACTCTTAAGGTTTCTTTCTTCAAAACAATGTAAGCTTTACTATTTTGTGAATATCCAAGAAATACACCTTCATAAGACTTTGGGTCAAATTTGGTGAGATAATCCTTGGTGTTAAGAATGAAACATTTACTCCCAAACACTCTAAAGTATCCTAATGTAGGGTTTTTACCTTTATATAGTTCATAAGGAGTTTTATTCAAAAGTGGTCTAATTAGGACTCGATTTAAAATGTACGTTGATGTGTCAACGGCATTACACCAAAACTTTTGTAGAATGTTTTGTTCATTAAGCATTGTTCTACTCATCTCTTGCAATGTCCGGTTTTTACGTTCTACTACACCATTAGATTGAGGAGTACGTGGAGCCGAAAAGTTATGAGTAATACCATTAATATCACAAAAGTTTCCAAATTGAAATTCATTATCAAATTCACGACCGTGATCCGTTCTAATAGACAAAATATTAGACCCTACTTGATTTTGAATTTTCTTACTTAGAATCTCAAATTTGTCAAAAGCTTCATTTTTACTTTTCAAAAATGTTGTCCAAGTATATCTTGAGTAATCATCAACTATGACCAAAGTGTAGAAGTTACCTCCATAACTTTGTATAGCGGATGGACCAAATAAATCCATATTCAAAAGTTCTAGACACCTAGATGTAGAAACCAAGTTTTTAGCCTTATGGCTACTATGGACTTGTTTACCGACTTTGCAAGCATCACAAAAGTGTTGGTCGTATTTCAACTTAGGTAGGTTTCGAACTAGGTCTTTGGAGGAGAGGTTTTGAATTAGTCTCATGTTAGCGTGTCCTAAACGTCTATGCCATAAAGTTGAAGATTCATCTAATGAGGTAAGACAAAGTTTGTCTCTAGATGTTGGATCCATCTTCATGACGTATACGTTGTTCTTAAGGACACCTTTGGCTATGGTTATACCATCTTTAAGTATTTTACTTCCGTTTTCACTAAAAAGGACATTATACTTATTACGACAAAGTTGACTAATACTAAGGAGATTAAAACCTAAGTTATCAACATGAGCTACATCATCTATAAAAAGGGAGTCATGAGAGATTGTACCTTTTCCGATGATTTTGCTCTTAGCTTTACTACCAAATGTAACATTACCTCCGTTACATTTGTGATAAGTAGTGAAGAGGCTTTTGTTACCCGTCATGTGCCTTGAACAACCGCTATCTTTAATCCATTCATCCGGTTCCAAACAAACTTTGAGGCACACCTATTTTATGAAAAACACTCAAACATTTGGCCCCCAATTTCTCATGGGTCCATTTTGGTTAAGCATACCATTAACTTGTTCCAAGTATGAAAATAGAATATAAGGGTTCCATGACATGTAATTTGGAGTTTGGTAATGTCCAGGAGTGATTTGGTTCCAAACATGTTGGTAGTTTGGTCGAGCGTTGAAGTTGCTCTTTGGAAAGAGGCGTTCGGGAATTGGAGTCTTAGGTCTTGGTTGAGTGGTCTTAGCTCTAAATTCGTTTTTACTAAGTCCTACTCCAGTTTTAAAAGCAGGTTTTGTTCCATTTTTATACGTAACTTTAACAAATTTTGAACGATCCGATGTGGATGGTGTTACTGCTGAAGCAGACCTGGCGGAACCTTCGGGTCCAACGGGCGGAACCCTGGATTGGGTTCCGTCTGTTCCGCGGGCTGCTGTAGCAGTTTTGTTAGTTTCTTGTGCAATCTTTTCTTGTTTCGTTTGACCCTTTGAAGTTTCTATTTTCATGAATCCTAGTCCTGTTTTATCAAAGGGTGACTTTTGAATTTTCATAATTTCATCCGCACAAGAAATGCTCTTATCGAACTTCTTAAACTTTGTGGTATGTTTTATTAAATCATTTTGAGTAATTTTAAGTTTCTCAACTTCGAGTTTAAGCTCTTCACATGATTTTCAAGATGTGTCAATACCTTTACTCTTTTCTAATCTCTCAGCTTTTTCGTTTAACTCATAAACTTCATTTTCTAAAAACTCCTTTTTAGTTTTCAAAAATTTATTTTTGTTTATGATTTTTAAGCTCAATTCACAAAGTTTGTTATATTCTTTTTGTAAAGTGTCATCATCAATAGAGGAGTAAGATGAGTCGGAGAATACTTCATTTGAGTTGTGAGCCATGAGAGCAATATCATCATTCTTTGGCTCATCGTCATCTCCTTCATAGTCACTCCAAGCACCACCCACAAAAGCTTGTTGAGGTTTGCTCTTGGGTGGTTTTGGACATTCTCCTATAAGATGACTTGTGTCTCCACACCTATAGCATTTCCTTTCTACCTTTCCTTTTCTATCATCGCGATCTTTTCGGAAAGTTTTCTTGTAATCTTTAGGTTGCCTTACAAACTTCCCTCTTCTACGAAAGAACTTCTTGAAGTCTCTAACGGCCATAGCATATTCCTCATCATCACTATCCGAAGTAGATTCTTCATCATCACTTGATTGGACTCTAGCTTTCAAGGCAATGGACTTAACCTTTTCTTTCTTGCCTCTAACTAGTTCCGAATCTTTTTCCATTACCATTTCATGAACTTTGAGGTTACCAATTAGCTCGTCAAGTGACATGCTTGAAAGATCCTTGGATTCTTCAATTGCCGTCACTTTTGCTCTCCACTTCGGATGGAGTGCTCTAAGAAATTTCCTGACAAAGTTCTTACTACAAAAAGATTCATCAAGTGCTTTAAGTGAAGTAATAATAGTGTTAAACCTAGCAAATGCATTATCAATAATCTCATCTTCGGAAATAACAAATTGTTCATATTGTTGAACAAGAAGATCAATTTTGTTATCTTTAACTTGTGAGTTTCCTTGATGAGTGACTATTAAAGATTGCCAAATATCTTTGGCGGTTTTACACATAAAGACTCTTTCATATTCTTTCTTAGGCAAAGCATTGTAAAGCATCATTTTAGCTTCATTATTTTTACCAATCAATTTCTTTTGATCATCATCTTTAATATTAGTAACTATATTATCACCATCAATGATTATATACCATAAATCTATATCTTTAGATTTCACGTAAGTTTCAAAACGGTTTTTCCAATACATAAAACCATTTGCTTCAAAAAGTGGTGGTCTTTACATAGATTGCCCTTCTTTGTAATTTTCAAAATCCATGGATCGTTTCAAGTTTTAAAACACAATATATTTTAAAAGCTTGAGTAACGTAGCTCTTGATGCCAATTGTGGAAAACTAGAAGGGGGGTTGAATAGTTTACGGTTTAAAATCTTTTTAACTTGTTAGATTAGCTTTGAAACTTTCCGTTTGATCAAAGATATATATACACAAACACAATATATAACATGCAAGTAAATGAAAGAAACGATCAAACCACAACACGAGTATTTATCGTGGTTCGGCTACAAGGACTCTTTTTCCTTGCCCTACGTGCACGCCCCGAGTATCCAACTCGAGAGTTTCTTTCACTAGTCAACAAGCTCCTTTCACCGGCGGAGAAAACCTTACACGTCGCTTATACACGTTTACCGACACTAAGCTAGATGTCGAGTTCTTTTACACGGGTACAACCACTCCCGTTAGTTCTTTACAAGGGTACAACAACTCCCGTCACACTTTGTATTTTGAGGACTAAAATACTAACCGATCACTACTGAAAATACACAATCAAATGATGTGTAAACTACACAAGTCTACACAATGCTAAGCTAACCAGTCTTGCAACGTTGTGTTGAATACTTGTAACTTTTTATGAACTCGTGAATCTCTTTGCTACAAAAAGAAACTTCACATATGAAATGTTAAAGGGTTAGATGAAAGAATGAATGAATGTGTGTAAATATGATGTAGAGTGATAAGCCAAAAATCAAACTTGTGGCTTAGTATTTATAGCAAAGCCTTCTGCAGGCCTGGCGGATACGGCGGAACCCTCAGATGGGTTCCGCCCGTGTACCCCCAGGGTTCCGCCGGACTTGCAGTTGGTTTTGCAATAAATCTTGCAAACCAAACAATGTCACATCTCATTACACCTAGTCAAACACAAAACTAGCAAGCAAACATATAGTTAGTCAAACACACTTTCTTTTCATAAATGTATATTGACAAAACTTGCCATAAATGTGATGTGACATTTCTATTTTAAGAAATAAAAAGTGTTGTGTTTTATGAAATGTAAAATGTAGCAAAAGTCTAGTTTATGCAAGTCTTTAAAACTAAGATTATGTTTTACTTAGAAACTAAAGTTTACATTTTGTCGTTAACAAAACTTAGCAAAGATCGTAAAATATAAATAACGTTTTTAGGCAATATTTGTATTAACAGAGATAAATGATCAAGATTTGAAAAGTATACTGAAATTTAAGAGATGCGCCGTACCACTATCAACAGATACGCCGCAACATCATACTTAGATGAATTCGAAGATCATTGCCTGACTTTGAAGAATGCGTCGCATCCAATTACAACATGCGCCGCATATGAAACTTTGGTCAACGAAAAATAATTAACTTGTTCTACTCCAAAATACGCCGCATCTCATTTACAACATGCAGCGTACCAGCTGAAGCCTTTATCAGATTCTATCCAAGACGTTAAAGAACATGCGCTGCATAGAGAAACAAGTTACGCCGCATCTAAAGGCGGTGTACGAATATTCCAGAATATAATAATCTTGGACCCCACGTAAAGTTAAGTAGATGCTCTGCATCTGTCATTAACATGCGCCGCATCGACCCCTCTAACAGACACTATAAATACCCCAAGACAGATACGAGTTTTGTGTACAAAAAAACCCTAAGGAGACGAATTCGGTCGAAGAAGCATCACCAGACACGCCCCAAACGAAGATCTTAGAGCCGTAAGAAGGTCCTACATGTGTATAATTCATTAACTAGTTTTGTTTATTGTATTAGTAAGTTTTAATCTATTAGGATTGATGGGCTTGTGGCCACCATACTGCTCCCCTTAAAATTGTTTTCCCATCGGTTAAAGTTTATATGATTGATGTTTTTTGGTGACTTTATTTGTGCATTGATAACCTCTGTGTTTAGTTGAGTCTTCTGGGCTACTATACCTATTCCTCGCCTGCTTATCTAGTGTCTAGAAAGTAGGATAAACATAAGTAATCATTAAAAGTTTACTCTCCGATATTAGAATCCAATGAGACATATTAGATTACGATACTCATCATATAAAACTAGCAATAAAACAAGTGACAAGCTACTTAACTATAAGGACATGTCTTCTTACGTATTTCTATTATCTATCTGTGTACGTGATTGCTATTCACTGGTTCGTTCTCATTAGTTTTACTTTTATTGTTTATTAAATCCGTGTTAGTCTCTCAGGCTAAAACCCCCTTTTATTAGATTAGATTGTAAAACTAACTTATATATTAAAATACTGATTAAATCAACTAGATATTACGTTCCATTTTTAGTGTTCGACACTCTACTTACCACTATATACATATTGATCGGGTACACTGCTCGTTAAGTGTGTGTGTTAGTAATAAGTCGGCTAAATATAAATGTAAAACTTGAAAAGGCTTAAACACCCTATGCTACACAGACATTCGCACGCATAAAGTTTTTGGTGCCGCTGCCGGAGAATTAATTGTTAATATTTGTTTATTTGATTAGTAATTTAATTAGATTCTAAACACTAACTTTGTTGTTTATTAGTATAGTTTGCATTCATTGTATACTTTGCATATTTATTTTCTTGTTTGTTTGTTTGTTTGTTTTGTTTCTTTTATTTTCTGTTATTTATTTTTATTTTCTTTTTATTTTCTGTATTACTGTTCTCTGCTGTATTTTGCTGATCTAGACGATGCGACGCATCTGATTTATTAGATACGGTGCATTGCGTTTTTTTATTTTTATATACAGCGTAAACTTAAAATTCGAAGTACGATGCATTTATCCCCTAAATACGACATATTCTTTTTTTAATCAGAAAATTTTCAAAACCCTAACGAGATACGACGCATCTGTTTCGACAGTTGTGGCGCATCTATTTATTCATTAAAAACAATTTTTTGAATTTAATAAACTGAGATACGATGCATCTATTTTCACAGATACGACGTATCGTTTTTCTGAATAAAAGACTGATTTAATCTTTAACGTAATAAGATACGACGCATCCAACTTTTGAGATACGGCGCATCGACAACAGATATCAGCTTCTTTTATTTTTCGTATTCCGTTTTCATTACTTGTTTTTTGATTTTATAGTTCATAAAACCTATCCTACTGATGCTTTTGTGCTGAATTTCAGGAAGTGCATGACCTGGAGCTCTGTTAAAGAACTCACCAAACCTGAGAAAGCTTTTCATTCACTTAAAAGGCTTTTCAACACAAGAGATTTTGATTATTCGAGCCCAACTGAGCTCGATTACTTTTCTGAAAAAGAGGAGGCTAGTGAAGAAGAAGTAACTGAAACAATGACGGAAAACACTACCATGGAGGAATACATGAACGAGTCCCGAGCGAAATACAGTCCGGAAATTGCGAGACCAATACCGAATAGGAACAAAGGATTTGTTGTAAGAGGACAATTGCTCAAATTCCTACAAGATAATGCCTTTTGTGGATTAAAGAAGGAAGATGTGAATAAGCATATGGAAAGAACCCTTGAAATTGCTAACCTCTACAGGACAAAGAATATGATCTACAACCAATTTACGCTTCGAATCTTTCCATCTACACTAGCAGGTGAGGCAAAGTGTTGGTTGAACAAAGAGCCCACAAAATCTATCACCAGTTGGGTTGAGCTTAAAATTAAGTTTTTGGAAGAATTTAACCCCGAGTTCACCTGTTGGTTAAGATCTAAGTTTCGCTACCCCGATAAAATGAGTTCACTTTTAAAGAATGAACTCTGGACTTACTGGAGAGTGGATAACGACGAAGAAGAGATGGAAGATGAACTCCGGTCAATCGGGTGAACGGAGTAGTGTGATGGAGAATGAAGTTCAGGGGAACTTGGATGTATGGGATTGGTAGGTTTGTGTGGCCGGGTGTTATTAGTCATCATTTAAGAGCGATTAAGTTTTATTAGTAGTCATTTAAGAACATTTCCGGATCCTGGTATTTATCCGAGTTCTCAGGTTTACCCGGTTCATTGTTGTAGACTATGGATTTGCGGGTTATAACCGCAATTGTGTGACACTTAGTCATCGAATCGAGATTGATGTTTTTATCGTACCGTGTTGGGGTATGATTTGTTTCTTTTTCCTTCATTTTTTTAGAGAAGTGTGTGCGTTTTTGGTCTTTGTTGTTCTGTTGCTTTGGTGGCTATTTATAGTGAGAGGTGGGGGTATTTTCGGTGTTTTATGCGTGAGCATTTATGACCTCTATTCGCGCGCCTAAGCCTGTCGTTAAGACGTCGTTTCGCCTTGCCAGTTTTGACACGGAGTCAGACGGTTAGGTTACATCAATGCCTTGGGAAGGAGCATGAATTTATTCCTTTGGTAGTTATTTGATTTCTAGTTTTGCGGAGCGGTTTTTGACTTTTGGTGCGTTGTGCCGATTTTGTTCTTTTCCGTGGGACGCCTGACCAATTTGGAGTTTTCCCCTGGCAACGTGAGCCGTTTCACCACACTGAGGACTATTCATGTTCCGTTGTTTAGGTAGCCTTCCCGACTTTGTTATGGCGGGAGTTAATATATTCCATATCATCCAAGTGTTGAGGCGGTACATCCTTTGCTCCGCGTTGCCATGCGCGTATCGATTAATTCAATGGCTACTTTTATTGAAGGAGGATTTTTTGATCCAGGAATGCAACAAGGGGTTTTCTCCGGCCTCCCTATTATTATTATTATTATTATTATTATTATTATTATTATTATTATTATTATTATTATTATTATTATTCTTATTATTATTATTATTATTATTATTATTATTATTATTATTATTATTATTATTATTATTATTATTATTATTATTATTTATTATTATTATTTTTTTTTTTATTTTTTTTTATTATAAAAACCAACACTTTTATTAACAATAAATAGGATTTTACAAGAAATTGGTGGGGAGCCGAGAAACCAACTGGGCCCCCATACCTCTAGCAATAGCGAATCCAATCCTATTAAAAATATGAACGGCAGCCCGCGCCCCAATATCTTGAGTCGTAGAAAAACGTCGAATACGCTTTAGAAGAGTTACTGCATCTTTCTCAAGTTCTCCAAAAGAGGAGAAAGAGAAGGGGAGATTATTATTATTATTATTATTATTATTATTATTATTATTATTATTATTATTATTATTATTATTATTATTATTATTTATTATTATTATTATTATTATTATTATTATTATTATTATTATTATTATTATTATTATTATTATTATTATTATTATTTAGTAACTAAAATGACAGCTGAAGTAAGACGGTCGGTTGGGGGGGGGGGGGGGGTCGGTAAGCTGGTAAGCTGAAGCGAGCGTATTCTTTAGTTTGCGAAAACTGCCGGTGGATCCTTCAGAGATGCTTCCAAGTCATTCCCTGGCGGTACTCGTAAGCGTGCGCTTCCCTCTATGGTACCGAGTGGCTATGTCCCAGTCGTATTCCCATTTTGTCGCTTGACACATTCTGGCATGACCTATAGGGTCTTCATTTTTGTCATGGGGTTGGATATTGTCAGGCATGCGAATCTTCTCGTGCAATCTTGTATTGCAGATGTCTTCTCTAAGCGGGTTAACTCCCTTGGGACTGTATGACCGTACTTGTGGGTGGCTGCGGACCTTCCCCTCTTGGGACCATATTTCTTTTGTAACTTCGGTGTGTTGTCCTCCGAACCCTTGGCTCTTGTCTCTCCTTCGAAGTGTCCGACTTTTCTATTTTTGCCGTCGTTTTCACTTCCTTCGGCCGTCTCGCGTAAGGCTTCTCGCGGAGCATTACAGAGGTCCTGTTGGTTTTGTAACTCCGTGGATACTTCATGCGATGCCTTTATCAGATGAGCTTCCTCAACCTGGTTTGTCAGCGTCTGATTATTGTGACTGTTGCTAGTCTCCCGGGGAGCCGTGTTAAGCATCAGCCCATTTGAGGCTCTTGGCGCTTCGTCTTTTCCCATCGTCTTCTTGCGTGACGGTTTTTTGATGTAAAAGACTGTGTTGCCGATTGTTTGCTCGTCGTGAGTATTTTATGAGAACGCAGTTATGTACCGGTCCCACGGATGGCGCCAACTTGTTAGTCCAAAAACTTTGATTTGGTTGGAATTGGGCTTAGTCCGGAGCGGGCCGTCCTTGGTGGGTCGTCCGCCGTAAGGTTTATGCACTAATCCAAGTAAGAAGCGATATCCTCTGTACAAATAAAGGTAGATCGTTAGCCTTACCGTGGGGACGGACCCCACGATTAAGCTCTGACGTGAGAGTAAGTACTTATGTTGTCAGAGGAATATTTGAGTGTTGCGATGAGTGAGAAAGTCATACCCCGAAAATGCGAGTAGAGGTTTCCTTTTATAGGTAGTGAAAATATTAGGGTTTCCTAATATTTCGCATATTGTTGTAGTGGCCAGAGTGGGACCCTTTTCGGGCAATGATCCGCAGCTTAATCGATATTTGTGGGCGTAGGTGGATTTCCAAACCTGGGTCCGGTCCGTGAGCGTACTTCAGGAGTGCCGCTCGTGTATGTCCTAGTTTGTCTGGATCGTGCCATGCTCGTGGCATGGGCTTTGGCCATATCTGGCTTTATTAACTTGCTGTGCCGGGGTCCAGTTTGTTCATTGGGCCGGAGCCCGTTTCGCTTGTGGGGCCGGAGCCCGTTTTGTTTGTAGGGCCGGAGCCCAATTCATTATGAAATAGTCCAGGCCCAGTAGGCCTGCTATCCGTACTATACGTTATTAGTCATTCAAAATAAAAAATTGTAATGTGATGCTTTTTATAAAGTTGCACAAATATTTTATGACGAAAGAATAATTGTTTTTATATAAGTCATTACTTAAAACTGGTAATATTAAAATTTTATCACTTAATTTATGAATCTTATCTTGAATGAACACTTTACTTATTTGCATGATTAATAAAATCATATTACAAAAAATATAATTAACAGTAAATAATAATAGAAAATTAAAGCATACAAAAAAACGTAGATGCAGAAGATATACACTATATAACGATAAATAAACGAAAGCAGTAAAGGTCGGTTAAGGCATGAGGCTCATATTTAACACGATTCTCTTAAAACAGATTTATCGTATGTTTCCTAGGATACAACGACCAAAACTAAAGTACAGCCAGACGTGACAAATTTGCCTGAAAAATCACGGAACCAACTCGAATGTTTCGAATTAAACGATGCTGGAAACCGTTTGGCATGGAGCTGTGTTTTTGGATGTAAAAACCAAATGAGATTATGACAATATTGATAGTGTAAACTTGTCTTGTTCTCCAAGATTAAATATTAACCATAACTAACTGAATCTGTTATAATTAAAACAGATTTGCATATAATTTTATTATGTTAAAACTTGTCAAATAAGCTCAAATCTATTCCTGAAATAGGTTTATAGAAAATCTGGAAAAGGAAACCCGAAACGGGCAGCAAAAAGATTTGCACGTAGGTATATTTCGAAGCTGCATTCGTGTACGCAGGTCGCGCATGAGTTCACAAGCTTGGAACCCATTTTGGCCGAAAAATTCAGAAATTTGCACATCCCATGCAAGCGCGCGCACGTAGGTGTTGGAGTAAAACCAACAAACGGAATTTGATTGTCAATACCAAGATTTCTATTTAAACAACCTTTCACATCATGTTTTGGGCGATGTGAGATATCCTTTTTTTCCAAATTTTATGCTTCAAATCCATCTCTTTGATACACGATATCTCATTTATATTAATTTCATTTTGAACGTACCTTAGCTCGTTGCGAAGCTCTTTTCAAAGAGAACGCAAAGCTACCAACCAATATAAATATATATAACATTACGTATATTAAATATTATCAAAGTTTGCAAAAAATCATTTTTGCAAAATCATTTTCCAACATGCACCACATTGACCCTTTAAGTACTTTGGTAAGCAATCATGAGAAATTAGTGAACACAACACTTCTAACGTAAGAAGACATGTTGACCAGTAATCAGACGCTATGATATTTTCACAAGCTACACTAAATATCAAATTCAAACATCACTAGCCAGAAAAAAGTCGTAAACAATCACAAAGATACTATGAATAGAAAAAACGGCGTCCGTTTATATCATTTTAGTTTCTTTTAGCAAAATACCTGTAATTAAGTATCAAAACTAAAATGTCAACGATTCATTCTTTATACATAGTTCACATTTTGCCAATGTGTGAACGTGTATCTACAAAAAGAAGTATATGACGAAAGGTGAGCATACGCTTTGCCACGTGAGGATATAATTTATGCTAAAAGACTTTCAATACATAGTGTGGTCTTCATGGCCACGTAAAAAACATTTAATGGTCAACTTGAAATTTATAATTAGGAAATTCAATCCATGTCAAAAACGATGGATGCTTTATATTAAGATTATAGATTTCGATATCATTTAACGACAAGGATAATGATTAAGAAAATTCGGTCCATTAATAAAACAATGGATCTTTCTTATTGCTATCGTATTTAATTAGAACCATAGATCCTGTCTAAATATGTATCATAGATCCTAAGTATAAAATTAAACATTGCAAATACTTTGTATGCGCTATACTGTATGAGAAATGATACATCTCTTTGATTCGAATGTAATAAAGTGAACCTATTTCTTCATCATGTGTATTCATGACATTAAAAATAGAAATGTTTTTAGAAGAATATTAGCATTACTCATATACCACATGTATTTTAGATAGATCCATAAAAACTTGGTTTGCTTAGAAATTAGGTTGCCTTTAGTTGGAGAAAAGTTTGAGTCTTTCTTACAGAAGTTTCTAAAGAAAACTAAGAAAATGGAAAACACGTTTAGATCAAATATTTTCCAAACATGTTCTTCAAAATATTTTGTATTCTATAAACCCTTAAACCCTATTCAAAACTATTTTACATGGACAATGTTGTATGTGATCATTGATGAACCTATTGTGAATGATAGACACATCTCACAACCAAGTTATTCCTCAGTGATTCTAGGCATACGTAATTGCAGTAGCTTAAATATAACTCTATGAACGAATATGAAAACACTCTAGCTAACAACCTTTCCTATCTCTTAGTATCCGGAAGTGTGGCATGTCCCTGGTCCGTGTGCCATTCTGCTTGCTCATTAAAAAGCATTTATCCAGGGTCTGATCGCAAGTTGTTGTTTTTTTTTTTTTTTTTTTTTTTTTTTTTTGGTAACCATGGTTTCCGACATTTTAGCAGACCAATCCATGAGGTCCGATCACAAGTTTAATAACACTACGAGAGCTTGATCGTAGTTTGTCACTTTATAGTAAATCTTTTAGGACAGTAGCCTTATAGAAACTAGACTAGCAATTTGGAACATAAATTTGTGAAAACTGAGGTTGTAATGGGCATCAAGTGCTAATGGCCTCAGCGATAAGACGTAAACTCTTATTCTACACAAAATGCTTCTGCACCCTCCTGATTATTGTACTGCATATTAAGTATTACACCGTAGATTCTTAGCTAGTTTTGGTCCTTTCACCATGTTTGTGTGGTATACTTATCTCAAGATGACATGATTTCAACGGGCAGTACGTTATGATTGTGCTGAATGGAGGTGTGCCGAAAGCATTTGCTGGCACAGAGAAGAGCCAGCGCTGCATATGGTGAAGTGATTTCAATTGGAGGGCTTAATCCAACCGTCAATGGGAAGTTGAGTTCAACCATTGCAGATATTCTTCAAACAAAACTCTCTATAGACGGTTCACGTTTCTATATCAAGTTTTATGATGTTGAGGTATGTTTCTTCATCTGCAAATATAATTTTTTTTATTTCCAGTTGTTCATGCTGTTCTAACAACTCTTTCTTATTCTACAGCGCCCGTTTTTTGGATTTAATGGATCGACATTTTAACTGGAATCTCAACACCAGGAACATGTTATGGTACTCGTCTATGGGCAAACTTGATTGTGATTATTATGGCATATCATTGTCTAGTCATCATTTTATTGCCGTTCTTGTGTTCTTCGCTCTTTTTAGTGAACATCGCTTCAGAAAGCCACTGATAAATTATTACTGGCATTTATGATTTCAGGTTTTTGAGTTCATTAAATTGAGTTTCAACTAGGGTTGATGTTAGCTTTTAGATGGCAAAATAAACGAGTCAAAGAACTTGTGTGCACGTTAGTCCTTTAAAAAACAGAATAAAAACTTTACATTGAACACTTAATACGATGATATGCATGCAAATATTATAGCTAAAACTTATAAGAGACCATCTTAATGATATACTATGGACAAAAGTATCCTCTTGATCGAGGAAAAACAAACCAGAAAAAAATCAAGAAAAACTCTCCTAGGTCACTAAGGGCAAAAAGCTAGATTACATGGCAAATGCTAAAAAGATAAGGAGTGAGGATGGATACACTCATTTATTCATTTGCATCATCATCATCTTCTTCTTCTTCTTCTTCCAGTTTTCCATAAAGTATACGGGTCTCGGATATTTCTATGGAAACATGTCTATGTATGACCCGCATACGTTACAGAAACGTTTTCAAGCTAAAATTAGAAGACAGAAATGGATGCCTAGCCTCTAGGTGCTCATTGGACTCGGAGGGTCATTTAGAGCTAATATGGCAGTATGGATTTGTATCTTCAAGAGATCAATTTCTTCCTCTTCAGCCTGTAACACAGACACATCAATACATTCAACTGTGGTGCCTTAGATGAAAAAACTAGGGGGGTTATGCATCCGAATGCCATCCAACTATTAGTTATTTTACTTTTTGGCCACTAATATTTTTTTAAACTAACTTATGGACCACTCAAGAATGTGTTTATTTTCCTTTATGCCAATCTCATTTATATTCTTGCCGGATATTCATACAATTTCAAGAATAAAGCTAACTTTAATATATCAACACAATAAAATTAATAATACAAACGTAAAACATTAGTTAAATTATCTTAATTCACTCTCAACTAAATAAAGTTGCACTTAAATACAATAATGGTAAAACTATTTTACATTTTAATTCTCGTTTGTGTTGTTTTAATATGTTATATTTTTGTTTATTCTCGTTGTTTCAAAGATTTTCGAGACAAAATTATTTGAAATTTGTATAAACGAAAGCAAACACATAAATGGTGTAAGTTAGTTTTGATAAATTGATGGTCTAAAAGTAAAAAGTTAAATAGTAGAGACACCTCCCAATACATAATCGCAAAAAACAATATATAAATTATAAGTGTCTAGGATGGTGAATAAAATTAAGAAAATAGTTTCAATAAAAGTTGCTTTCAGTTGTGCATCCCAATACATAAAACACGTAAATGGAGTACTTTTTATGTTTTATTTCTTCGAAACATGACGAGCTACACCCAAACAACTCGTTTATAGTGTGAAAGTTGTGTCTTAAAAATACTCGTGAAACATTCAAAGATGCCCACGAGTAAAACGACAATCAAAAGTTGAAACTTTGTTTTTACTATTTTTAATTTTTTGACAACTTCAAATAAACGTGTTGTATTGTTTTATACTTTTATAGACAATGACTGCTTTAGTACCATCATGATTTTATACAGTATGTTTCTTTAACTATAAGAAAATATAAACCGAAAAAAAAGAGTTTCTTTTGAATGAAACATAAAACATGT
Organism: Artemisia argyi; assembly: GCA_030686995.1. Lineage (NCBI taxonomy): Eukaryota > Viridiplantae > Streptophyta > Magnoliopsida > Asterales > Asteraceae > Artemisia > Artemisia argyi. The sequence goes on from CM060704.1 coordinate 164,150,399, forward strand.
ATAAAGACTCATGAATATTTTAAGGGATAATTACCAAAATATATCGTTGACTTTTTGACTAATCACTTTGTAGACTTTCAAATTTCACTTTCCAAAATTAGATCAGGGCAACTAAAAAAATGAGCAACTCAATATAAACGCGACACATGTTCAAAAAGATTCTAGAATATTCTAAAAAGATTCTAGATTCTGTACTATAGATTCTAAAAAGATTCTAGATTCTGTACTATATTAATAAAATATTCGACACGTGTCGCACATATATGAAGGATGCTCAGTCGCCAAGTTGCCCTGATCCGCCGGAGAAAAGTGATTTAAAAACATCTATTCAAGGAATGTGCTTTGAGCGACTGATCTATTTTGGTAATTATCCCATATTTTAATTGAAACAAGAAACAACATATTTCATAATAAGATTGATGACTCTTGGTAATTTGTATAAGACAAATAGATATATCTACATCACCTTTTTGTGAGCAACATAATCTTTAGTGTCCAAGTTACACTGTTCACAAAATCTTGATAATTCAAGAGTTCAATTATTGGTGATATCATAAACGTGCCATGCATTTATCAACAACATGTACTTACATGAATAAATTTTCTACAACAATTTTTTACAAGATTCTTCTTAATGTTAGTACTCGTATCTATATGGGTGGTAAATGAATTATAAAACAGAAATTAAACATTCGCATGATTTTAGTTCATACGTATTTAATTATGTTGAGTCATTTGTATTCTACTTCACGTCTTCTCCCTTTTGAAAAATAATTGTATTTGGATACCCTACTACCACCTATACATATTAAAAAAAGCTAAGCATACACTTATCATTATATTTAACACAAAATGAGATATGTTTAATTATTACTGGTAAGAGATTATATCTTTCTAATTTAATACTCATCCATTACCATAATCCTCTAGAACCACCCACGAAATCATTGATAATCATAAATGGATACATTGACATCTGTTAGACGATAGGTTTAAAGCGTAAGCTTAAAATCTTGTCCATTATGTTTAGGGTTATTTAGCTTATTCTTTAAATCATGTTCTATTTATAATAGACATGAAATCACATTATATTATCACACAAAATACAATCAATAACATCTCTTTTAAAATGTATCTAAGCTTTATGTAATATCCACCTATAAAATTTGCTATCCTCCGGTAATCGGATAGTCGCCGATGATCTGGATGGATCCGAGTTATTTTCATTTTTTTTCTTTTTTATTTCAGGATTTTGTTTTTCGTATTTAATGCATAAACCCAAAACTCTAGCCGTCTAAACACACAAAATATGTTGATTTGACTTCAATAAACATTATCTTTTTTTCCCCTTTCTCGTTGTTGAAGATCATTGTCGTTGACAACAAAGTGGACTACCAAATTGCCGCTCCTCCTAAAGGAAAAGCAAGCCATGACGTAAAAGGAATAGCAAACGTCATAAAAAATGGAGGAGACCGCGAATCAATATACAATTATGTTGTCAAATACAAGTCCATCTCCGTACAAACGAACAACAAAGAAGAGAAGAGAAATTAAAGAAGAAAAAGAAGGCGATTTCAACATTTTATTCGGTTTGTGTGTTCGGAAATCTCATGTTCAAATTACAGGGGAGTGTTAGATGATAGGTTAAGGCCAAGATTAAAAACTTATGGTCCATTAGATTGATGGTTATGTTAGCTTACTCTTCAAATCATGTTCTATTATAAATATATATGAAATCTCATTATATAATCACATAAAACGTGATTAATACTATCTCTATTTACGGAAAAAGCTAGTCATCATATCCAAACTAATTAATATCAATCAAAATTATCATAAAGTAAAGTAAGTTACTTTGTTGAGTAAAGTTAAAAGAATCACCTGAATGAAGAGTGTCTTGAAAAGGGTATCAGAAAGAGCAGTAACGTTAGCCGTTACAACATTGAGTTTCAATGTTTCGAAAACCTCACAAATCTTAACCATTGTGTCTTTGCTTTTCCTACACTTCAAACTCACCAAAACCGTCTTTTCACCAACATACGACACTTTTAACTATCAAACCATATAAATAAGACGATACCAATATAAGTTTAAGTATGTAAGATACGAGAAAATATTGTTTGAAGTCGAATGTAAGCACTTACTTCAAGTATTTCGACAGGATATGTACTAGACTCGCTAGCATCAAAAGATTGTTCAATTTTTTTCTTCTTAGATTTTTCTGCTGTCGACATAAACACCATCTCTTGATCATATTCAAGCACCCCGGATTCCAATTTTCGCGACTCAAGTTCCGTTATTTCCGCTTGAATAACCCTCTCTTGATCATACAAATGTTGAATGTAATCAATTGCGTCTTTAATTATCGACGCTTTATCCATCTAAAAAGAGAAATAGATACAGCCAAACTAGATATAAGTTTTCACTATAATAGATGAAAATTGGGTGGCCTAAATTGTGCCGTATTGCACCATGCATAAAGATGAATAAAGGAAGTGATGCGACACTCCACTTATTTTAAGATTAAACGAGCATGAAGGTCCACACCTTGCTAATGTTAGGGACCACGGCTCTAAGTGCAAACAGCCTATCATTGAGCTTCTTTCTCCTATTCCGTTCGGACATAATGTTTTTTGAGGCTGCCGACGATTGCGCTCCATCGGGCGAGCTCGAGTCATAGTATCCCGAAAATGTTTCTTCTAATCCTCCCCAACTGCATGTCAAAAATTGCATAACAATTACTATATCAATTTATGTTAAAGAAAACTCTGACAAGAAATCTCTGACGAGACAGACAGAGTTTAGGTTAGTTGGCACAAACCAATTGTATTCTATTGTGTGTATAGTTAATAAGTGATATGTTAGTAAGTATTACCTATCGAATTCTTCGTTTTGGAGAAACATATTGGTTTCCCAGTAGTGCTTGTATTCATCACCAATGTCTTCCATGGAATCTTGTTACAGAATTTGAAATGGTGATTAATAGATTTTGGGAGAAAAAGGGTGTTTTTGTAATGCTATTATTGTAAGGTTTACATTTCCTCCAAGTCACATGTGGTCTATTTATATGGTTTTTGTTGGCAAAGGGGGGAGATCCTTTATTGAAAAGAATAAAATAATACTCCTTTATATGGTATTCTTTAATCACGGTATATAATTAGTAAATGGTGATGGACATAGAGTGAGAACAGGAAGAGATAGGGATTAGATCGTGCGGTACGTGTGTTGGGAATTTATCTCATTAGCGTGACGACTTTTGATCATTTTGTTTCATTGAATGTTAGTCGTGTCTTAGTACGTTATCATGTTAAGTTGACGTCTTTTGTATTTTAGTCTAGTACGTAAGGGTGAGCATTTCCGACCGACGCCCGGTAACCGGCCCGATTCCGACCACCCGACGGCCCGATTCCGATCCCGACTAGCAAACGGGTCGGGAGTCGGTTTGCTATTCCGGCGAACTCGGGAGTCGGGTCGGGACGGGACGGGTCGGGACGGGATGATTCCGATCAATAACAAGCTAATCCGGCCCGATACCGACTAACCGATACCGACCGATTCCGATACCGACTAACCGAACACAATCGGGATCGGGAGTCGGTTTAGGATTCCGGCCACAATCGGGATCGGGCTTCGTCGGGACGGGTCGGGACGGGATCGGAAGTGGCCCGATGCTCACCCCTACTAGTACGTTTGTTTTGGTGTTTTCAATTCGGTCTTCATGGAATTCATGGTTAATTTTGCTTAGCTTATTTTCTGCTTGGTAATGAATATATATTCACTGGCTTACACTACATTGATGATTGACCCTTTAGGTACTCGATAAGCCATCATGAGAAACTAGTGAACACAACACTTCCAAGTTCCAACGTAAGAATACATGTTGACCAATAATCAGACGCTATGATATTTTCACAAGATAACGTATCAAATTCAAACATCACTAGCAGAAAAAGTCGTAAACAATCACAAAGTTATACTCTATACTCTTGAATAGAAAAAACCACATCCACTTATATGTTTCGTTTAGCATACCAGACCTAATTAAGTATCAAAAGTAATATGTCAACAATTCATTCTTTATAGAGTTCAGTTAACTACATTTTTGGTCATTGTGGTTTATCGGGTATTTCACTTTCAATCTAAATTTTTAAAAAGTTTCAGGTTCAGTCCAACATGAAACTTTCATTGCGAGTTTAGTCCATTTTATTCTTGACTGTTAGTTTGACCATTTTAAACACCATAAAAATGACAGATATACCCTCACATTTATATTGTAAAATAGCTAAAAATATCCTCCTTTCATTTATTATTTACTTTTATTATTTTATTCTTTACTTTATTTTTATTATTATACATTAACATATTATCCTCGCATTTATATTTGTGCAAATTTATTCACACAGAACACACACAATCAAACCAAATTGCAATCAAGCAATCTCATTATTATCATGCCAACTATATCTTTTTAAAGGTAATTGATTTGCACACTCATAATTTTGATTGGAACACTTTATTGTGTGCATAACATAGTTGTACAGTGTTGACAGTGTGCTTTGTAAATTTGTACAGTGAGTGTCCCAATCAAAATATGGAGTGTGCAAATCACCTCCCATAAATGGCCTATGTAAGGAAAAATAAATTGTTGTAGAACATTGTTATTGTGACGCATAATGTATTTTTTTTTTCCGTAATACCATTTACATTTTATAACTCTATAATTAAGAAACATAACCTTTCAAACTCTAAGACAGGTTATATTCGATCCATATCACTCAAGTGTAAGCTACCAAGTACAACTGAACTTCTACAAATTACCAACTAAACCAGATCAGTACACAAACCAAACAAGTAAATCAATGAACAAAAAAGTTGTCATTATCTTTATCTTCATAAAAACTACCACTTTCATACACACACTCACGAAAACCACACACCAGATCCGGCCAGATCTGTCTGTGGTAGGTTGTGGTTAGTTGTTGTGGTGGTTGTGGTCGGTGGCTTAGTTAATGTTCATTAGTTGATGGTGGTCGGAGGTTGGCATGTAGACGGTGAACCGCTCACCACCAAATAATTCACCAGCTTCAAGGTATATTCGAATGGACTATTGAAACCCATCGTGTTTAAGATCAAACCCACCTGTAAACATGATGGGTGGTGGTTGCGGGGGTGTAGATGGTGTTGGGATATGAACACATTTCAATATCTTCTTTATACATAGTTCACATTTTGTCAATGTGTGAACGTATTAAGATTATAATTTATGCTGACAAAGACTTTCAATAAGCAGAGTGTGGTCTTCATGTGTAACACCCCCAAAATTTGGTACAGCGGAAGACTCAACAAGCTTTCGGGGTGATACGGGGATTGGTATCCAAACACAAGACATAAAAGAACGAGATAAAGTAAACATAATAAAATACAACCACACGAGGTTTTAAAGTTTACATTATCCCAAAATCATCCAAAGTCAGGCCCAAAGAAAAATAAATATAGGTCCCCAATAGTTATCAGAGTTTTAGAAAACATAGATCCATAACCGGTGCCAAATGCCAAGCCTCCAATCCCAAGCATCCGCAGAGCATCACTTAATTTCCTGAGAAAACGTGCTAAAAGTCAGCTTTCGCTGGTGAGATCATAGGTTTAGATTCTTAATTCAATATAGTGGACATATACGCAAAACGCTTGCTAGCTAGACTAGGGCTCACTCATTCAACCAAAATAAACCAACCAAATCAAATCATCCCTATAGGTGCACGCTATAGCTCAACTCAATCCAATCAATAGCTTACCTAGCTCAAGTCTAGGCCTCGCTCTATAATCAATCCAATAGCTTACCTAGTTCGGGACTAGGCCTCGCTCAACAACCAATCAATAGTTTACCTAGTTCGGGACTAGGCCTCGCTCTATAACCAATTCAATAGCTTACCTAGCTCAAGTCTAGGCCTCGCTCTACCTAGTTCTATAAGCATAGCAAGTTTTGAAATAAATAAATAAAGCGATAATAGTCCACACAAAACATTTGCACGTTTCTCACCCCAAGTATTGAAAACAAAGTTCAAGAGTAAAAGTGGGGCTATGACTCACCTCAAGTCCAGAAATCCTCAAAAGAAACGATAGAAGAAAGACGTAAGTAAATCTCAAGCAACTCACGTAACGGCAACTACTGACTCGGCACTTCCTAACAATATTAAACCCGTTCAGAAATCATTTCCTCAAAATCGAATATCCCCAAACCCGGACGAGAATCCGTTTTATTTCCGAAAATCCATTTCGTATTAGCTTGGTGTATTTGCGTTTGGTATCCATACGGGTAGTGGGTCGACCCAAAACAAACCAAAAAGATCACATAAAGAATAATAAAATAAACTAGGGGTCTAATATTAGCCCAATATATCATTTAAATAAATCGCCGAAGTTTATCGAATCCGTCGATATGATAATCCTCATATTTATTTACGTAACATACCGTTCCAAGATTACACCCAACCTAAAACACATAGCACATAATTACTATATAGTATATATCATAGTTTAATAAATTCCTCATATATATCGTCAAATTGGCCAGATTTCCCGATATATACACTCGTAATTTATTACACTTTGCATATACTACACCTATGGGCGTCGTAGGATACGATGCCCATTAATATATTCATTTCATATAACCAAATTGCCCGGTTCAACCTTACGGTTAAGTGGTTATTTAGTTATAGAAAACGTTTATATTAATCGTCATATATCCGTGACAACACGAACATCACAAATAATAACTTACCTGGACTCGAGTGACAACGACTCCGCATAACTCGATAAGTTTACCCGTTATATATACAAAATGACGTTTTATTAAACGTTTAATAATTGTCGGGAGTTTCCCGTTTTATAACACGATTTTATAATAATAACACGTTCAATAATATTACGCCACTTTCGTAGCCTAATATATATCTAATTGTATTATTTATAATACGACTCGTGATTATTGTTATTATTAATATACGCGCCTATATAATTATATATACGTTATCCACGTCTATATATTCATATAAACGTTTATATTATCAATAATTGTTATTACGAGTTTTATTATTTACATTTTAATTGTAATAGTTATCGAGTCATACGAAATGGTCACATGTCCGAGTCATGACTCTCGGCTCATTGTCCAAGTCCAATATAATAAGTAAAAGTCATAAAATAATACATCTCCGTCCAAACAATCCCAATCCACGTGCTACAACATGAGGGTCCGACTACGGCACCCGACTAACCTATCTCCGTCATCTAATTTGACCGTCTCACAATCGGTCCCCAATACCACTTTCGTCAACAACTCCTCAATAAACAATAATCCCTTGTCGAGACCAAAAATGATCTCGACTAAACCAAGCATTCGGCCGAATCCAACAAGTGCCAAAACAATAACAAGTAATAAAAATAAAAATCAACAAGGTCCATTATCGGGTTGGTTTACCAAGCCAAACCCGAGCCACTCGACTCACTTGAGTCTCGGCTCCATACACGAGTCACAAGGACTCGACCTCCACAACCAATAGGTCACAAAATAAGCTCCAAGAGCCACACCAAACTGCCCAAGTCGACCACTTGGGTCGCGGCATCAATAACCATAATCGGCCAAAAAGGCCAAGACTCCATCGAGTCGAACCAATACCAAACAAATAAAACATGAACAACCATGAACTCAAAGCCACAAGAAGCGAACTAACGAGCCATAGGCTCGAATCCCACATCAAGCCGTGAGTCTTCGACTCACGGTTCATTCGAACCCACAAAGAAAATCAAACCCGGTTACCAAACCATTTTTATCATCAAAAACATCATTTCCCAATCAAGATAAATTCGATTTCCATGAAAAACCATCCGTGTAGCCACGGATTTAATACCAAAACGTGGCACCCAAAAACCAAAATCGATTATTCTCACCTTCTTGAACCTCCAATCGAATAGATCTAATACAAACAACAAGTTTGGGTCGGATTTAATAAGATTTCGTGGTGTTAATGTTGGTTATATGTTGTGTATGATATACCAAAAGAAAGAGAATTTGATGAGGAAGAAGATGGTGGTGTTTGTTTTGTAGGGTGGTCGGCGTAGTGGCGGTGGTGGCCGGTTAAGATGTTCGGCGGCTAGGGTAAGAAAAGGGAAGAGAGAGAGAGAGAGGTGAGAGTAAAGTGGTGAGGGTGTTGGTTTGTGTTGTGTGAACCGAAAACCAAAAGGGACCCTATGTAGTTAACTCTTTTAATTTTTTTTTTTTTTTAAATGTTAATAATAATAATAATAATAATAATAATAATAATAGTAATAATAATATTACTACGGTGTGGAGCGGGTAACGTGGGTAAATGTAAAAACATGTGGCCCGAACCCGAACTCATTCCAATCTTTTAATATCCTCCGTAAACATCTCGTAAATAAATAAAAATATAGTCGGACTCGTAAGACGAATCATAAAATTTTCGTTAGGTAAACCTAGTGCCAGAGTCAACGTAGTACCAAGTGAGAATTCAAGAATACATCACCGAGCATAAAATCAAGAATGAATTATGAAAATAATCACGAATTCCATAACATCATTAATTATAAATATCCATAAAATAGGTCTTACAAGTTCGTTGTGAAATAAAATTTCAAATAAAAATTATAAACGAACTTTAATCGTAATGCGGGTTTTATAAAACGGCTCCCTATTTTGCCAGTTGTCACATCCTCCCAGCCTCAGGAGGAACCCGTCCCGGGTTTCTCTCGAAATAACCCATCTACGAAGTGAAAAGCTTCGGATATCTTTTTCGAAACTCATCCTCACGTTCCCACGTAAATTCCGGTCCGTGCCGCGAATTCCAACGAACTTTGATGAGCGGAATACGACTCCTCTTGAGTCGTTTGATCTCTATATCCATAATCTCAATCGGCTCTTCCACAAAATTCAAACTTTCGTCCACACAAATATCCTTGATCGGTATAACTGGTGTTTCCTCTGAAAGGCATTTCTTCAGATTACTAACATGAAACACATTATGAACTTTACTCAGTTCCATAGGTAATTCCAAACGATACGCTACGGGCCTAATTCTTTCCAAAATAAGAAATGGTCCAATGTAGCGGGGATTAAGCTTCCCACGTTTCCCAAAACGTATCACACCCTTCCAAGGCGAGACCTTTAACATCACTCTGTCTCCAACCTGGAATTCTAGGGGTTTACGCCTCTGATCGGCGTAGCTTTTCTGCCTATCTCTAGCTGCTTGCAGACGATCTCGAATTTGCGTTACTTTTTCCGTAGTTTCCAAGATAAGCTCAGGGCCTGTGAGTTGGCTATCTCCAACTTCTGCCCAACCAATAGGTGAACGGCATTTTCGACCATACAAAGCTTCGAACGGTGCAGCCTTAAGACTTGTGTGGTAGCTATTATTGTAGGAGAACTCCGCAAGGGGTAGGTATTTCTCCCAGCCTTTACCAAAGTCTATGATGCATGCACGAAGCATATACTCCAAAGTTTGAATGGTTCTCTCACTCTGACCATCGGTTTGGGGATGATATGCAGTACTCATATCAAGTCTCGTACCCAAAGCGGTTTGAAGTGATCGCCACAATGCTGATGTGAAACGGCTGTCTCGATCCGAAATAATCGATATCGGAACCCCATGACGAGAAACAATCTCCTTCACATACAACCTCGCAAGTTTTTCCACACTATCATCTTCACTAATTGCCAGGAAATGAGCAGACTTAGTCAAACGATCCACAATTACCCATATAGCATCGCAACCGCTAGCTGTCTTTGGTAATTTGGTAATAAAGTCCATCGTAATCCGCTCCCACTTCCAAACCGGGAGTTCTGGCTGCGTCAACAATCCTGACGGTCTTTGATGCTCAGCTTTAACCTTAGAGCAGGTCAAGCACTTACTAACATATACTGCTATATCTGCCTTCATATTTGGCCACCAATATAATTTCTTCAAATCCTGGTACATTTTGTCCGACCCAGGGTGAATGGAGTACCTCGACTTATGCGACTCATGCATAATCAATTCTCGAATCCCTCCATACAATGGTACCCAGCTTTTTTCTCCAAAACATAACACTCCATCAGAACGCTTAGCAAATCCTTTCTCATTTTCTGCCATCCCAAATATATTCCCAGCAGGTTTATTTTCTGCTTTCAATGCTTCCGTTTGGGCTTCCATTATTTGAGACGGTAATGGCGATACGATAGTCATTCCTAACGACCTAACCCGTAATGGTGGAATTCTCTCTTTTCGACTAAGAGCATCAGCAACAACGTTTGCTTTACCCGGATGGTAGCGAATTTCACAATCGTAATCGCTTAGCAACTCAATCCAACGTCGTTGCCTCATGTTAAGCTCTTTTTGGTTCAGAATGTGTTGCAAACTTTTGTGATCAGTAAACACTACACACTTGGTTCCATACAAGTAATGTCTCCATATCCCCAAAGCAAAAACCACAACACCTAACTCCAAATCATGGGTGGTGTAGTTCTTCTCATGCTTCTTGAGCTGTCGGGAAGCATAAGCTATCACTTTCTCTCGTTGCATTAACACAGCTCCTAAACCTTTATGTGAAGCGTCACAATAGACGACGAAATCCTCGTTACCCTCGGGTAACGCTAAGATAGGGGCACTACAGAACATCTCCTTAAGTAACTGAAAGGCTTCCTCTTCCTTATCTCCCCATTCATACTTAACACTCTTTTGAGTCAATTTGGTCAACGTTTTTGCTATCTTCGAAAATCCCTCAATGAATCTTCGGTAATAACCGGCTAATCCCAAAAATTGACGAACTTCTGTTGGGGTCGTAGGTGCAGCCCAATCCGTAATCGCTTCAGTCTTAGCAGGATCCACATGAACTCCTTGTCGATCAATTACATGACCTAGAAATTGTACCGTCGGAATCCAAAATTCACATTTCGAAAACTTGGCATACAGTTTCTCCTTCCTGAGCAATTCTAAGATAAGTCTTAGATGCTCCTCATGTTCCTTCTCACTCTTCGAGTATATCAGAATGTCATCGATGAACACAATCACGAACTTATCTAAGTATGGCTTACACACCCGATTCATGAGATCCATGAATACCGCCGGTGCGTTAGTCAACCCAAACGGCATCACCTGAAACTCGTAATGCCCGTAACGGGTTCTGAAAGCCGTTTTCGGTATATCTTCCTCGCGTACTCGAAGCTGATGATATCCCGATCTCAAATCGATCTTTGAATACACACTCGATCCTTGAAGTTGATCGAACAAATCGTCGATCCTCGGTAACGGGTATCTATTCTTCACCGTTAACTTGTTCAACTCTCGATAATCAATACACATTCGGAACGATCCATCCTTCTTCTTCACAAATAAGACCGGGGCTCCCCAAGGTGAAGAACTTGGTCTTATGAATCCCTTCTCGGCTAACTCCGCTAATTGTTTCAACAATTCTTCCAGTTCAGTAGGTGCAAGACGATAAGGCGCTCGTGCTACAGGTGCAGCACCAGGTATCAACTCAATCTGAAATTCCACTTGTCTAGTAGGCGGAATTCCCGGCAAATCATCGGGAAACACATCCGAAAAATCACGAACTATAGGTACATCTCCAATGCACCTTTCCTTCTTCTCCTTCTCTCCTTCCTCAGAAATTTGGGCTAAGAAAAGGTAATTTCCTTTCTCTATTAGCTTCGGCAACTTAGTGCAAGATATGACCGCTAATCTGGATGGGCCTCTCAAATCCTTTCTATCTCCTGGTATGTTCAGAATCTCCTTGCCGTAAGGTACCCGCACGATCTTCTCATCGCAGATTATATGGGCACGATACTTCGACAACCAATCCATGCCGATAATGACATCAAAACTACCTAATGTGACGGGTAGAAGATCTATGTTGAAAGGACGGTTCAGAAAGTTTAACGTGCATCCACGAATGATGGTCTTAATTCTTTCTATGTTTCCATTAGCTAACTCTACATCGTAACCAATTCCTAAGGCCATCGGGGGTTTCTCAAGTAAGGGTGCAAACTTAGTGGACACAAAACTCTTATCGGCACCAGTATCAAATAGTATGGAAGCATAACGATTATTGAGAAGGAACGTACCAGTAACGACGTTCGGATCTTCTCCTCTCTCGTTTCCGAGTGCATACACCCTTCCATGAGCAACTCCAGCTTCCACACGTTGGTCCCCATTATCTTGTCGTCCACGGTTTCCTCCAGCTCCACGGTTTCCATTGTTGTACCCATTACCACCCGATCCTTGATTTCCTCGGTTCCACGATTCCCTACATTCATTCCGATAATGTCCTTTCTTTCCACATCCATAGCAAGTAACATTCGCTTTGCTCATAGTTTCAGGAGTAGCTTGAACCATAGCAAGTGGTCGAGCTCTACAATCCTTAGCTATGTGTCCCATCTTAGAGCAATTCTTGCACATTACCGTACATCGACCAGAATGATGCTTGTAACATCGGTTACATTTGGGCGCATCTCCATTGTAGTTCTTCTTGTCTCCATCTCCCATGGCATAAGCTCTAGCAGTTGTTTGTCGCTTGTTTCGATGATCATTCCCCTTAGAGTGATCATCCCTCTTTCTCTTTCCATTCTTATTCTTCTCAGCTTCTTTCAATTCCAAAGAGTCCATCAATTGTTGAGCGATGGTGATAGCCTCATGAATGTTTGCAGGCTTAGCAGATATCACATCGTTCCTGGTGGCTACCAGCAATCCATCGGTATACCTCTCAATCTTTTGGGTCTTAGTCCTAACCATGTCGGGACATAGTAAGGCCAACTCTCGATAGCGGCGATTGTAAGTTGCCATATCGGTACCTTTCACCTTGTGGTTCCAGAACTCAATTTCCAATTTCTTAATCTCATTCCTTGGGCAGTAAGTCTGAATCAGCAAAGACTTAAATTGCTCCCAAGTCATAGCATAAGCCACATCACTCCCAACCGAGTTACGGTAATTGTTCCACCAAGTTAAGGCTTCATCCTTGAAGGTAAAAGAAGCAAACTTTACCTTCGCATTCTCCGCACAACCACTGACATTGAACACAGACTCAGTCTTCTCAATCCACCTAACCAAGTAAACCACTCCTTCAGTTCCACCAAACTCAATCGGTCCACAAATCTTAAACTCCTTGTAGTGACATCCATTAGCACGAACAGGTGGGAAAGTTCTAGCAGAATTGTTGGAATGATTTGACTCAGCTAGTAGCTCAGCAACTCGTTGCTCCACAAGTTGATTGATCATTGCTTGATCCACAGTAGGTGCATTAAGTGGAACATGATCATTGTCTCCCTGAACATCAACATTCTGATTCCTGTTGTTGCGGTTAGTAGTGTCCAGGTTATCAGGAATAGGGGTCTCAACATTTCGAGCTGGACGGCGTCCTCGACGACTAGGGGTAGCCGTTGCGGGTCCAGTTCTGGTAGCTCTAATAGGGTTTCTTCGTGTGGCCATTGATCTGAAACATCATACAAGTTCGTGAGTCTCCGATAGGACTTATCATATGCTCAGCAAGAATTAAATCAACGAAGCCAAGTCATGGAAAGAAAATCAACAATACACCGTAAAGCATCAATAAGGCGAATAGGAACTCAATTTTCATAATATCCAAAAACAGCATAATACCATATCATAATAACCATCGACCATACAATAAAGATCCAACATCATTCCAACTACCGAAAACAAAAAGATAATAATCGTTCTAACAAGACGAGTAATCAACGGAAAATACATCAAAAGTAGGATAACTAGCTTTTCTAACCGAACACTCCTCGGTTAAGAAAGCAACAAGACAACATAAACCAAGCAACTAGCCACGCTGCTGACGGAGTCTACTCAACTACTGCCTCAAGCCATCAAGATCCCTCCATAACGATCCTAACTCCACGCTATGGGTGTCTCGGTCTCTCTTGAGGTCAGCCACCTCCTTCTCCAGCTCGGCATTCCTTTGCCATAGCTTGCGGTCGGCCTCTCGAGCAGTAACAAAACCTCGCTGCAAACTATCGATATGCTCGTGAACCTCCATCAAAACTCTCCTCATCTCAGTAGTCCTGCCCACAACCACAGTCATATCCACTCTCAGATCCGCTATGAACTCTCCAATAACTCTCTCAAGTCGATCAGATACACGTGCAACTCTCTCACTAAGCTCAGTAATCCGAGCCCACAACCTACCAATCTCACCTAACTCTGCATGCTCAGCAGAAATCTCAGAAGATGCATCCGACCCAACGGGACTACCAGGTGGTAACTCAAACAAAAACGGATGATCAGGTGAATCAGGCTCAATCGGATGTACAGGTGAATCAGGCTCCTCAGCCTGAGCTGGTGGTACTAACACATCATCATCATCAGGCATCTCATCCTCCTGAGGGTCATCCTCCTCCTCAGGGTCATCATCATCACCCTGCTCAGCCTCCTGTGGGTCATCAGCCTCATCCTCACCCTTGTACTCCTCCTCCTCATCGGAAGAGTACCTCATCAATCGTCGTCTCCTACTAGGTGAACCATGTGGTGAAGGGGTAGGTGATCTAGGACGACGACGCAATGATGCGGGAGGCGCCTCAGACAGAAGAGAATGAGCATCAATCTGTAAAGGTGGTGAAGTAGGGCGTACCGACATGCGTGACGTAGCTCGGTGGGCAAAACATGGAGCCACACGAGCCAAAGCCTGATGAAGAGTAAGCTGCTTCGATGTACCAGGGAGCCCTAGAGAAGATGAGGGTCCCTGCGTAGATGCAGCAAATGGTGCTGAAGTAGAACCTGTCGGTGTCATAGTAGCTGAATGCATGGCAACCTGGTAAGGGTCATCAGGGGCCATGGTGAACCGTGCTGGCAATACCGGTGTAGTAAGAATATCCTCAACGACATCAGGCGTATAGGAGGCCATAGTCCGTGACAACGGCGTAGGGTAGGTGTAAGTGTTTCAAAAACAACTAAACCGCGAACTCAAAATACCATATCCAAATATCATCATATAATTTCAAATCGTATATAATCAAGAAAGATTTAAATACCGCATTACTAAAACCATTCTCAAACAATTAAGCCATATAATTCCTCAAAAACGCATATAATTCCTCAAAAACGCATCATATCACTAAATCAATAAACCTCAAATCCTCAAATCATCTCAAGAAATTCCAAATCGCTAACCATCTCAAATATCTCATAATACCTCAATAATAAACAATGATGCTTCGGCTTGGCGGGCTGGCGGGCAATAGTCGGGGATCGTTTTCTATAAAAATCGGTTATAGTTTAGGTGTCTATTTACCTAGTTCTCTATAACCTGGCTCTGATACCAATCTGTAACACCCCCAAAATTTGGTACAGCGGAAGACTCAACAAGCTTTCGGGGTGCTACGGGGATTGGTATCCAAACACAAGACATAAAAGAACGAGATAAAGTAAACATAATAAAATACAACCACACGAGGTTTTAAAGTTTACATTATCCCAAAATCATCCAAAGTCAGGCCCAAAGAAAAATAAATATAGGTCCCCAATAGTTATCAGAGTTTTAGAAAACATAGATCCATAACCGGTGCCAAATGCCAAGCCTCCAATCCCAAGCATCCGCAGAGCATCACTTAATTTCCTGAGAAAACGTGCTAAAAGTCAGCTTTCGCTGGTGAGATCATAGGTTTAGATTCTTAATTCAATATAGTGGACATATACGCAAAACGCTTGCTAGCTAGACTAGGGCTCACTCATTCAACCAAAATAAACCAACCAAATCAAATCATCCCTATAGGTGCACGCTATAGCTCAACTCAATCCAATCAATAGCTTACCTAGCTCAAGTCTAGGCCTCGCTCTATAATCAATCCAATAGCTTACCTAGTTCGGGACTAGGCCTCGCTCAACAACCAATCAATAGTTTACCTAGTTCGGGACTAGGCCTCGCTCTATAACCAATTCAATAGCTTACCTAGCTCAAGTCTAGGCCTCGCTCTACCTAGTTCTATAAGCATAGCAAGTTTTGAAATAAATAAATAAAGCGATAATAGTCCACACAAAACATTTGCACGTTTCTCACCCCAAGTATTGAAAACAAAGTTCAAGAGTAAAAGTGGGGCTATGACTCACCTCAAGTCCAGAAATCCTCAAAAGAAACGATAGAAGAAAGACGTAAGTAAATCTCAAGCAACTCACGTAACGGCAACTACTGACTCGGCACTTCCTAACAATATTAAACCCGTTCAGAAATCATTTCCTCAAAATCGAATATCCCCAAACCCGGACGAGAATCCGTTTTATTTCCGAAAATCCATTTCGTATTAGCTTGGTGTATTTGCGTTTGGTATCCATACGGGTAGTGGGTCGACCCAAAACAAACCAAAAAGATCACATAAAGAATAATAAAATAAACTAGGGGTCTAATATTAGCCCAATATATCATTTAAATAAATCGCCGAAGTTTATCGAATCCGTCGATATGATAATCCTCATATTTATTTACGTAACATACCGTTCCAAGATTACACCCAACCTAAAACACATAGCACATAATTACTATATAGTATATATCATAGTTTAATAAATTCCTCATATATATCGTCAAATTGGCCAGATTTCCCGATATATACACTCGCAATTTATTACACTTTGCATATACTACACCTATGGGCGTCGTAGGATACGATGCCCATTAATATATTCATTTCATATAACCAAATAGCCCGGTTCAACCTTACAGTTAAGTGGTTATTTAGTTATAGAAAACGTTTATATTAATCGTCATATATCCGTGACAACACGAACGTCACAAATAATAACTTACCTGGACTCGAGTGACAACGACTCCGCATAACTCCATAAGTTTACCCGTTATATATACAAAATGACGTTTTATTAAACGTTTAATAATTGTCGGGAGTTTCCCGTTTTATAACACGATTTTATAATAATAATACGTTCAATAATATTACGCCACTTTCGTAGCCTAATATATATCTAATTGTATTATTTATAATACGACTCGTGATTATTGTTATTATTAATATACGCGCCTACATAATTATATATACGTTATCCACGTCTATATATTCATATAAACGTTTATATTATCAATAATTGTTATTACGAGTTTTATTATTTACATTTTAATTGTAATAGTTATCGAGTCATACGAAATGGTCACATGTCCGAGTCATGACTCTCGGCTCATTGTCCAAGTCCAATATAATAAGTAAAAGTCATAAAATAATACATCTCCGTCCAAACAATCTCAATCCACGTGCTACAACATGAGGGTCCGACTACGGCACCCGACTAACCTATCTCCGTCATCTAATTTGACCGTCTCACAATCGGTCCCCAATACCACTTTCGTCAACAACTCCTCAATAAACAATAATCCCTTGTCGAGACCAAAAATGATCTCGACTAAACCAAGCATTCGGCCGAATCCAACAAGTGCCAAAACAATAACAAGTAATAAAAATAAAAATCAACAAGGTCCATTATCGGGTTGGTTTACCAAGCCAAACCCGAGCCACTCGACTCACTTGAGTCTCGGCTCCATACACGAGTCACAAGGACTCGACCTCCACAACCAATAGGTCACAAAATAAGCTCCAAGAGCCACACCAAACTGCCCAAGTCGACCACTTGGGTCGCGGCATCAATAACCATAATCGGCCAAAAAGGCCAAGACTCCATCGAGTCGAACCAATACCAAACAAATAAAACATGAACAACCATGAACTCAAAGCCACAAGAAGCGAACTAACGAGCCATAGGCTCGAATCCCGCATCAAGCCGTGAGTCTTCGACTCACGGTTCATTCGAACCCACAAAGAAAATCAAACCCGGTTACCAAACCATTTTTATCATCAAAAACATCATTTCCCAATCAAGATAAATTCGATTTCCATGAAAAACCATCCGTGTAGCCACGGATTTAATACCAAAACGTGGCACCCAAAAACCAAAATCGATTATTCTCACCTTCTTGAACCTCCAATCGAATAGATCTAATACAAACAACAAGTTTGGGTCGGATTTAATAAGATTTCGTGGTGTTAATGTTGGTTATATGTTGTGTATGATATACCAAAAGAAAGAGAATTTGATGAGGAAGAAGATGGTGGTGTTTGTTTTGTAGGGTGGTCGGCGTAGTGGCGGTGGTGGCCGGTTAAGATGTTCGGCGGCTAGGGTAAGAAAAGGGAAGAGAGAGAGAGGTGAGAGTAAAGTGGTGAGGGTGTTGGTTTGTGTTGTGTGAACCGAAAACCAAAAGGGACCCTATGTAGTTAACTCTTTTAATTTTTTTTTTTTAAATGTTAATAATAATAATAATAATAATAATAATAATAGTAATAATAATATTACTACGGTGTGGAGCGGGTAACGTGGGTAAATGTAAAAACATGTGGCCCGAACCCGAACTCATTCCAATCTTTTAATATCCTCCGTAAACATCTCGTAAATAAATAAAAATATAGTCGGACTCGTAAGACGAATCATAAAATTTTCGTTAGGTAAACCTAGTGCCAGAGTCAACGTAGTACCAAGTGAGAATTCAAGAATACATCACCGAGCATAAAATCAAGAATGAATTATGAAAATAATCACGAATTCCATAACATCATTAATTATAAATATCCATAAAATAGGTCTTACAAGTTCGTTGTGAAATAAAATTTCAAATAAAAATTATAAACGAACTTTAATCGTAATGCGGGTTTTATAAAACGGCTCCCTATTTTGACAGTTGTAAGTTTGTCACGTTAGCTGTTGTTCTTTGTTGATGCCCTTGTGTCGAATTTAATTTCAATAATGAAATTTCATGTGAGTCTAAACACCCTTTGATAAAATGTTCCAAACGCGTTTAAATATATAACAAAGAGAAAATTGTCCCAAAATACATCCAATTTGTCAACTTTTACTATTTTATGCTATGAACTTTTTTTTTCCCTATTGTATAAACGAACTTTCTTAATCTTCATATTGTATACATGAATCTGACGTGGCATGTAGTTAATTACATAAATTTACATGAATTGTCCCTGTGGCTCAAAACAATTACACCATTCGTCCTATAAACAATTACATAAAAGGTCCCTGTAGCTCAAGAGTTAAAATATTTGCATCATTAGTACTCATTGAGTTAAAATATTTGCATCGTTAGTCCTCATTGACTATTGAGTTAAAATATTTGCATCGTTAGTCCTCATTTAGTTAAAATATTTGAATCATTAGTCCTCATTGACTATTCTTACGTTAAAATATTTGCATCGTTAATCCTCATTGAGTTAACAAAATTTGCATTGTTAGTCCTCATTGACTATTAATACGTTGGGATAATTCCATATATACCAAAAAGAAAGTTTATAATTCCATATTTACCCAAATGACAAGTTTTCAATGCATGAGTGCAATGTTTTTAAAGCATGTGTTGGGGAAATATGGAATTATGATGTTTGTTTTGGGTAAATATGGAATTGCCCCTAATATGTTTTTATCCCTTTTCGTCTGTTTTTCTTACGTTTTCGTCCGTTTTTCCTCATGTTTTCATAAGTTTTTATCAGTGTTCGTCCGTTTTTTAAATCATGAGTTAAAAAATTTGCATTGTTAGTCCTCATTTACTATATATATATATATATATGAAAACGGATAAAAATATATCAAAATAAATAAAAAAGTATGAAAACTTGACATTGATAAAAATGTTTCGGTATCGATTTTAAATCATGATTTTGATCCCTTTCTGGTCTGAATCATCAAAAGGCAACGTTAGTCCATTTACCATCGCCACCACCCACCACCACCCACCTCCACCACCGCCACCCACCGCCACCACCACCGCCGCCACCACCACCACCACCACCCACCGCCACCTACCAACACCCACCGCCAACACCACCCACCACTGCCACCACCATCACCGCCCACCACCTTCACCCACCATCACCACCACCCACCGCCACCTACCAACACCCACCGCCACCACCACCACCGTCGCCCACCACCTCAACCCCCCACCACCACCACCTACCAACACCCACCGCCACCGCCATCACCAACAATCGCCACCACCACCGCCGCCACCACCACCCACCACTGCCACCACCACCCATCACCAAGTTTTTATATATGATTTTATACGCGTGGTGTTGGCGGTGGGTGGAGGTTGATGAGGCAAAAAATGATCCGTTTTTAGGGGGTCATTTAAGCCCGAATCCGAATTTATTTGATCAAATATTGCCCTAAATCGTTCCTTTTGTGATTTTAGGTACTTGGAGAGTGAATTCTGGAAAAGAAGTCATTTTGGACGTTTTTGGAGCATAAAAGTGAAGAAAACGGCAAAGTCTCAATTTTCCATGCTGGGAACAGTAGGTGACGGCGTCAAGAGTAATTTCCTGACGGCGTCAAACCTCAATAATAAAATCCGAGAGTTCATGAAGGCGTCAAGAGTTTTCCTGACGGCGTCAAAACCCCAAGAATTAAAATCCGTAGTTGATGACGGCGTCACACACAGGGCGTCAAGAGTAATTTGTGTGACAGCCTAGGCCTTGACGGCGTCAGAAGTAGATCAAGGCCGTCCGAGGAAGTATTTGGCGGCGAGATGACGGCGTCACACCTTTGTTCTTGACGCCGTCATCCCTATTTTCCTATATATAGTTTTCTAGTTTTTCACATTTAAGGAGAGAAGTTTTGAGAGAAACCCTAAAGACGATTTTGGTGTAACTTTACAGGTTTTTCAAGGGTTCCAACCCCTTGATACCTTGCATGATTAATCAAGATAAGTGTTCTTCTAATTCAATCAATATGTCTATGTGTTGGTTGTCTATATCTTGTTCTTGTCTTAATTCTATCATGCTAGGCTAGATCTCTTTTGTGTTTGCTTAGATCTAATGAAACCTAGATATTGATTATGTGTTGATTACTTGTTTATTCTTGTTTTGGATGAATGATTTATATGTTAGGCTTAAGAAAACTGGCAGATCTCCAAATGGTAACATGCTTGAACGTCTTAAGAAACATGAACCGAGACGTACTAGGTCTTTATTGGTTGTATTTAATGCATGAGCCACTGTTTACAATCCCTATAGTTGTGCTGGGCATGGTGTAGGAGGAGATAAGAGCTCATAGAATTGGGGAGTTATGTATGCCACCCCATGAATGGTATTAAGGAATACGATCCGTCATCCATGCAATTATAACAAGTAATTAACGTGTAAAAGATATCTAGGGAGTAGTGAAATCTAAGTAAACACATTTTCTCCAATTACTGCTCACAACCTTAGTATAATTAGTTTATTTACATTTTTAGCATTTTATTTTGATTGCATCTTAGTTTTGGGTTAGTTGAATAGCAACTAATTCCGCCCACTCTTCCAAAACCCGAGATTTTAACTTGCTTTCTATAAAATATAAAAACACAAAAATAATCATCCCTCACCTTTAGAACTAGTATTTAGGCTTTCTAATCCTAGCGACACTATTCCTAAGCTGAACGATCAATCCCCCGGTACTTGTCACTATACTATACTACAACGATCAGGTACACTGCCTGGTGGGGGTTGTAAGCTTCTCGAGATCCCTCGAGAGGTAAAGCCTGTTGCGATTCCCACGCATCAAGTTTTTGGCGCCGCTGCCGGGGAATAGTTATTGTCTAGGTTAGGATTTCTTTTTATTAGGTCTACTTGCTAGATTCCTTTCTAGTAAGATTTTATTTTTATTTTTAGGTTTTCTTTAGTCTATCTTATTTCTTCGTTCCTTTGTTCGTGACTCTTCACCGTCCGCCATCATGGCAACCAATGAATTCTCCAACCTTAGGATCACTAGGAGTCGTAGTACCACTAGAGACCTTGTCTTGCCTTATGCAGAACCCGAAAGAAAAATGTGTAGGTTAAGACGAACTCACTCAACTCCTGAACCATCCAGCATTGCTATTGACTTTGATGCACCTCTTTCTGAGGAAAATTCAGAAAATCACATCACAACCCCTAGCTCCAACAACGAGATGAGTACCCCTATAATACCCCCTCCTAAGCGTCTCAAGGACTACTCTTCCCCAACTCCTCGTGGCTTTTCAAATGCCATTGTCTACCCGAACGAACACACCAGTGAGGTCCTACATGCACCCGATGTTTGGCTTGTCAAAAGTGTGTGTAAATTCAGCGGACTTGATGAGGAAAATCCAATCCAACACATCAAGGACTTCCTAAAAATAGTAGACACCCTCCAAACGGATGGGGCTACTAGAGACACGTCCCGATTGCGATTCTTTCCTTTCACCTTATATGAAAAAGCCCAAGAATGGTATGACAAACTCCCTTCTGAATCTATCTTCACATGGGAGCAACTCATATCCAAGTTCTATGAGAATTTCTTTCCACCTGGAAAAACCTCAACACTTAGAGATAGGATCCTCCGTTTTCGGAAGGAGAAGGACGAACCCTTCTATAAATCGTGGACTAGATTCAAAGATTCAATAAGACAAGTTCCCCATCATGGCATTGAGCTTTGGCTCTTGGTCCAAATCTTCTACGAAAATATCTCCTCTAATGATCGAAACGGAATTAACCAATCTAGGAAAGGAAGATTGGCCAATCTTAGTGCCGAGGAAGGATGGGATAGGATTGAAGAATATGCTCAAGACCAGGATGACACTTGGGATGAACCTGAGTCGACTGTCAGCATTTCTGAGATCACCTCGGATCGGTTGAGCAAAATTCACAAAAGAGTGGAATACCTAGCTGGATCGCAATTACCTAAACAGCTGTCGAATCCTTACTTGATCTGCGATTACTGTGGAGGCCCGCATGAGGTAGAAGAATGCGGAGGAGCAGCCACAACTGAACATGCGTGCTTGTCAGGAGGGGACATTTATGCTGATCCTTCCCTTTTGCCTTTTTACCAAAATGACGATTACACCCTTTGGGGAAATCTGGTAAAGAAAAGAGAAGGGGAGGAAGGCCCTGAATTCAAAATCAGGAGCAATTTCGAAGATGACCTTGGTCACTTCACTCAAGAAAAAGACTTGCAAATGAAAGGCCTTAATGAGCTTTTCGACGAGCAGCAGGAGGGTATTGGAGAATTTTTCAACAAGCTTAACTCAGCCCTAGATAATCTTCAAACACCATTAGTAAGAAAAAAAGACCCCACGCTCGCGATAACCACACGAGCTGGAACGACAACCAAAGACCCTCCTTACCCAAACTCGTCCCCCATCACCCTCGATCCAGACAAACCTGGGGAGGAGGAGGAGGATGTCGGCATTAGCACCCCAGACCAACCGCCCGTGACGACCCCTTCCCCATCGGCCCTTCCTAACCCACCTGTGAGAATTCCATTCCCATCCCGGTTAAGGAACCAGAAAACTGAGAATGATAACAAGAGGTTCTTGTCATATCTAAAAGACTCAGTTGTCACCATACCTCTCCTTGATGCTTGCTATCACATGCCAAAGTATAGCACATACTTCAAAAAGCTGCTCGCTAACAGGAAGAAACTCGAGGGTCTTGTGACCCTGGGGAAGAATGCTCAGTGGTAACCCATCGAGGGCTACCAAAGAAGGTAGATGATCCGGGCAGTTTCACCTTGCCTTGCTCCATAGGACCTTTATCAATCAAGAATGCTCTTGCCGATTTGGGAGCGAGTATCAATCTCATGCCCCACTCTATGTTCCGTAAACTAGGATATTCCGGATTGAATTCTACCCGTATGAACATCCAACTAGCCGATAGATCAGTCAAGTACCCCGTAGGGATATGCGAGAATGTGCTAGTCAAAGTTGGGAAATTCAAATTCCCGGTCGACTTCGTAATCCTGGATATGGAGGAGGATGACTTGGTACCTATCATCTTAGGTAGACCATTTCTTGCTACCGCTCGTGCAGTCATCGATGTCTACGATGGCAAATTGACCTTACGAGTGGGAGACGATAGCACAACCTTCGACATTAAGGATTCTATGGACCTCTCCCTCGAAGCAGCCAACTGGCTCTACTTTATCGGGGAAGTAAATGAACTCACAGATGTCATTGATAGTTGCGTCGATGAACAAATCGATGAAGGCTGGCTACGGGACGAGAGTTTTCTGCCTTTGCTAGAGGTGGAAAAGACGGAGGATGTTAATGCAGTCTCCTTCTACCCCAGACAAGAGGCAACGGAGCATCTCGAGCTCCGAAAGCCCGAAAACAAGCTCAAACCTTCTATTATCGAACCTCCTAACGTTGATCTTAAAGAGCTTCCTAACCATTTGGAGTATGCCTTACTTCAGGGGGAGGACCAACTCCCGGTAATCATAAACTCTTCCTTGGAACATGAACAAAAAGTTAAACTCTTAGAGGTCCTAAAAAAATACAAGGGGGTACTCGCATGGAGTGTGGTCGACATTAAGGGGATTGATTCAACTTTTTGCACACATAAGATTCTTATGGAGGAAAATTATAAACCTACTGTGCAACCCCAGAGGCGAGTGAACCCTAACATTAAGGAGGTAGTAAAGAAAGAAGTTATCAAACTTTTGGATGCAGGACTGATTTACCCAATCTCGGATAGCCCTTGGGTCAGTCCTGTGCAGGTTGTACCTAAAAAGGGTGGAATGACTGTAGTAAAGAATGATAAGGGTGAGATGGTGCCCCAGAGAACTGTCACTGGATGGCGGGTATGCATCGACTATCGAAAGCTCAATGATGCCACGAGGAAAGATCACTTTCCCTTACCATTCATTGATCAGATGTTAGAGAGATTATCTGGACACGAGTACTATTGCTTCTTAGATGGATTCTCTGGATATTTTCGAATCCCCATAGCACCCGAGGACCAAGAAAAGACCACGTTTACTTGCCCCTATGGAACGTTTGCTTACAAAAGGATGCCTTTTGGGCTATGTAATGCCCCCGCCACTTTCCAACGTTGCATGACCGCAATCTTTCACGAACTCATGGAAGACAGCATGGAAGTGTTCATGGATGACTTTTCAGTCTTTGGAAACTCCTTCGACCGCTGTCTTGCTAATTTAGAAAAGATGCTTAAACGTTGTGAGGAAACCAACTTGGTGTTAAACTGGGAAAAGTGTCATTTCATGGTAAAGGAAGGGATTGTGTTAGGGCATAAGATCTCAGGGAACGGAATAGAGGTGGACCAAGCTAAAGTTGAAGCTATATCTAAGTTACCATACCCCACGACTGTTAAGGCAATACGCAGCTTTTTGGGGCACGCCGGATTTTATCGGAGATTCATCAAAGACTTCTCCAAAATTGCCCGGCCAATGACTCAATTGCTTGTGAAGGATGCTCCGTTCGATTTTTCCCAAGAATGCAAAGATGCTTTCGATCTCTTAAAAAGGGAACTCACTCAAGCTCCAATCATGATCACACCCAACTGGGAGTTGTCATTTGAAATCATGTGTGACGCTAGCGATTTCGCTGTCGGGGCTGTATTAGGTAAACGACGTGACAAACTTTTCCAACCTATTTACTACGCTAGAAAAACCATGAATCCCGCTCAAGAGAACTACTCCACCACCGAAAAAGAATTATTAGCCGTAGTATTTGCATTCGACAAATTCTGACAATATCTTGTCATTTCAAAGACAGTCTTCTTCACTGATCACTCAGCTCTTCGATATCTGTTTGCGAAGCAGGATGCCAAGCCACGACTAATTCGGTGGATCTTGTTGTTACAAGAATTCGATGTTGAGATTCGCGATAAGAGGGGGGCAGAGAATCTAGCCGCAGATCATCTATCTCGTCTTGAAAACCTCTTGGATAAGCACGATAGAAGTGAGATTAGGGATTCGTTTCCTGACGAACAACTGATGTCAATGATTGATTCGGAGCCATGGTACGCCGACTTTGCTAATTACTTCGCAAGTAGATGTAGACTTGTTCCAGAACACCTGACTAAGTACGAGAGGAAGAGGTTCTTTTCCCAGCTAAAATACTACTTCTGGGATGAACCCTTTTTATTCCGAAGGTGTCCTGACCACATTATAAGGCGTTGTGTTTCGGAAAATGAGGCAGTTAAGATTATGAGGGAATGTCACTCTGGTCCCTCTGGCGGGCATCATGGGATAAACGTTACCGCCCGAAAGATTCTCGATGCGGGATTCTATTGGCCCACAATTTTCCGTGATGTAAAAGAAATGGTGCAGGCATGCGATGCATGTCAACGAGCCAGAAATATATCACATAGGGATGAAGCACCTCAGAACTTTATACAAGTTTGTGAGGTATTCGATGTTTGGGGGATTGACTTCATGGGACCCTTTCCATCCTCAGGGGGAAACGAGTACATCTTAGTCGCCATTGACTATGTTTCAAAATGGGTTGAGGCACAAGCCCTTAGGACCAATGATGCCAGAGTAGTCATTCATTTCCTGAAAAAGCTTTTCGCAAGATTCGGGATTCCGAAAGCTCTCATCAGTGATAGGGGGACACATTTTTGCAATGCACAAATGGAAAAGGTCATGAAGAGGTATGGAGTACCCCATCGATTCTCCACCGCCTATCATCCACAGACCAATGGCCAAGTCGAAAACACCAATAGAGCTATTAAAAGAATACTTGAAAAAACGGTTAGTCAAAACAGAAAGGACTGGTCATTCAAACTCGATGAAGCCTTATGGGCATTCCGAACTGCTTACAAAACACCTATTGGAACGACCCCATTCCGCATGGTGTATGGTAAGGCATGTCACTTACCGGTAGAATTAGAACACAAGGCTTATTGGGCGCTTAAGGCATGCAACTTAGATTACACAACTGCTGGGAATAATAGGTTTTTGCAATTACACGAGCTTGATGAGCTTAGACTAGAAGCCTACGAATCCTCCATCACCTATAAAGAAAGAGCTAAAAGATGGCATGATCAGAGAATTAAGAAACCCAAAGAATTTTCAGAAGGAGACAAGGTCCTATTATACAATTCTCGGTTGAGATTATTTCCGGGAAAACTTAAGTCTAGATGGTATGGGCCGTTCACGGTAAAGAATTCTTCTAAATTTGGAACGGTAGTGTTAATTGATGATGAAGGTAGGGAATTCACGGTTAACATACAACGTGTAAAACATTACCAAGAAAATAACAATGAAATGATTAGTGAGGAGGATGTGACGTTTGATGATGAAATCACGTAGTAACCCATGACTTTGAGTCTAGCTACAAGACTCGTAAATAAAGAAAAGCGGTTCTTGGGAGGCAACCCATGTTTTGTGTGATTTTAATTGTTTGTTTGTTATTTGCTTCCGTATGCATTCTTAGTTTTTATTGTTGGTTGATCATGTTTCTCAATTAAAATATGGAAATACTTTACTTTGTTGTTTGGCTTAGTCTTAACTCCACCTAAAAGTATTTTTGCAAAAGATAAGTGTAAGGGGAAACCCCAAATATGTTTTTAAGAAACAAACCGATCATGATTCTCCACAATATTAAATGAACATGTATATTCGTATTCGTTAGAGTCAAATGCTTGTATTGAGTCATAATGAAGTTTTGCAGAATTTTCCAGGAAGTAGGACCACGTTTTTCCAGAAATTTTTCGGAAACTTAACGTAAGAATTTCTGCAGGTCCATTCTGACGGCGTCATGAGTTAAAATCTGGAAATTTTACCGGTTTTGTTTTTCTAACGGAGTCTTATGGTTTTTGTGAATTATTAAGTTTTATAATCTCCAGGAAATCTGCAAACTTCATTCCACAAGCATTATATCTTACTTTGTTTTCTAGGATTTAGTAACTTATATAGGATGCCGCCGATTTTACGCGAGGTTGTCTTGTCTATTTTTGTCAGGTTTTACAGGTTATGATCGACAAGGAGGTGATTTATATTCTAGAAGGGAAGCTTTGATTGTTCATTTCCTTGGAGGAAGATCTAATCTGGCCAACCTATAATCCATACCGAGCGAATCAGGGGAGTATTTGATTTCATTCTCTTTACTTTTTCACTTTTACATTCTTTACTTGAACATTGGGGACAATGTTCATCTTAAGTGTAAGGGGAGGGTAAAAAGATGATACCTTACATATGCACTTTCGCTTGAGTTTGTTTTGTTTAATGGTAGATGTGTAATAAAACTATGAGAAATACTTGTTAGTGTAATTTTAGCGCCAAATTTAAAATTTTTTACAACATTTAGGAGTGAAACTTTAGCCATAGCAAGCGTCTCATGGATAGGAGATTGTATGACTAGCACATAACCGTATATTCAGAAAAATTTTCCACCCAAATATGTGAGGTTCGCCTTTAGATTTGATAGGAAAAGCACTCATTATTAGTGCTTATGAGTGTACCGGTAGCATTTAGATTCTAGAACTTGCGTTAGTGATGCATTCCGAGACCGCTAGTGAGACTACATTCGTGTAGTTGGATTTACTACATGATAAGAGGCATTAGGATCACCCTTGTGTTAAACCCGTATTATAATTACTTGACCATTTAAGTCATATTACTTGGCTAGTTAAGTCAACTAATTTTCCCACACCCTTAGCGTTGTACTCATTTTTAGTACACGAAACCCCTAGTACACCCCTCCGAGCCTATCTTTTCGTTTCTAACTTTAAGCATTTTACTTAAAGGAAGAATTTGTTACACCCCACTTAAATGTACACCCAAATCGCCTTAGCCTTCCGTGTATGCGCTCATTTTTAGTGCATTATTGTTATTTGTTAAACCCTAAGTTAACTTTCTAATTGATTACATGGTTGCTAAGTCGAGTCATATCCTTGTACATATTATTTTGGGACGATTGGGACTCATGGGTAAGTACTTATTTTATGGAGTAATGGGGAAGAACATAATATTATTACCCTCATATGTGCGTTAATCTTAAAAGTGCTCCAAGTGTTTTGATTTTCTTAATTCGAGTCATTAGATTAGTTTAATGTAAAGTATGTAAAGATTCAAGTGTAAGGGGAACTCTCATCCCCTATGATGTATTATTTTGGATGGTAGGATAAGAGTGTATGCAAAAAAAAAAAAAAAAAAAGAAATCGAAAAAACAAGAAAAAAGAAAAAAAAATAGAAAAAGAAAAAGAGAAAAAACATACGGACTACCATCCCATTTCATTCTATGTTTATTTTACGTTTTTGTTATTTTTTGATTTATTAGCTTAAGTCGAGTCTAGTCTTGGCTTAGCAACGCCACATTGTACATGTAATTAACTAAGATTGTTAACTCGCCACCAGTACAACTTCCTTTATCCAACAAAACCGTGTAATTTATATCCCTATACCTAACGTTACAACCCTTTAAAAGACCTCTTTGATAGTTTATCCTAGGTGCTTACGCCATGTGGTGGAGGTTTGATCCTTTCCCAAGCCTATGGTAATCTATTTTGCTATGACAGGTAGTGAGAGATATCTTCCGTTTCCATATTGTAATTTACACTTTATTACACCCGAGAGATGTGAGTATCTAAACACTATTTGTGAGGTGCTTGTGTATAACCTCCGTGCTTGTCTATTGGTCTTTAGTGGAACGATTATTTGTTGTAATTACTTTTATATTAGTGTTAAATGACCCCTAACTTGTCTTTTGAGTAGAATAAAAGCGCATTTGCTTGAGGACAAGCAAATCTCAAGTGTAAGGGTATATGATGAGGCGAAAAATGATCCGTTTTTAGGGGGTCATTTAAGCCCGAATTCGAATTTATTTGATCAAATATTGCCCTAAATCGTTCCTTTTATGATTTTAGGTACTTGGAGAGTGAATTCTGGAAAAGAAGCCATTTTGCACGTTTTTGGAGCATAAAAGTGAAGAAAACGGCAAAGTCTCAATTTTCCATGCTGGGAACAGTAGGTGACGGCGTCAAGAGTAATTTCCTGACGGCGTCAAACCTCAATAATAAAATCCGAGAGTTCATGAAGGCGTCAAGAGTTTTCCTGACGGCGTCAAAACCCCAAGAATTAAAATCCGTAGTTGATGACGGCGTCACACACAGGGCGTCAAGAGTAATTTGTGTGACGGCCTAGGCCTTGACGACGTCAGAAGTAGATCAAGGCCGTCCGAGGAAGTATTTGGCGGCGAGATGACGGCGTCACACCTTTGTTCTTGACGCCGTCATCCCTATTTTCCTATATATAGTTTTCTAGTTTTTCACATTTAAGGAGAGAAGTTTTGAGAGAAACCCTAAAGACGATTTTGGTGTAACTTTACAGGTTTTTCAAGGGTTCCAACCCCTTGATACCTTGCATGATTAATCAAGATAAGTGTTCTTCTAATTCAATCAATATGTCTATGTGTTGGTTGTCTATATCTTGTTCTTGTCTTAATTCTATCATGCTAGGCTAGATCTCTTTTGTGTTTGCTTAGATCTAATGAAACCTAGATATTGATTATGTGTTGATTACTTGTTTATTCTTGTTTTGGATGAATGATTTATATGTTAGGCTTAAGAAAACTGGCAGATCTCCAAATGGTAACATGCTTGAACGTCTTAAGAAACATGAACCGAGGCGTACTAGGTCTTTATTGGTTGTATTTAATGCATAAGCCACTGTTTACAATCCCTATAGTTGTGCTGGGCATGGTGTAGGAGGAGATAAGAGCTCATAGAATTGGGGAGTTATGTATGCCACCCCATGAATGGTATTAAGGAATACGATCCGTCATCCATGCAATTATAACAAGTAATTAACGTGTAAAAGATATCCAGGGAGTAGTGAAATCTAAGTAAACACATTTTCTCCAATTACTGCTCACAACCTTAGTATAATTAGTTTATTTACATTTTTAGCATTTTATTTTGATTGCATCTTAGTTTTGGGTTAGTTGAATAGCAACTAATTCCGCCCACTCTTCCAAAACCCGAGATTTTAACTTGCTTTCTATAAAATATAAAAACACAAAAATAATCATCCCTCACCTTTAGAACTAGTATTTAGGCTTTCTAATCCTAGCGACACTATTCCTAAGCTGAACGATCAATCCCCCGGTACTTGTCACTATACTATACTACAACGATCAGGTACACTGCCTGGTGGGGGTTGTAAGCTTCTCGAGATCCCTCGAGAGGTAAAGCCTGTTGCGATTCCCACACATCAGCGGTGGGTAGTGGTGGCGGTGGTTAGTGGTGGCGGTGGGTAGTGGTGGGTGGCGGTGGGTAGTGGTGGCGGTGGTGGGTTTTGGTGGTGGTGGCGGTGGGTGTTGGTGGGTGGTGGTTGGTGGATGCGGTGGTGATGGTGGTGTTGGTGGTGGTGATGGGTTGTGGTGGCGGTGGGTGTTGGTATGTGGCGGTGGGTGGTGGTGGTGGTGGTGGGTGGAGGTGGTGGGTGGTGGTGGCGATAGGTGGTGGGTATGGGTGGTGGGTGGCGGAGGTGGAGGTGGGTGGTGGTGGCGGTGGTGGGTGGAGGTGGTGGGTGGTGGCGGTGGTTGTTGGTAGGTGGTGGTGGGTGGCGGTAGTGGGGGTTGTGGTGGTGGGTGGCGGTGGTGGTCGGTGGTGGTTTGGTAGGTGGTAGTGGTGGTGGTGGGTGGAGGTGGTAGGTGGTGGCGGTGGGTGTTGGTAGGTGGCGGTGGTGGGCGGTGGTGGTGGGTGGCGGTAGTGGGCGGCGGTGGTGGTGGGTGGCGGTGGTGGTGGTGGGTGGCGGCGGTGGTGCTGGTGGGTGGCAGTGAGGACTAACGATGCAAATATTTTAACTCAATGAGGACTAACGATGCAAATATTTTAACTCAATAGTCAATGAGGACTAACGATGCAAATATTTTAACTCTTGAGCTACAGGGACCTTTTATGTAATTGTTTCAAGGACGAATGGTGTAATTGTTTTGAGCCACAGGGACGATTCATGTAAATTTATGTAATTAACTCCATGGCACGTCAGATTCATGTATACAATAGGAAGATTAAGAAAGTTCGTGTATACAATAGGAAGATTAAGAAAGTTCGTGTATACAATAGGAAAAAAAAAGTTTATAGTATACAATAGTAAAATGTGACAAGTTGGATGTATTTTTTGACAATTTTCCCCTTAACAAACAAACGACAATAGTGTGGAGTGTTTTAAAAATTTCCAAACTCAACTTACTTTTTGAAAACAAGTTTTGTATACAAAATGCTAAAAATGTATTGCTTCAAAACGCATCAGTAAGTTATATATTCAAATTTTTAAGAAGCATCTTTCCTTTTATTTACTAGATATTTACAACCTTAACTTGCAATTTTAATTAGTGGTGAGCAAATGGACCAGGAAACGAACCAGAACTGACTTAACCTGAACCGAATTTTAGAGCCACGGTTCGGTTCTCGCTTCTTTAATATTGAAAATTTCGGTTTTCGGTTAGGTTCAGTCCGAAACCGTGGGTATCAGTTCCGGAACCGAAGAACTGCCAACTTTCAAATATATAAGATGTTTATGCATGGGAAGTTTAGTCTTTTAAGTTCACGTTCATATCTTTATGCCCATTGCTAGTTGAAACTTCATCAATCAACTTGAGCCGGCATGTAACAGAGTCATAAATTATAACGAGGTAACGGAAATGAACAAATAGATGATAGTTATCCTTAAAAAGTAGTGAAAATTTGATGATTATATTTTAAGAACTTTATATACTCATAAATAATTTGATAGTGAGATGAGGACCACAGGTCTTGTTTAAAGGATTCTTTGTTGTTCCATGTCTTATAGACAACCTTTTTTAAAGTTTGTACTGCCTATTTATAACACAACCAATAATTCTGCTATATACTTTAATCATTCAATATTCTTTATGGTTTGGACGTAAAATAGTGCAAACACATAAAGAATATTAAAATTTTAGGCTCTTTTTGCAAATTTTTTGTTCCAATTGGGTAGCACCGAAATACTTGAAACGGACCCGAGAACTGAACCGAAACCGAAACATGCTCTTCATTCTGATTCTTGGTTTCTAGTATATTCGTTTTTCAGTTCTCGGTTCTTTTGGTTCCGGGTCGTTTACGTGCAGTTCTGGAACCATGCTCACCTTTTCAATCATGGTTAAATCTTAAGATTCAACTAACAGTACTAGTACTATCTTTCTCACATGCACTTTGTCATATTCGACTAGGTTCCTTTTTAGTCTATTTTCCGGTGGTCCATATGTCAATGGTGGAAACACACTGTTACAAGATTAGTCTCTATATTAGCTTATGGTTACGTCTAGGGTGTTAAGTGTCTTTTTTTATTCTTAAGTCAAGTAGGAGTCGGTTTGGTTGGCTTATGTCCCAAGCCCAACCCGTGTCCTGTTTACAGCCGACTTGCAAAGTCGGTTTACCCTCCCCCTCATCTCTATAAAAGGAGGTGAGGGGGGGGGGGGGGGGCGTGTTATGTACGCATCGTTCTTCTTTTCTGTTGATATCATTATCTGCTATGCGTGTATTTTCTTCTACGATCGGAGTCATTCCGCTCTAGTAATCAGGGTTGTAGGTTGTCGAATCCTACAAGTGGTATCAAGAGCTCGGTTCGCGGGTTCGGTGGTTTTAGGATCGATTGTGAAGGGTTCTTTGGTGTTCGTTTTTCTGGAAGGAGCAGGAGGTTATATCCTGTTTGGGCTACCAGGTTATCGACAACAAAGGTTGCAGTAGGATCGATCGACAGTCAAGGGTTTTCTTTTGGTTTTGTTGGTTTTTTTTTATCTGGTTTTTTTTTTCTTGTCGGCGTTTAGAATACGAAGAAGAAGAAGACTGGATAAGGGTTGTTAAAGTCAACAGGAGGATTGGTGGAATACAAATATAAGATATCAAATTTGTCTTTTTTTTGTTTTATTATTTATAAAAGAAAAGGATTTATTAATTAAGAGGGTATTGCACAAGGGACTTTGTTGGTTTGTGATTGTGAGGTTTTTTCACAAGGTTTAGCAAATTAATAAAGGATTAAAGAATGACGGGAGCCAAGTTTGACATCGAAAAATTTGATGGAACTGGTGATTTCGGGTTATGGAGAATCAAGATGCGTGCTTTATTAATCCAACATTGATGTGAAGCAGCTCTGGAGGTTTTACCCGCGGATATGGATGCTACAGCGAAAGCTGAGCTAAACAAGAAAGCTCACAGTGCCGTGATTTTGTGTTTAGGTAACAAAGTTCTGAGAGAGGTTACCGGGGAGACGACTGCAGCGGGGGTTAGGACCAAGCTCGAGACTTTGTACATGCCAAAGTCCTTGGCCAACATGTTGTACCTAAAGAAGAAGTTGTATACATTCTACATGCTAGTTGGACGTACGATTTCTGAGCATATAGATGATTTCAACAAAATCGTTCTTGATTTAGCAAATATTGAGGTAAAATTCGAGGATGAAGATCTTGCTTTATTATTACTCACTTCTTTACCAGCATCATACGAACACTTTGTGGATACCTTGCTTTATGGACGTGAAGCTTTGACTTTGGAGGATGTGATGGCTACACTGAATTCAAAGGAAATCAAAGAAAGATCTAAGGCAAAGGGGGATGATGGTGAAGGGTTATACGTGAGGGGAAGAACTGATCGCAGGAATTCACATCAGTCTAGGGGAAAGTCAAGATCGAAGTCTCGAGATGGAAGACTCAAGTGCTTTATTTGCCAATCTGAGGAGCACTTGAAGAGAAACTGTCCAAAGAATAATCGCAAGAAGTCAAATGGTTTCGTCAAGAAAGAATATCAACCAAGTTCCAGTGGTTCGATTTATGACGGTTCTGTGGTGATGATGGTTATGAGTGCAGAGGCTCTGCTAGATTGGATCATGGATTCAGGAGGTTCATACCACATGACACCCAGGTTAGATATATTTTTTGATTTTCTGGAATGCGATGGGGGCAGGGTACTGTTGGGTGACAACAGGGAGTGCAAGATCAGAGGTATTGGCAAGGTCAGGTTACAACTGAAAGATGGGTCAAGTTTTATATTACACAATGTCAGGTATATTCCTGAATTGAAAAGAAACTTGATATCGCTGGGAACTCTTGAAAAAGAGGGATATACCGTAAAAATGCAGTCGGGCAAAATCAAGGTGATTAATGGTTCTAGGGTTGTTTTATCTGGAACTCGAAGGGATAATTGTATATACTCTTTGGATAGCCATGCAGTGGCGGGTGAGCTTAATGCTAGTGTTGAAGAAAAGGACAGTCTTACGCAGGTTTGGCACAAAAGAATGGGACATATCAGTGAGGCGGGACTTCAGGTGCTAGAAAAGCAGGAGCTGTTTGGCAAGAAGAGTCTAGGTAAGCTCGATTTTTGTGAGAATTGTGTTCTGGGAAAGTCACATCGAGTTAGTTTCGGTGTAGGAAGGCACACTACTCAGGGAGTGATAGACTATGTTCATTCAGACTTATGGGGACCGTCTCAGGTGGAATCATTGGGAGGTAAGAGGTATTTCTTATCTATTGTTGATGATTATTCAAGGAGGGTATGGGTTTATATTCTCAGGTTCAAACACGAAGCATTTGGAAAGTTTAAAGAGTGGAACCAGTTAGTAGAGAATCAGATTGGGAGGACGGTTTGAGCAGCTATGTACTGAGAGTGGGATTGCTAGACATTTGACAGTTGCCGGGACGCCGCAACAGAATGGATTAGCAGAACGGATGAATAGAACTCTCATGGATAAGGTACGCTGTTTATTAATTCAGTCTGGATTGCCCAAGACCTTCTGGGCGGAAGCGACATGTACGGCCGCATATCTTATAAATAGGTCACCATCAACAGTGATTGAGAAAAAGACACCTATGGAGATGTGGTCGGGACATCCAAGTGATTATGGGATGTTGAGGATTTTTGGTTGTGTCGCATATTCACACGTTAAACAACGTAAGCTCGAGCCGAGAGCGGTAAAATGCGTTCTTTTGGGGTATCCTGAAGGTGTGAAGGGGTACAGGCTATATAGGCTTGATAATGAATCACCTAAAATAGTCACTAGCAGGAACGTGGTCTTCAATTAAAGTGTCATGTATAAAGACACGTTGAAGGATTCTGGTGCAGGTACTGATAATTTTGTTGGGGAATTAAAGGTTAAGGTGGAACTGCAGAGGTTACTGTGGAAAACTAGAAGGGGGAGTTGAATAGTTTTACGTCTTTTTAATTTGTTATAAAAGATTGTTTGAAAGTTTTCTTTGTTTTCAAAAATGTAGATTCGATGCTATATGAAATCAAGTCATGCACAATATGAACAACACTAAATATGTACGATAAATCAATAATAATGTAAGTAAAGAAATAGATGAGAGTTGGAAAGATCGAACCGCGAGACAAGAGATTTATAGTGGTTTGGCTACAAGGTCACCTTCCTTGCCCTACTCCACTCCCCGAGCACCTAACTCGAGAGTTTTCTTCACTATGTCAACAAGCTCCCTTATGGCGGAGAAAACCTTACACACCAATTTACACACCACAACTTCGTCACAACTTATTCACACCTTCTGCACAACTATTTCACACCTATTCACTACTTAATCACACCACTTCTTGACACCTATCTTCTACACACCAATCTTCTTCACACCTATCTACTACACACCAATCTTCTTCACAACTATCTTCTACACACCAATCTTCTTTACACCTATCTTCTACACACCAATCTTCTTCACAACTAACTACTAACCAATCACACTATATATATATATATATATATATATATATATATATATATATATATATATATATATATATATATATATATATATATATATATATATATATATATATATATATGATGACGTATAGCCTATATTTGGGCCGCAAGCCCAAATGATAGACATTACTTACACCTAAGTCCATCACGAATGGGCTACCATGACAAATGGTATGGGCCGTGGTATCAACGCTTGGGCTCACGAAGCCCAAAGGCCCAATCTAACTCACCGGATATCCGATAAGGATCATCTATTCAAGGAATAGATATCCTTACCTCGGATAAGCACCATGCGTGCGAAGAGTAAGGAGCAAGAAACACGGTTTCTTAGCCCCTATATATAGAATCATACGATTCTCATTCAAGGTACGATTCACGGAATCCCTAAAACTCTTAAACCAAAACCTAAATTCGATTACTTACTCTCACGCCGGAGTCTAATCGGGGGAGACAATCCCTCGATAAGTCTAACGGTGTTATTCTCTTTTCTTAGTACGCAGGTAACAAAGTGCTAAGGATCCAATTGATATAAGAGCAAAGCCCAACAACCAGGTACGCCCAACTTTTGTATCAACAAGTGGCGCCATCCGTGGGACCCTACAACGAACTAGAATGACGAAACACAAGAATTCGGGCCAGCGGACTCCGCAGTCAGAAAAACGTGATCATCAGAAGAAGAATCGACAAGATTCGACCTCTAAGCAGGTTGCTGGGACAACCAGCGCACCTGATCACCAGGAGGCGGGAACAACCCAGCCTATTCCAACAATGGAACTACCTTTAATCTCGTCAGTGGTCCCAAGCGCTGAGGAACTCCAGCGCACCCTCTTCACCACTCCTCATCAGGCTGCACCCGTAGTGAACAACACTGTGCCGCCAGGCGCGCCTGAACGAAACCGGGCGCCCCATACTGAGGCAGAGATCCTTGCAACGACTGAGGACGTACCCGATTTAACTTTGGGAAATTTCGTGTCCCAAAACTATGAAACCCTAACTGCCCTCATGCAGGAAGAAGCGGCAAGAAGAGCCGGTACGGATCTGCAAACCCGACTTAATTTCGGGCCAGAACGTGAACTAACACCACCACGTCACCCACGAGGAAGACGTACAGAACGTACCAATGTCCATGACAGGTTGGGTACGGTGTCTGGCTCACAAAATTCTGGAGACAGCGGTAGGCGCACCAATGTTCATTCCAGACTTGGCAGTCGGGGAATACACGACCGATTAGGTCCTCAGCATTCGCCGAGTCAAGGATCTTCCAATCCCAGAAGTAGGCGGATCCAAGACAGGTTGGGGAGAAGAAGATCCCCAAGCAGAGATCCTTCAGGCTCCTCTTCTGAAAGGAGCAGGCGCAAACGCCGACGGAGAGATTATCCTTCCTCCAGCGATTCCTCGGACAACGAGGATAAAGAAACAGGTCACTGGAAATCAAAAGGACGACGTCGCGAGGAAGAGAACGAGGATATGTCTCTCCCATGGCGACGCCATAAAATTGATGCGTTCACACGTCGCATAAGTGATTACTCAGACGACAGGCGCAGACGCATGCCCGCTAATGTGAAGACATATGATGGAACAGGTGACCCTGACGACCACCTCAAAATTTTCGAGTCAGCCGCAACTATCGAAAATTGGCCACAGCCTGTGTGGTGTCACATGTTTAATTCCACATTAGTAGGGAACGCGCGCACATGGTTTAGCAAACTCCCACGTAGGAGTATAGGCGGCTTTGAGGAATTGCGAAAAGCATTCCGCCACAACTTCACCCAGCGAAAGAAGTGCGCTAAAAATCCTGTGGAATTGGCAAGGGTGAAGCAACGCCAAGGAGAATCAACCAGCGCCTTCATGGAGCGCTTCAAGGATGAGTGCATACAAGTCAAAGCATGTCCCGAAATACTAAAAATTTCGGGGTTCATGAATGGAATTAATAATCCAGAACTCATCCGAAAGCTCAATGATAGAGTTCCACAGTCTTTCGATGAACTCACAAAACGCACCAGATCCTTTATACAAGGAGAAGCAGCTGCTGCGGATAGCAAGAAAGGATATTCAAACTATAGACAACAAGAACAGCCGCGGAGACAATCCAATGATCAAAACAATAACCGCGGCAGGAACTACCGCAGTGGAAGAGACAACGACAAATATACTCCTCTCACTAAAACTCCAAGGGAGATATTTGCAACAGAAGGTGCGAACTTCCCAAGACCACCACCAATTAAAACGGCAGAAGAAAAACGCCAAGGTAGTGGATACTGCGAGTACCACGGCCAAAAGGGCCATACAACTAACGAGTGTGTCCAACTGAAACAACTAATCGAAAAATTAGTGAGAGAAGGAAGGATGGACCATCTCGTAAAAAAACATCAAGGAAGGAAAAGAGAGACAGAGAAATGGAGGCAAGAAAGAACCCCCAAAGGAAAAGGCTGATACTATATACATGATACAATCATGGCAGCGCAAAATAAAGCAAAAAGTCAGCCAAAAATTCTCTCCAGAAAAAGAGATATCCTTCCCTACAATCGCTGCGGACAACGCAGTCGTGGAACCTCTGACCATTGAAATACATGCAGGAGGACACGACATCCACCGCATGTATATTGATGGAGGAGCATCCGCAGACATCATGTATGATCACTGCTTCAAAAGGCTGCGACCTGAAATCCAAAGTCAGTTGATACCAGCTACAATGTCACTAACAGGATTTACAGGAGAAAAGATCTGGCCCATGGGGCAGTTACGCTTATTGGTGGTCGTAGGAGATGAGCAACACTCAACTGCGGCATGGATAAATTTTATGGTAATCAAGTCTCCCTCACCATACAATGGCATAATTGGAAGACCAGGAATATCATCCATGCGCGCAGTACCATCCACAGCACACGGAATGCTTAAATTCCCAGTTGAAGGAGGAGTAGTTACTCTCTATAACACAACGGTACCACCAAGAGAATGTATCGCAGTGACAACTGAAGCAGATACTATTCCAGAACAGCGCACGGAAAAATCGCCAAATTTAAAGGTCGCTATTCATCCAGACTATCCGGAACAACAAGTTTCGATTGGAGGATCTTTATCTGACAAAGGTAAAGCAGCCGTATGCGCACTCTTGCAAAAGAACCTAGACATCTTTGCATGGGAACCAAAGCATATGACAGGAGTGCCTCGTTCTATCACAGAGCACAAACTACAAATCCGACAAGGATACCCTCCAATACGACAAAAGAAGCGCGGTCAGGCTCCAGATCGTGCAAAAGCTATTTTGGAAGAAGTACGCAAGTTAGTAGATGCGGGCATCATGCGCGAAGTGTACTACCACGACTGGCTCTCTAACCCAGTCATGGTAAAGAAGAGCGATGGTAGCTGGAGGATGTGCGTGGACTTCACGGACCTCAATAAAGCATGCCCGCAAGACTGCTATCCATTGCCAGAAATTGATTGGAAGGTTGAATCCTTATGTGGATACCCCTTCAAGTGCTTCCTAGACGCATATAAAGGGTACCACCAAATCCAAATGGCAGTGGAGGATGAAGAAAAAACAGCTTTCCACACCAGTCAAGGGGTATACTGCTACACAAAAATGCCTTTTGGCTTAAAGAACGCAGGCGCGACATACCAACGGCTGGTGGACACAGCTTTCGAAAAACAAGTAGGCCGTAACTTAGAAGTCAACGTGGACGACCTCGTTATAAAAAGCCATACAGAGGATGAGTTAGTGCGCGACATCGAGGAAACATTCCGAACGTTGGGGCGGATAAACATGAAACTGAATCCAAAAAAGTGCACCTTTGGCGCAACTGAAGGCATGTTCCTCGGATACTTAATAGAACCCGATGGAATCAAACCATGCCCAGAGAAGACAAAGGCTGTTATTGATCTCCCCTCCCCGCGCACACTCAAAGAAGTCCAATCACTGAATGGAAAGCTGGCAGGGCTGAATCGCTTCTTATCTAAGTCAGCAGACAAGTCCCTTCCTCTCTTTAAAACACTCACGAAGTGTACAAAAAAGGGAGACTTTCGTTGGACCAATGAAGCCGAGGAAGCTTTCCAACAACTCAAACATCATCTGGCATCTCTTCCCAAACTAGTCGCACCGCGACAAGGGGAAGAACTAATCATGTACTTATCAGCAACCCACGGAGCAGTTAGCGCAGTACTATTGACAGATAGAGACTCCGTCCAGACACCCATATACTTCGTAAGCAAAGCCTTAAAGAAAACAGAGGTTAACTACAGCGCCATGGAAAAACTGGTCTTGGCTTTAGTGTTCGCCGCCAAGAGATTGCGCAGATACTTCCAAGCGCATCCAATTGCGGTAATCACTGATCAGCCAATTAAACAAGTTATCTCTAAACCAGATGCATCGGGACGCTTACAAAAATGGAGTGTAATGCTCAGTGAGTACAACATCTCATACAGGCCGCGCACTGCTATCAAAGGGCAAGTTTTAGCTGATTTTATCGTGGAGAAACCAGAGGGCGACAGCCCAACATCTGCAGCAAAAGCGGATCTACAGGAACCATGGACACTGTTCACTGATGGATCCTCATGCGCAGATGGATCAGGCGCAGGACTCATTCTTACAAACCCAGAAGGTATGGAATTCACCTATGCGCTACGCTTCGAGTTCACAGCCACAAACAATGAGGCAGAATATGAAGCCCTACTGGCCGGACTACGCATCGCAATTCAAATGGGTGTACGCAACCTAGAGGCAAACGTAGATGCTCGGCTAGTCGCTAACCACGTGTTAGGAGAATACGAGGCCAAGGATGACCATATGATCCAATACCTGGAAAAGACAAAGTCTCTGATCAAAAACTTCGATAGGTTCACAATAAAACAAGTACCTAGAGGGGAAAACAGAAAGGCGGACGCACTCAGCAAGATCGCATCTACAAGCTTCGCACACCTTTCAAAACAGGTATTGGTGGAAACCTTAAAGAACAAGTCAATCCTTGATATGGAGATATCAACGGTGATAGAAGAACAAGATCCTACGTGGATGACACCTATCATCGAATTTATCAGCAAGGGAACTCTACCCCAAGATAATAAAGACGCTCGAAGAATACGGCGCACGGCGCAACGATTCGAATTCCGCGACAACGTACTCTATCGGCGATCTTTCTTACAACCATGGCTCAGATGTGTTGGACCCCTTCAAGCAGACTATGTACTCCGCGAACTTCACGCTGGATCATGTAGTATGCACTCAGGACC
The DNA here is from genome assembly GCA_030686995.1 of Artemisia argyi. Classification (NCBI taxonomy): domain Eukaryota; kingdom Viridiplantae; phylum Streptophyta; class Magnoliopsida; order Asterales; family Asteraceae; genus Artemisia; species Artemisia argyi. The sequence goes on from CM060704.1 coordinate 164,192,167, forward strand.
GCGATCCGTGGTGGCAAGCGCTTTAAGGGCAGGATACTATTGGCCAACAATGCACCGCGACGCACGCGACCTAATAAGAAAGTGCAGCAACTGCCAAGTACATATACCTATTCCGCGCCGACCACAGCACGAGCTAACACCAATTACCTCACCATGGCCATTTTACAAATGGGGTATCGACATCGCAGGACCTTTTCCCGTCGCAGCGGGAGGAGTAAAATTCCTCATCGCAGCCATAGATTATTTTACAAAGTGGATTGAAGCAAAAGCTGTGGTGAACATTACGGGAAACCAAGTAAAACGCTTTGTCTGGGACAATATTGTCTGTCGCTTCGGCCTACCAGGCGAGATCGTATCAGACAACGGAAAATAATTCTGTGATAACCCATTCAAAGATTGGTGCACACAATTAAACATCACACAACACTTTGCTTCCGTCAAACACCCACAAACCAATGGCCTGGTTGAGCGCGCTAATCGCAGTCTAGGCGAAGGCATAAAAGCGCGCCTTGACAGACATAAAGGAAGATGGGTAGATGAACTCTCGCATGTCTTGTGGGCGCATCGCACAACAATCAAAACCAGTACTGGCGACACGCCATTTTCCTTAGTCTATGGAACAGAAGCCGTCATACCAGCTGAGATAGGAATGCCTACTATACGCACAGCAGAAGTCAACGTCATGACAAATGACGAGGAACGGCGCATAGACTTAGATATACTGGAGGAGAGACGCGAACGCGCAGCCATACGAGAAGCAAAGGCCAAGGCAAAAATGAAGAAGTATTATGATGCAAAAGTCAAGAACACTTCATTTCGACCAGGGGACTTTGTTTATCGCGCCAATGACGCAAGCCACGCAGAAGACACAGGCAAACTTGGACCCAAATGGGAAGGACCTTACGAGGTCACAGACGCGCTCGGCAACGGCGCATACAGGTTGCGCGATATGGAAGGTCACGACCTAGCGCGCACTTGGAACATCTGTAATCTCAAAAGATGTTACTTTTAGGCTACGGCCCTTACACAAACACACTCACACCCTACGCGGTGCCCAATAAGTGTTTGTCTTTCTTTTCTTTCTTAGGAATTATGTTTTCCATTTTTTCAATAAACTTGCAAGTATTAATAAAATGTTATGGTTTCTAGCTAACTCCATAGCGCACTTTTACTTTATTGCATATATGTCAATATTGTCTATCTTATATTTTTTGCCTACATGGCGTGCATGCACCACTTAAAGACCCACGAAGGCATAGAGGATGAGTTAACCTACTAATTTACTCGTTGAATAAGAGGGTTGCAAACCCATCAACATTGGATCACGTATCCTTGCTAAGCGCCTTACTCTTGAGACGTCAAAGTAAGTTTCACAAGCGCACCCCACGACGGATGCGCGTATACCAAGTACACTGTACGAGCTTAGCAATATAACGAGCCAAGACACTTGGTCAAAAATAAAACTTAGCAAACAATGCAAGTATACTTAAGTTACGCACTTAAAAAACTTAGTCAAAAATAAAACTTAGCAAACAATGCAAGTATATTTAAGTCACGCACTTAAAAGACTTAGTAAAAAAAATAAAACTTAGCACACAATGCAAGTGTATTTAAGTTACGAGCTCATAACAAAATGTATTTTATTCCATATTTATTAAATTACAAGGACAAAATACATAAGCTCACAAACAACCTATATGCTATGGCGGTGATCATGGCTCTCTTCTGGAGCGGCGGAACTTCCCTCCTTCAACTTACTCAAGATTATGGCATCCTGCATCGATACGGTTGGAACACTTACAGCCACACCATCTGATCTAGGAAGGTGTGCAGCGCCAATACCGCACATCACGGCCTTGCCCTTGATACCCTTTTTCACCGCAGCCCTCTGCGCATGTTGCTCCAGCACCTCCTTCAAGGGGACTTCCTTCTCCAGAGCAAAAGGCTTGAGGATATCACGGGGCCGCGCAAAAACTGGGACTTGAAGCTGCGATATATCAGGTTTTAGATAATAGTCTAACTCCTCTTCCGCATTCTTCTCAACATGGCGCTGCAAAGTTAAGCCGGCCATCAGCACAGCTATAGGGTCATCTTGGTCGCGCTCCAATTTCCCTATATGCGGCAGCTCAAGAACCTTCAGCCCCGCCATCGCCTCCACCAGCTCATCGTACGCCGTTGAGCTATAACCAGGAATCTCCGCCAAGTCCTTCTCCAACAGCTTGGCCTCACGGAGCTCCTCCATCGCCTGCGAACGGCCACGCGCTATCGCGCAGTGGACAACCTTCCCAAAGGCCTCCACCACCTCCGCAGACTCTAAAGTACTTAGAGCTGCCAGACGAAGCCCATGGCTGATCAACCACCTGCATTCACAAAGTGGTAACAAGATAAGATAAAATGGAGTGAAGAAAACAATTCTAAAAGATAAGGGTGTAAAAATACCTGCGCTCAGCAATCACAGTCATGAGATGAGGATACAGCTCCTCGTCGTACTCAATGCTAAGGGCGCGCAGCTTCTCCTCATACGCCACAAGCGTCTTCTCCATATTCTCCTTGAATTCTTGAAGCCTAGCATAATGCTCAGATCTTTTCTCCTCAAGGAACGACACAGACCACGATGCCCTGGCCTTCATCTGCTCGAGACACGACCTCGCATGTAGCAGATCAGCCAAGATGCTCATCTTGTCCTGAGCCATCTTCTCCCCATACGCCCTTGACTCCCCAAGCTCAGCCTGCACGCCCGCCAATTGCGCGCGCAGCTCCTCCAACTCCTCTTCCTTCTGGGCCAGAGCACGACTCTCCCCAACGCGTTTTCCCTTCAGCTGCGCCACCAGCTCAGCCTGACGGGCAGTAGTCGCAGCCAACTCATCAAGAAGTTGCTGCGCCTCACCACCACCTGCTGCCAAGGTATCCTCCCCCTTGTTTTCATTCTGCGGAGAGGATACTTCATCATCCTTCGCGTCGTCATCCCTACGGAACAAAGACAGTCAACAAAAAAATTACAACAAGTAAAAAAAAAAAAAAAAAAAAAAAAAAAGGAGAGAGAGGAAGTGCACACTTACAGAAACGGAGAAGCATCAGCCTTCAACCGTGCGCCGGAGGTCGAAGTTTCCTCCGCGTTCGACTCTGCGTCTTTGATGACGTGTCGACGCCTCTTGCTGGTGCCACTGGTTCCAGCACCTCCCTTGCGCTTTAAGTTCTGCGCAACCTCTTCCCTCAGCACCTCTTCAGGTTTCAGGATCCGAATACTGTCAGATGACCCTGAGCGCGCCTCTTCGTGCGCCACCTCCACTTCAGGCACCACAGTAGGCGCCACCACTACCTCTGGCGCCATACTCTGGACGGGCGTCACCACAAGTGGTGGCGTGTCCTCAGGGACTGTCGCGGGTAAAACAGTCAAACGCCCCGCGGTTGCTTCCAGCAAAGGCAGCTCCCCTTCCCTCAGAGGACGCACCCCTATGGTCACCTGCTTTGGCTTATCAAGCTTCACCACTGCGAATAAGTCCATCTCTGCACATATAAAAATGAAGCAAGAAAACAACGAAAGATTAGTTGGTAAATGCGCGAAGAAAAAGGATGAAAAACTTACAAACAATTACAAAGGATGAACACCCACCCCGGCCATCCTCACTCAGGAAAGTGGGAACCTCATCCGCTGCGCCAAAATACGCGCGGCTCAATCCTACATGCACCAAAAACTCCTCCGGATAGGGGTTAATGGCCAATCGATTGGCATTTAACGTCTGCGCGTCAGCAATACTATAGGAACCGGGTGCGGGATGCCCATCCCTTGGTAAAGACGCCTGAGTATAAAACTCAAAATTGGAAGGAAAGACCACGTCGTCTACCCAAAAGAAAAATTCCCTCCAATTCTTGAGGGCGTCAACTTTCTCCGTATAACATTGAAACGCCCGTGGGCGCTTCGCAAAGGACACCCAACCGTTCGACCATGTTGAGTGGTAAAAAGAGCGGAATAAATCTACAGTTGGTTCTATCGCTAGTAAATGGCAGTTTACCTCAAAATTCGACACCTTCGCCGCACCTATACAGTGCAGCTGAGAGATGTGGAGGCGGTAGTGATTGAGCAAATCGCTCAGAAATATAGATATAGGTACGCGGTAGTTAGCGTACTCGAAGAATTTCGTGTATAAACCTATCTTCCCTTCGGGGAAGTCGGCTATACACGCATCGACATCTGGCGCCTCTGGATGCACATCCAAAGGCTCAAAATAGTCGGAAGAAAAGTGCATCACATCCTCAACAGACAACGCAGAGCGAAACTCCTCTAATTGAGCGACCATGTTCATCTTAAAACTAAGTGTACGCACACAAAGATTACCTACAGAAGCTCAAAGGTTTTCTAGCAAAAACGCTCTCAAAATGAAGAAGATGAATAGTGGTTGTGTGTGTATTTTACTGTGTGGTGAAAATAAAGGGGGGCGGCATTCTTATATAGGGTGGTAAAAACCCTAATTCACGCCCACGTGGATCCCACTCACAGTAAACGTGTGGCTAGAAGATCAAAAGGTACAACACTTTTTCCCGAATCCCAAGTGATACGTGGACACCATCCCCATTTACCGAGGTAACTATTTTGAACCTGTTAGGTGCATTGCACCTCCAAAAAGGCGGTAACAATTTGTTCATTATCCCGCCACGCTTACCGCTGCTTACATTAAGTCTAGTACCCGCGGTTACGTGCCGCGCATACTAGACTGGGGGGACATGATGACGTATAGCCTATATTTGGGCCGCAAGCCCAAATGATAGACATTACTTACACCTAAGTCCATCACGAATGGGCTACCATGACAAATGGTATGGGCCGTGGTATCAACGCTTGGGCTCACGAAGCCCAAAGGCCCAATCTAACTCACCGGATATCCGATAAGGATCATCTATTCAAGGAATAGATATCCTTACCTCGGATAAGCACCATGCGTGCGAAGAGTAAGGAGCAAGAAACACGGTTTCTTAGCCCCTATATATAGAATCATACGATTCTCATTCAAGGTACGATTCACGGAATCCCTAAAACTCTTAAACCAAAACCTAAATTCGATTACTTACTCTCACGCCGGAGTCTAATCGGGGGAGACAATCCCTCGATAAGTCTAACGGTGTTATTCTCTTTTCTTAGTACGCAGGTAACAAAGTGCTAAGGATCCAATTGATATAAGAGCAAAGCCCAACAACCAGGTACACCCAACTTTTGTATCAACAAGTGGCGCCATCCGTGGGACCCTACAACGAACTAGAATGACGAAACACAAGAATTCGGGCCAGCGGACTCCGCAGTCAGAAAAACGTGATCATCAGAAGAAGAATCGACAAGATTCGACCTCTAAGCAGGTTGCTGGGACAACCAGCGCACCTGATCACCAGGAGGCGGGAACAACCCAGCCTATTCCAACAATGGAACTACCTTTAATCTCGTCAGTGGTCCCAAGCGCTGAGGAACTCCAGCGCACCCTCTTCACCACTCCTCATCAGGCTGCACCCGTAGTGAACAACACTGTGCCGCCAGGCGCGCCTGAACGAAACCGGGCGCCCCATACTGAGGCAGAGATCCTTGCAACGACTGAGGACGTACCCGATTTAACTTTGGGAAATTTCGTGTCCCAAAACTATGAAACCCTAACTGCCCTCATGCAGGAAGAAGCGGCAAGAAGAGCCGGTACGGATCTGCAAACCCGACTTAATTTCGGGCCAGAACGTGAACTAACACCACCACGTCACCCACGAGGAAGACGTACAGAACGTACCAATGTCCATGACAGGTTGGGTACGGTGTCTGGCTCACAAAATTCTGGAGACAGCGGTAGGCGCACCAATGTTCATTCCAGACTTGGTAGTCGGGGAATACACGACCGATTAGGTCCTCAGCATTCGCCGAGTCAAGGATCTTCCAATCCCAGAAGTAGGCGGATCCAAGACAGGTTGGGGAGAAGAAGATCCCCAAGCAGAGATCCTTCAGGCTCCTCTTCTGAAAGGAGCAGGCGCAAACGCCGACGGAGAGATTATCCTTCCTCCAGCGATTCCTCGGACAACGAGGATAAAGAAACAGGTCACTGGAAATCAAAAGGACGACGTCGCGAGGAAGAGAACGAGGATATGTCTCTCCCATGGCGACGCCATAAAATTGATGCGTTCACACGTCGCATAAGTGATTACTCAGACGACAGGCGCAGACGCATGCCCGCTAATGTGAAGACATATGATGGAACAGGTGACCCTGACGACCACCTCAAAATTTTCGAGTCAGCCGCAACTATCGAAAATTGGCCACAGCCTGTGTGGTGTCACATGTTTAATTCCACATTAGTAGGGAACGCGCGCACATGGTTTAGCAAACTCCCACGTAGGAGTATAGGCGGCTTTGAGGAATTGCGAAAAGCATTCCGCCACAACTTCACCCAGCGAAAGAAGTGCGCTAAAAATCCTGTGGAATTGGCAAGGGTGAAGCAACGCCAAGGAGAATCAACCAGCGCCTTCATGGAGCGCTTCAAGGATGAGTGCATACAAGTCAAAGCATGTCCCGAAATACTAAAAATTTCGGGGTTCATGAATGGAATTAATAATCCAGAACTCATCCGAAAGCTCAATGATAGAGTTCCACAGTCTTTCGATGAACTCACAAAACGCACCAGATCCTTTATACAAGGAGAAGCAGCTGCTGCGGATAGCAAGAAAGGATATTCAAACTATAGACAACAAGAACAGCCGCGGAGACAATCCAATGATCAAAACAATAACCGCGGCAGGAACTACCGCAGTGGAAGAGACAACGACAAATATACTCCTCTCACTAAAACTCCAAGGGAGATATTTGCAACAGAAGGTGCGAACTTCCCAAGACCACCACCAATTAAAACGGCAGAAGAAAAACGCCAAGGTAGTGGATACTGCGAGTACCACGGCCAAAAGGGCCATACAACTAACGAGTGTGTCCAACTGAAACAACTAATCGAAAAATTAGTGAGAGAAGGAAGGATGGACCATCTCGTAAAAAACATCAAGGAAGGAAAAGAGAGACAGAGAAATGGAGGCAAGAAAGAACCCCCAAAGGAAAAGGCTGATACTATATACATGATACAATCATGGCAGCGCAAAATAAAGCAAAAAGTCAGCCAAAAATTCTCTCCAGAAAAAGAGATATCCTTCCCTACAATCGCTGCGGACAACGCAGTCGTGGAACCTCTGACCATTGAAATACATGCAGGAGGACACGACATCCACCGCATGTATATTGATGGAGGAGCATCCGCAGACATCATGTATGATCACTGCTTCAAAAGGCTGCGACCTGAAATCCAAAGTCAGTTGATACCAGCTACAATGTCACTAACAGGATTTACAGGAGAAAAGATCTGGCCCATGGGGCAGTTACGCTTATTGGTGGTCGTAGGAGATGAGCAACACTCAACTGCGGCATGGATAAATTTTATGGTAATCAAGTCTCCCTCACCATACAATGGCATAATTGGAAGACCAGGAATATCATCCATGCGCGCAGTACCATCCACAGCACACGGAATGCTTAAATTCCCAGTTGAAGGAGGAGTAGTTACTCTCTATAACACAACGGTACCACCAAGAGAATGTATCGCAGTGACAACTGAAGCAGATACTATTCCAGAACAGCGCACGGAAAAATCGCCAAATTTAAAGGTCGCTATTCATCCAGACTATCCGGAACAACAAGTTTCGATTGGAGGATCTTTATCTGACAAAGGTAAAGCAGCCGTATGCGCACTCTTGCAAAAGAACCTAGACATCTTTGCATGGGAACCAAAGCATATGACAGGAGTGCCTCGTTCTATCACAGAGCACAAACTACAAATCCGACAAGGATACCCTCCAATACGACAAAAGAAGCGCGGTCAGGCTCCAGATCGTGCAAAAGCTATTTTGGAAGAAGTACGCAAGTTAGTAGATGCGGGCATCATGCGCGAAGTGTACTACCACGACTGGCTCTCTAACCCAGTCATGGTAAAGAAGAGCGATGGTAGCTGGAGGATGTGCGTGGACTTCACGGACCTCAATAAAGCATGCCCGCAAGACTGCTATCCATTGCCAGAAATTGATTGGAAGGTTGAATCCTTATGTGGATACCCCTTCAAGTGCTTCCTAGACGCATATAAAGGGTACCACCAAATCCAAATGGCAGTGGAGGATGAAGAAAAAACAGCTTTCCACACCAGTCAAGGGGTATACTGCTACACAAAAATGCCTTTTGGCTTAAAGAACGCAGGCGCGACATACCAACGGCTGGTGGACACAGCTTTCGAAAAACAAGTAGGCCGTAACTTAGAAGTCAACGTGGACGACCTCGTTATAAAAAGCCATACAGAGGATGAGTTAGTGCGCGACATCGAGGAAACATTCCGAACGTTGGGGCGGATAAACATGAAACTGAATCCAAAAAAGTGCACCTTTGGCGCAACTGAAGGCATGTTCCTCGGATACTTAATAGAACCCGATGGAATCAAACCATGCCCAGAGAAGACAAAGGCTGTTATTGATCTCCCCTCCCCGCGCACACTCAAAGAAGTCCAATCACTGAATGGAAAGCTGGCAGGGCTGAATCGCTTCTTATCTAAGTCAGCAGACAAGTCCCTTCCTCTCTTTAAAACACTCACGAAGTGTACAAAAAAGGGAGACTTTCGTTGGACCAATGAAGCCGAGGAAGCTTTCCAACAACTCAAACATCATCTGGCATCTCTTCCCAAACTAGTCGCACCGCGACAAGGGGAAGAACTAATCATGTACTTATCAGCAACCCACGGAGCAGTTAGCGCAGTACTATTGACAGATAGAGACTCCGTCCAGACACCCATATACTTCGTAAGCAAAGCCTTAAAGAAAACAGAGGTTAACTACAGCGCCATGGAAAAACTGGTCTTGGCTTTAGTGTTCGCCGCCAAGAGATTGCGCAGATACTTCCAAGCGCATCCAATTGCGGTAATCACTGATCAGCCAATTAAACAAGTTATCTCTAAACCAGATGCATCGGGACGCTTACAAAAATGGAGTGTAATGCTCAGTGAGTACAACATCTCATACAGGCCGCGCACTGCTATCAAAGGGCAAGTTTTAGCTGATTTTATCGTGGAGAAACCAGAGGGCGACAGCCCAACATCTGCAGCAAAAGCGGATCTACAGGAACCATGGACACTGTTCACTGATGGATCCTCATGCGCAGATGGATCAGGCGCAGGACTCATTCTTACAAACCCAGAAGGTATGGAATTCACCTATGCGCTACGCTTCGAGTTCACAGCCACAAACAATGAGGCAGAATATGAAGCCCTACTGGCCGGACTACGCATCGCAATTCAAATGGGTGTACGCAACCTAGAGGCAAACGTAGATGCTCGGCTAGTCGCTAACCACGTGTTAGGAGAATACGAGGCCAAGGATGACCATATGATCCAATACCTGGAAAAGACAAAGTCTCTGATCAAAAACTTCGATAGGTTCACAATAAAACAAGTACCTAGAGGGGAAAACAGAAAGGCGGACGCACTCAGCAAGATCGCATCTACAAGCTTCGCACACCTTTCAAAACAGGTATTGGTGGAAACCTTAAAGAACAAGTCAATCCTTGATATGGAGATATCAACGGTGATAGAAGAACAAGATCCTACGTGGATGACACCTATCATCGAATTTATCAGCAAGGGAACTCTACCCCAAGATAATAAAGACGCTCGAAGAATACGGCGCACGGCGCAACGATTCGAATTCCGCGACAACGTACTCTATCGGCGATCTTTCTTACAACCATGGCTCAGATGTGTTGGACCCCTTCAAGCAGACTATGTACTCCGCGAACTTCACGCTGGATCATGTAGTATGCACTCAGGACCGCGATCCGTGGTGGCAAGCGCTTTAAGGGCAGGATACTATTGGCCAACAATGCACCGCGACGCACGCGACCTAATAAGAAAGTGCAGCAACTGCCAAGTACATAGACCTATTCCGCGCCGACCACAACACGAGCTAACACCAATTACCTCACCATGGCCATTTTACAAATGGGGTATCGACATCGCAGGACCTTTTCCCGTCGCAGCGGGAGGAGTAAAATTCCTCATCGCAGCCATAGATTATTTTACAAAGTGGATTGAAGCAAAAGCTGTGGTGAACATTACGGGAAACCAAGTAAAACGCTTTGTCTGGGACAATATTGTCTGTCGCTTCGGCCTACCAGGCGAGATCGTATCAGACAACGGAAAACAATTCTGTGATAACCCATTCAAAGATTGGTGCACACAATTAAACATCACACAACACTTTGCTTCCGTCAAACACCCACAAACCAATGGCCTGGTTGAGCGCGCTAATCGCAGTCTAGGCGAAGGCATAAAAGCGCGCCTTGACAGACATAAAGGAAGATGGGTAGATGAACTCTCGCATGTCTTGTGGGCGCATCGCACAACAATCAAAACCAGTACTGGCGACACGCCATTTTCCTTAGTCTATGGAACAGAAGCCGTCATACCAGCTGAGATAGGAATGCCTACTATACGCACAGCAGAAGTCAACGTCATGACAAATGACGAGGAACGGCGCATAGACTTAGATATACTGGAGGAGAGACGCGAACGCGCAGCCATACGAGAAGCAAAGGCCAAGGCAAAAATGAAGAAGTATTATGATGCAAAAGTCAAGAACACTTCATTTCGACCAGGGGACTTTGTTTATCGCGCCAATGACGCAAGCCACGCAGAAGACACAGGCAAACTTGGACCCAAATGGGAAGGACCTTACGAGGTCACAGACGCGCTCGGCAACGGCGCATACAGGTTGCGCGATATGGAAGGTCACGACCTAGCGCGCACTTGGAACATCTGTAATCTCAAAAGATGTTACTTTTAGGCTACGGCCCTTACACAAACACACTCACACCCTACGCGGTGCCCAATAAGTGTTTGTCTTTCTTTTCTTTCTTAGGAATTATGTTTTCCATTTTTTCAATAAACTTGCAAGTATTAATAAAATGTTATGGTTTCTAGCTAACTCCATAGCGCACTTTTACTTTATTGCATATATGTCAATATTGTCTATCTTATATTTTTTGCCTACATGGCGTGCATGCACCACTTAAAGACCCACGAAGGCATAGAGGATGAGTTAACCTACTAATTTACTCGTTGAATAAGAGGGTTGCAAACCCATCAACATTGGATCACGTATCCTTGCTAAGCGCCTTACTCTTGAGACGTCAAAGTAAGTTTCACATGCGCACCCCACGACGGATGCGCGTATACCAAGTACACTGTACGAGCTTAGCAATATAACGAGCCAAGACACTTGGTCAAAAATAAAACTTAGCAAACAATGCAAGTATACTTAAGTTACGCACTTAAAAAACTTAGTCAAAAATAAAACTTAGCAAACAATGCAAGTATATTTAAGTCACGCACTTAAAAGACTTAGTAAAAAAAATAAAACTTAGCACACAATGCAAGTGTATTTAAGTTACGAGCTCATAACAAAATGTATTTTATTCCATATTTATTAAATTACAAGGACAAAATACATAAGCTCACAAACAACCTATATGCTATGGCGGTGATCATGGCTCTCTTCTGGAGCGGCGGAACTTCCCTCCTTCAACTTACTCAAGATTATGGCATCCTGCATCGATACGGTTGGAACACTTACAGCCACACCATCTGATCTAGGAAGGTGTGCAGCGCCAATACCGCACATCACGGCCTTGCCCTTGATACCCTTTTTCACCGCAGCCCTCTGCGCATGTTGCTCCAGCACCTCCTTCAAGGGGACTTCCTTCTCCAGAGCAAAAGGCTTGAGGATATTACGGGGCCGCGCAAAAACTGGGACTTGAAGCTGCGATATATCAGGTTTTAGATAATAGTCTAACTCCTCTTCCGCATTCTTCTCAAGATGGCGCTGCAAAGTTAAGCCGGCCATCAGCACAGCTATAGGGTCATCTTGGTCGCGCTCCAATTTCCCTATATGCGGCAGCTCAAGAACCTTCAGCCCCGCCATCGCCTCCACCAGCTCATCGTACGCCGTTGAGCTATAACCAGGAATCTCCGCCAAGTCCTTCTCCAACAGCTTGGCCTCACGGAGCTCCTCCATCGCCTGCGAACGGCCACGCGCTATCGCGCAGTGGACAACCTTCCCAAAGGCCTCCACCACCTCCGCAGACTCTAAAGTACTTAGAGCTGCCAGACGAAGCCCATGGCTGATCAACCACCTGCATTCACAAAGTGGTAACAAGATAAGATAAAATGGAGTGAAGAAAACAATTCTAAAAGATAAGGGTGTAAAAATACCTGCGCTCAGCAATCACAGTCATGAGATGAGGATACAGCTCCTCGTCGTACTCAATGCTAAGGGCGCGCAGCTTCTCCTCATACGCCACAAGCGTCTTCTCCATATTCTCTTTGAATTCTTGAAGCCTAGCATAATGCTCAGATCTTTTCTCCTCAAGGAACGACACAGACCACGATGCCCTGGCCTTCATCTGCTCGAGACACGACCTCGCATGTAGCAGATCAGCCAAGATGCTCATCTTGTCCTGAGCCATCTTCTCCCCATACGCCCTTGACTCCCCAAGCTCAGCCTGCACGCCCGCCAATTGCGCGCGCAGCTCCTCCAACTCCTCTTCCTTCTGGGCCAGAGCACGACTCTCCCCAACGCGTTTTCCCTTCAGCTGCGCCACCAGCTCAGCCTGACGGGCAGTAGTCGCAGCCAACTCATCAAGAAGTTGCTGCGCCTCACCACCACCTGCTGCCAAGGTATCCTCCCCCTTGTTTTCATTCTGCGGAGAGGATACTTCATCATCCTTCGCGTCGTCATCCCTACGGAACAAAGACAGTCAACAAAAAAATTACAACAAGTAAAAAAAAAAAAAAAAAAAAAAAAAAAAGGAGAGAGAGGAAGTGCACACTTACAGAAACGGAGAAGCATCAGCCTTCAACCGTGCGCCGGAGGTCGAAGTTTCCTCCGCGTTCGACTCTGCGTCTTTGATGACGTGTCGACGCCTCTTGCTGGTGCCACTGGTTCCAGCACCTCCCTTGCGCTTTAAGTTCTGCGCAACCTCTTCCCTCAGCACCTCTTCAGGTTTCAGGATCCGAATACTGTCAGATGACCCTGAGCGCGCCTCTTCGTGCGCCACCTCCACTTCAGGCACCACAGTAGGCGCCACCACTACCTCTGGCGCCATACTCTGGACGGGCGTCACCACAAGTGGTGGCGTGTCCTCAGGGACTGTCGCGGGTAAAACAGTCAAACGCCCCGCGGTTGCTTCCAGCAAAGGCAGCTCCCCTTCCCTCAGAGGACGCACCCCTATGGTCACCTGCTTTGGCTTATCAAGCTTCACCACTGCGAATAAGTCCATCTCTGCACATATAAAAATGAAGCAAGAAAACAACGAAAGATTAGTTGGTAAATGCGCGAAGAAAAAGGATGAAAAACTTACAAACAATTACAAAGGATGAACACCCACCCCGGCCATCCTCACTCAGGAAAGTGGGAACCTCATCCGCTGCGCCAAAATACGCGCGGCTCAATCCTACATGCACCAAAAACTCCTCCGGATAGGGGTTAATGGCCAATCGATTGGCATTTAACGTCTGCGCGTCAGCAATACTATAGGAACCGGGTGCGGGATGCCCATCCCTTGGTAAAGACGCCTGAGTATAAAACTCAAAATTGGAAGGAAAGACCACGTCGTCTACCCAAAAGAAAAATTCCCTCCAATTCTTGAGGGCGTCAACTTTCTCCGTATAACATTGAAACGCCCGTGGGCGCTTCGCAAAGGACACCCAACCGTTCGACCATGTTGAGTGGTAAAAAGAGCGGAATAAATCTACAGTTGGTTCTATCGCTAGTAAATGGCAGTTTACCTCAAAATTCGACACCTTCGCCGCACCTATACAGTGCAGCTGAGAGATGTGGAGGCGGTAGTGATTGAGCAAATCGCTCAGAAATATAGATATAGGTACGCGGTAGTTAGCGTACTCGAAGAATTTCGTGTATAAACCTATCTTCCCTTCGGGGAAGTCGGCTATACACGCATCGACATCTGGCGCCTCTGGATGCACATCCAAAGGCACAAAATAGTCGGAAGAAAAGTGCATCACATCCTCAACAGACAACGCAGAGCGAAACTCCTCTAATTGAGCGACCATGTTCATCTTAAAACTAAGTGTACGCACACAAAGATTACCTACAGAAGCTCAAAGGTTTTCTAGCAAAAATGCTCTCAAAATGAAGAAGATGAATAGTGGTTGTGTGTGTATTTTACTGTGTGGTGAAAATAAAGGGGGGCGGCATTCTTATATAGGGTGGTAAAAACCCTAATTCACGCCCACGTGGATCCCACTCACAGTAAACGTGTGGCTAGAAGATCAAAAGGTACAACACTTTTTCCCGAATCCCAAGTGATACGTGGACACCATCCCCATTTACCGAGGTAACTATTTTGAACCTGTTAGGTGCATTGCACCTCCAAAAAGGCGGTAACAATTTGTTCATTATCCCGCCACGCTTACCGCTGCTTACATTAAGTCTAGTACCCGCGGTTACGTGCCGCGCATACTAGACTGGGGGGACATGATGACGTATAGCCTATATTTGGGCCGCAAGCCCAAATGATAGACATTACTTACACCTAAGTCCATCACGAATGGGCTACCATGACAAATGGTATGGGCCGTGGTATCAACGCTTGGGCTCACGAAGCCCAAAGGCCCAATCTAACTCACCGGATATCCGATAAGGATCATCTATTCAAGGAATAGATATCCTTACCTCGGATAAGCACCATGCGTGCGAAGAGTAAGGAGCAAGAAACACGGTTTCTTAGCCCCTATATATAGAATCATACGATTCTCATTCAAGGTACGATTCACGGAATCCCTAAAACTCTTAAACCAAAACCTAAATTCGATTACTTACTCTCACGCCGGAGTCTAATCGGGGGAGACAATCCCTCGATAAGTCTAACGGTGTTATTCTCTTTTCTTAGTACGCAGGTAACAAAGTGCTAAGGATCCAATTGATATAAGAGCAAAGCCCAACAACCAGGTACGCCCAACTTTTGTATCAACAATATATATATCTAACTAAATTATCTTCTAACAAATATTCACAACTAATCACACAATGAGATATATACAATGATGATGCTCTAACAACTTAGATGTGGAGATCACAACAAGTTGTAATACTTCTTGTCTTGAGGGATAGAAGTATTCTTCTCTTGCACTTGATAGGATGATGTTTGGATCACTTTGAAACAAAGATTAAAGAATGTATGATCAAAGGATTAAGAGATTGGAAATGGAGATCTAGAACAGAAAGTTTAGGAGTGCAAAAGGTGAGAAAAATTTCAGATTTAAGGTGGTATTTATAGGCAATAGATTCTGACAGAGGAGCGTGGCCGGTCCCTTAAAATTAAGGGGACCGCCCTTTATAATTAAGGGGGCCGCCCAGCTGTAACGGCCAGATTTTTTGTTTTTTAGTGGGGAAAGTTTATTTGGTGAAAAACTAACTGATTTTGGTTAAAAATTTGAATTCATATATTTAGTATGAATAAAACAATTTTCTTTATTACCAAAAGTGTTTTTCAAAAATATATAATATGTTTATATAATTAAATAAACTTTGTAATACTTAATTAAGTTTTCCTTTGATCATAAATTTCACTAAACACTTTGTTTATTCATACCTTAAGTGATTTGGATGTAAAGAGAATGTTAATCACTAAATACTTGTTTATGTCACAAGTTTTAGTTCTATGAGTTTATATTTTGTAATAATCAAAACATAGAGATATTGATAATATATTAATAATGTTTTTAAGCATTATTTATGTCAACAATCTCCCCCTTTTTGATTATTACAAAACCTTAAACTCAATAGATCTAAAACTTGTTTTTAGACAAGTATTATAGTGTTTACATTTCTCTTCTCCCCTTTTTTGTAAAATCAAAAAGGTTAAGCCGAGTAAGCTTCGTGAAAGAAGTTTAAACGGGTAGAATGCTCCCCCTTGATGTATGCTCCCCCTCATTTGAGAGCACTAAGGGAACGAGCTATGGAAATCTTGGCTACAAAAATATTTGAAGAGAACAAGACACATATACATACAAAATAACAATCATGCAAATAAAAATAGATTCATTCAAGCATCATAGAAATGATTAGCATTACAACATTCAATATGCTTGAAGCATATTGATTACAATAAAACAAAAGAAAAGACATAGTCCTATATTGCCTAAGAGAGCACTTGGACTTGCTTGCAACCCATGGTTGATTGTTTTATTTTGCTTGAAGGGGAACATAAGCATAAGGCTTAGTTGTTAGATGGAGAGGGATATGGAGTGGGGTATGGAGCGGAAGAGGTGGATCTTACGATGTTGTATCGTGTTAAGGGTGGTATTGGATGAGGACGAGTGAGGAGATATTCAATCCAAGAAATATCTTCACTCAAGTAAAGAATTTGTTTTTGAAGGAAGATGCAACAAGGGCAATAGTGAGTGTGGTTTGTAACTTGATCCAAGTTGAGAGAGTGGGGTAGGCAATTGTTGTAGGGTGATGATGGAAGTTGCCATTTGTTGCGTTGTGCAAGATGCATGGCATTGAGATCACTAAGATCATGGATTTGGGATATTTCATCACGGAACTTTTGCTTTTCCGTGGCAATGCGGAGAGAGTCATTGTGTTGATATGGATGAATTGGGTTTGTGTAGTTGGAATTGTAGATGGATGGTTGATCAAACTTGTATGGATCATTATAAATGGTTGGAGGATGAGATGAGTGGTTTGGCATGAAGGAAGATGTTTGGCCATTGTTGTATGGTTTGTAAAGAGGATCAAATGAATGTCCTTGTGAATTTGGTGTAAAGTTTGGGAAGTAAGTGGTTGGAGGTGTTGAGTGATTTCCAACTTCATTGGTTATGATGGATTTGTTTCGAGGGCTTTTTCTTCGCCAAACGGGTTTTTTCGTCATCCTTGCAAGCCTTGAGGCTTTTGGTTTTGGTTTGTTTGGAGAAGTCATGAAGGGATGAATGGAGAGTGTGGAAGATTGGGGATATTTATAGTGTAAGATTTGTGTGTTTATGGATGGATGAAGTTTGTTTGGGAGATTAGGACAAAATATGTTGGTGAAAAATGGGAAATGTAGGTTGAAATGGGCTAAAAAGCAGAAAAGATTCCGTAAATCCGTCCAGCAGATGGCCGGTCCCCTTAATTAGGGGGCGGTCCCCTTAAAATTAAGGGGGCCGCCTTACATAATTAAGGGGGCCGCCCATCTGATGGTTCCCAGATTGCCAGAAAAGGGTTTTTGGCAGAAAATTTGCAGAAAGGTTGTGTTTTTGGATTTGGATTTAAGCAAGTTCAATTCCTTTAGGCAATATAGCATCTAATCTAATCAAGATATAGCATGCATGCAAAAACACTTAAGCAAAAAAGCAAATAAGCAACACATAATAAGCTAAAAGAGACAAATAAAGGCAAGAGCACTTAAACTTCCTAAGGCAACTATCTTAGATCAAAGGCAAAGGCAACTAGTGAGTCAAAAATCAAGTGATGAAACAAGATGACAATGTTATGAGTGATTTTGTCCTAGTGTGTGCCTATATGCAACAAATGTGGAGTTGTGATTGTTTCGACTTCTAAATGAAAAAAAAAAAAAAAAAAAAAAAAATCTTAAGAAACAATCCAAAATCTCCTTGATTCGATTTTTGCTCGATCATGAATGTCAAAGATATATATTAGATTATATACCTTGACGATTTATGTGAGAGTTTATGCATGATTTTGGTAGAAAAATGTTTTTAGCATTAGTCAACAATGCAAGGAAAATGATGTTCATGTAATTCCTAGATGTGAGAATAATTTAAAAAAATTTGATTGGGTTTTACAAAAGAGTATATGCAAAGAAAATAGCATTTCCCAATTTTCAATTTTGTGCGAAATAGATTCCTAGACTCAGAAATGGAGAGTCGGAAGAAAAGTAAATCTTATGCAAAACAATAATAATAATAATAATAATAATAATAATAATAATAATAATAATAATAATAATAATAATAATAATAATAATAATAATAATAATAATAATAATAATAATAAATGCAATGGAATTTAGTCAACTTGTTCCATCATTCCTAATCCTAGACGCAAGTGATTGAATAATTCATGCTTAAGGGGTTTAGTAAATATATCCGCAATGTTATCTTCCGATGCAACTTTTTCTATAGATATGTTCCCTTTTTGTACATTATCCCTAAGAAAGTGGTGGCGTATTTCTATATGTTTAGTCCTAGAGTGTTGCACCGGATTTTTACTTTAATCTATCGCACCTTTGTTATCGCACATAATGGGAACGTTTTCTAACCTAATGCCATAGTCTATAAGAGCTTGTTTCATCAATAGTGCTTGTTGACATGCCTTTCCAGCGCTTACATATTCGGCTTCGGTGGTAGAAATACCAAGAGCGGTTTGCTTCTTCGAAAACCAAGATGTTAGACAACATCCCATAAATGTGCAAATACCGCTAGTGCTTTTTCTATCTATGTAGTCTCCCGCATGATCCGAATCCATATAGACGATGGTTTCTATGCCGGATCCCTTAGGATACCAAAATCCTAAGTGTATAGTGCCTTTAATGTATCGAAAGATACGCTTAACCGCTTCTAGGTGAGAGGTTTTGGGATCCTCTTGAAAACGGGCACAAAGGCAGAAACTAAACATGATATCGGGTCTACTTGCCGTCAAGTACAGTAAACTACCTATCATTCCTCTATACTTGGTGTTATCTACGGACTCACCTTCATCATTCTTTGTGAGTTTTACTTCCGTAGACATGGGAGTTTTCATGGGTTTTGAGTCTTCTAGGCCAAATTTCTTAAGCATTTCCTTAATGTACTTAGATTGGTTAAAGAATATTCCATCTTCTAATTTTTTTATTTGTAATCCTAGGAAGAAATTAAGTTCACCCATCATACTCATCTCAAACTCATCATGCATGATTTTGGCAAATTCATCACACATGTCTTGACAAGTCGATCCAAATATAATGTCATCAACATATATTTGAACAATGATGAGATTTGGGTCTTTCCTTTTAGTGAAAAGAGTGTTATCTACCATTCCCCTGGAATAATCATGTTTAATAAGGAAAACTTTTAATCGATCATACCAAGCTTTGGGAGCTTGTTTGAGTCCATACAAAGCTTTCTTTAACTTATAAACATAATCAGGTTTTGCGAAGTCAATGAATCCTGGAAGTTGTGCCACATATACCTCCTCATTCATAAAACCGTTAAGGAATGCACTTTTCACGTCCATTTGGAATAACTTAAAATCTAGGGCGCATGCATAGGCAAGTAGTATCCTAATAGATTCTAGTCTAGCTACGGGGGCATAAGTTTCAACATAATCAATTTCTTCTTGTTGATTATAACCTTGGGCAACTAACCTAGCTTTATTCCTAATAACTATTCCATTTTCATCTAATTTATTCCTATATACCCATTTAGTTCCTATGATGGTCATATTCATTGGATTTGGGACTAATTCCCAAACGTCATTTGCCTTAAATTGATTTAATTCTTCTTGCATAGCTATAACCCAACTTTCATCTTTTAAAGCCTCATTAATATTCTTAGGTTCTATTGCTGAGAGGAAACAAAAGAAATTATTTTTATCTTGAGTTTGTGACCTAAGGGTTCTTTGGTTAAGATCTCCTCTTATATTATCTAGTGGATGTGATCTAGATTCTTTAACATTTACAATTTCGTTATTTCCTAAGTTCAACGTTTTCATTATCATTGCCTATGGGTTTTGTTTTACTAACCTCAATAGCTTCTTCTTCGACTAAGTCATCATCTTCTAAAGGTAAAGTTTTAGGAGGTGGTGGTGTTTCATCAAATGTTACATTTAGTGATTCTTCTACTTTTATGGAGTGTTTGTTAAGTATTATATATGCTTTACTATTTTGTGAGTATCCTAAAAATATTCCTTCATACGATTTTGGATCAAACTTAGTGAGGTAGTCCTTAGTGTTTAGAATATAACATTTACTTCCAAATACCCTAAAGTAGCTTAAGTTTGGTTTTCTACCTCTTAGTAACTCATAAGGAGTTTTTCCTAGAATTCTCCTAATTGATACCCTATTAATAATATATGTTGAAGTATCTACGGTCTGACACCAAAATTTTTGTGGGATGGATTGTTCATTTAACATTGTTCTACACATTTTTTGTAGTGACCTATTTTTTCTTTCTACTACGCCATTTGATTGAGGAGTACGAGGAGCGGAGAAATTGTGAGATATTCCATTTAAATCACAATATTTTCCGAATTGTACTTCATTGTCAAATTCCCTACCATGGTCCGTCCTAATGGCTACTATTGTGCATCCTAATTTATTTTGAATCATTTTACTAAATATTTCAAATTTTTCAAAGGCTTGGGTCTTGTCACTTAAAAACCTAGTCCACGTGTATCGTGAGTAGTCATCTACTATTACTAAGGTATATTTGTTTCCTCCATAGCTCCGCACAGCGGATGGACAAAAAAGATCCATATGTAATAATTCTAGGCACCTAGTAGTGGATACTATATTCTTAGTGTTATGACCAAGAAACACGTTCCGGAGGTCGAGGTTGATCGAAATATATGAAAACCATGGTTGTTTCTAGAGAGAGAAAGTAGAGAGAGAAAGGTGGAGAAAAGGGTTTATATTAAAATGAAATGAAACTAAACTTGACACACACTTTCCCACACCCCTCATGGAGAGTCATGAGGGGTATTTATAGGCTCATTACAACATTACTTTGCCTACTTGACAATAGTAGTCCCTGTAGTATCTAATCTAGTCCATTTCACATATGTGACGTTATCTTTATAAAAAAGCGAAGCTAACAATCTCCCTCCAAGATATCGTCACACATGAATGGATACAATGAGACCTATAAACACATAAACATGTAAATTACAACAATAGTAAACCATGTTGACGTTGTTGAAGCGCAGAGTCTCTGTAGTCTAGATACTGAGGCAGACTTGAAGTTCTCTCTTCCGAAGATCTCGGCGTATGATCTTTGACACTGACGGCAAAGGTCTTTGTAGCTCTGAACTTCAACTGTAATGGTCTAGTTAGGTTATTACTCCCTCCTAACTAGTGAGCCTTTATTCTTTTTCTTCTGCTCCCTCCTGAACAGACAACTCTCTTCTCATCTCGCAGCGGATAAGGTAGATACTAATGAGTTTGCACCGTGGTTGTCGTTCTGGGAGCATCATAGCATAACTCACATAGTATTGCACAGAAAGTTGGTAATACGGTCCGATGTACACATCATTAGTACTTCTTCGGTTCTAGTGTAAGCATAATTCCCTCGATCAACCAACGTACCAGAGATGAAACACTACTTCTTTTGGCATGTTCTTCTCCCTCCTGATGGTTGCGATGTATCGAAATCATCATACTATTGTGTGTACATGCCAAAATTACCCGTATTTTACACTTCTGATGCAATATAGATAGACCATGAAAGCATAATTTGTGAGAATATGCTGATAGGATATGACTCTCTGTATTCTACAATCTCTTCTCTTCTCTTCAACCTTGAAGCGACCTCTTCAAATTCCAACCAGCTAGTAAATGACCACTGTATGGAGAGAACCCAATATAACCAATCTGAGAATGAAGTAAACATCTCATAGATATGTGACTTAATCTTGTACGAAGGTGTGACTAAGAACCTATACTGAGCACTACAACGTAACTCCTTTAAGATAGGTTGATCCATATACTCAAAAGAGTAAACAGTATATGAAATCTCCGCCTCTTGAACTATCCACAACTACGTGCGTCACTGAGTACTACAACGTAACTCCTTAAAGTGATAGCTATAACCCGTGAGTACTACAATGTAACTCCTTACATCGAGTATAACTAGATAATCCAAGTCTTAATCACTATCTCTACCAGTGTTTGCTCAAACAAGTATCTCCGAAAGTCATGCATCCATCCACCCCTAGACTTTGAGATAAATAAGTACACATGCCCGTGAAATGAACTTTAAACCCAAATAAGCAATATCATACAAAAACTCCGTAGTCACAAAAATCTGATACTAGCCGTTGTCATTTGAATGTGATTCTTGATCAGGATCGTTTAAGCAATTCGTGGTGTGTTTTGGTGAAGCTTGAAATTCTATTTCGGGTGATTCGTAGTGATTTCGTATTTTCCCTTCAAAAATAAAATTGGAAAAATTTCTCGCCCATAATTTGGAAATCACTATGAAATGCAATTCTAAGGTTATCAGAAAAATTTGAGTTTTGAAAATTTTTACGCAAAATTTCACCGAACAAATTTGAATTTTGGCCTAAAAATTTGAATTTCGGGCCAAAATTTTCAACCTTGTACCAAAATTAAAATCTCGCGTAAAAATTGAACGTTTAGTCTCCTCTCAAAAATAAATTTTACTCAATTTTTTTTTTTTTTTTTTGCTAACTCGATAATCTCCTCTAACTCGATAAAGCTCCTAACTCGGTAATGCCCCTAACTCGGTAACCTTGGTAAAGTACCTAACTCGGTAACCACTTCCCAAACTCGATAGCTTCTTCTAACTCGATAACCATTCCCTAACTCGATAGCTTCTTCTAACTCGATAACCATTCCCTAACTCGGTAACCTCAGAAGAATTTGGTAGAGTTTCGCCTAAGTAGCAAACATGAAAAACCTTACTCGATGAACGATAAGGGATCAAGGCTAACTCGCCAAAAAAAACAGGCCTAACTCGATAAACAGTACTCAAACTCGGTAATGCTTACCCTAACTCGATAAGATACCTAACTCGATAAGCATCCAAACTCGGTATACCACTCAAACTCGATAAGAATTTTCCAAACTCGGTAACTAATTTCCCAAACTCGAAAAAAATTTCAAACTCGACAGAATGGCGATGAACAGTACCGATTTGTCTTATTTCACCCAAAAACACGATTTTTCACCCAAAAACACCACGATTCGCCCCCGGTTAGCTCTGATGCCACTTGTTATGACCAAGAAACACGTTCCGGAGGTCGAGGTTGATCGAAATATATGAAAACCATGGTTGTTTCTAGAGAGAGAAAGTAGAGAGAGAAAGGTGGAGAAAAGGGTTTATATTAAAATGAAATGAAACTAAACTTTACACACACTTTCCCACACCCCTCATGGAGAGTCATGAGGGGTATTTATAGGCTCATTACAACATTACTTTGCCTACTTGACAATAGTAGTCCCTGTAGTATCTAATCTAGTCCATTTCACATGTGTGACGTTATCTTTATAAAAAAGCGAAGCTAACACTTAGCTTTGTGACTAGCATGAACTTGTTTTCCAATTTTACATGCATCACAAAAATGCTTGTCATATTTTAGATTAGGCAAATTTCTAACTAGTTCCGTAGAGGCCAAAGATTGTATTTGTTGCATGTTAGCATGTCCTAATCTCCTATGCCACAATGTGGAGTTTTCATCTAGGGTCGTTAGGCATATCCTATCCTCAGGCTTGTTTCCTAGTTTCATAACATATATGCCTCCTTTCCTAATTCCTCTACCTATAATTTTTCTATTCTTAACTATTTCGCTATCCTCTTCGGTAAAAGTGACTCTACATTTATTATCACATATTTGTCCTATACTAAGCAAGTTATATGTTAAATTATCTACATGCTCTACATTTTCAATAGTAAGTGAGTCTTGAGAAATCGTACCTTTGCTAATGATTTTTCAACGTAAGTCACTACCGAAAATAACGTTACCTCCATTGTATGCCTTGTATGTAGAGAATAGCTTGCGGTTCCCCGTCATGTGCCTCGAACATCCGCTATCCTTGATCCATTCATCAGGCTCCAAGTCAATTCCTAAACATATTTCGTCGGTTCCTTTTTCCATAAAGCACTTTTCGTCTCTTGGCTTTTCTACTTCTTCTTTGTCACTATCACTCCATGTTCCACTAACAAATGCGCCTTGATTTTCATAACCCGGCGGCTTTAGACATTCGCCAATGAGATGATTTGGACTTCCATATCTAAAGCACTTTCTTTTCCCGTAGTTATCACTTCTATTTCTTTGGAACGGTTTTCTTTCGTCTCGTGATGATCTAGTGAATCTTCCTCGTCTCTTGAAGAATTTCTTGAAATCTCTTACGGCCATTGCATATTCTTCGTCTTCACTTTCGTCACTTGAATCATCATCATCACTAGGTTCCTTTTTGGCTTTTAGAGCAATGGATTTGGTTTGTTCTTTCTTGACTTTGACCGTTTCCGAATATCTTCTTATAATTTCTTCATGGACCTTCAAGTTACCATTAAGTTCATCTAGTGATAACGTCATCAAGTTCTTTGATTCATCAATTGCCGTAACCTTAGCTCGCCATTTCGGATGCAATGCCCTAAGAAATTTCCTAACACAATTTTTACTAGAAAATGTCTCATCAAGTGCTTTTAAACTTGTGATAATAGTGTTAAATTTAGCAGAAGCATTATCAATTGATTCCTCTTCCGGAATCGTAAATTGTTCATATTGTTGTACAAGAAGATCTATTTTGTTATCTTTAACTTGACTATTACCTTGGTGAGTAATTAGTAAAGAATCCCAAATTTCTTTTGCGGTTTTACACATAAAAATTCTTTCATATTCTTTGCGTGGTTACGCATTATAAATGACCATTTTAGCCTCATTATTTTTTGCTACTTTCTTTTTCAAATCATCATTTTGTTTTTCAAAAGATAAAATTTCATCCATTTTAGTTTCAACATTATATTGAATAGGGGGAAAATCACCAAAGGTAATAATATGCCAAAGATCAAAATCTTTTGATTTCACATAAGTTTCGAATCTATTTTTCCAATATAAAAATCCATCACTTTCAAATAGTGGTGGTCTTTGCATAGATTGCCCTTCTAAATATTTTAAAGATTCCATAGATCGTTACAAGTTTTAAAATACAATATATTTTAAAAAATCTTGCTAGACGTGGCTCTGATACCAAATGTGGAAAACTACAAGGGGGGGGGGGGGGTTGAATAGGTTTACGTCTTTTTAATTTGTTATAAAAGATTGTTTGAAAGTTTTCTTTGTTTTCAAAAATGTAGATTCGATGCTATATGAAATCAAGTCATGCACAATATGAACAACACTAAATATGTACGATAAATCAATAATAATGTAAGTAAAGAAATAGATGAGAGATGGAAAGATCGAACCGCGAGGCAAGAGATTTATAGTGGTTCGGCTACAAGGTCACCTTCCTTGCCCTACTCCACTCCCCGAGCACCTAACTCGAGAGTTTTCTTCACTATGTCAACAAGCTCCCTTATGGCGGAGAAAACCTTACACACCAATTTACACACCACAACTTCGTCACAACTTATTCACACCTTCTGCACAACTATTTCACACCTATTCACTACTTAATCACACCACTTCTTCACACCTATCTTCTACACACCAATCTTCTTCACACCTATCTTCTACACACCAATCTTCTTCACAACTAACTACTAACCATTCACACTATATATATATATATATATATATATATATATATATATATATATATATATATATATATATATATATATATCTAACTAAACTATCTTCTAACTAATATTCCCAACTAATCACACAATGAGATAAATACAATGATGATGCTCTAACAACTTAGATGTGGAGATCACAACAAGTTGTAATACTTCTTGTCTTGAGGGATAGAAGTATTCTTCTCTTGCACTTAATAGGATGATGTTTGGATCACTTTGAAACAAAGATTAAAGAATGTATGATCAAAGGATCAAGAGATTGGAAATGGAGATCTAGAACAGAAAGTTTAGGAGTGCAAAAGGTGAGAAAAATTCCAGATTTAAGGTGGTATTTATAGGCAATAGATTCTGACAGAGGAGCGTGGCCGGTCCCCTTAAATCAAGGCCGGCCCCCTTAAAATTAAGGGGACCGCCCTTTATAATTAAGGGGGCCGCCCAGCTGTAACGGCCAGATTTTTTGTTTTTTAGTGAGGAAAGTTTATTTGGTGAAAAACTAACTGATTTTGGTTAAAAATTTGAATTCATATATTTAGTATGAATAAAACATTTTTCTTTATTACCAAAAGTATTTTTCAAAAATATATAATATGTTTATATAATTAAATAAACTTTGTAATACTTAATTAAGTTTTCCTTTGATAATAAATTTCACTAAACACTTTGTTTATTCATACCTTAAGTGATTTGGATGTAAAGAGAATGTTAATCACTAAATACTTGTTTATGTCACAAGTTTTAGTTCTATGAGTTTATATTTTGTAATAATCAAAACATAGAGATATTGATAATATGTTAATAATGTTTTTAATCATTATTTATGTCAACAATCTCCCCCTTTTTGATTATTACAAAACCTTAAACTCAATAGATCTAAAACTTGTTTTTAGACAAGTATTATAGAGTTTACATTTCTCTTCTCCCCCTTTTTGTAAAAGCAAGGCTGAGATTGGGTCTATCAAGTCTTTTCTTAAAAAGGAGTTTGACATGAAAGAGCTCGGGGAAGCAAAGAAGATTCTTGGTATGGAGATCATCAGGGATCGGAGTCGCAAGATTCTAAGGGTGTCACAATCTGGGTACGTTTCTAAGATTTTAAATAATTATAGAATAGACAATGGGAAATCGGTTAAGATGCCATTGGGTGGGCACTTCAAGCTGTCGTTGAAGGATTGTCTGGTTAGGGATTGTGATGTTGAAAGGATGAGTAGGGTGCCATATGCAACATAGAGATATTGATAATATGTTAATAATGTTTTTAATCATTATTTATGTCAACAATCTCCCCCTTTTTGATTATTACAAAACCTTAAACTCAATAGATCTAAAACTTGTTTTTAGACAAGTATTATAGAGTTTACATTTCTCTTCTCCCCCTTTTTGTAAAAGCAAGGCTGAGATTGGGTCTATCAAGTCTTTTCTTAAAAAGGAGTTTGACATGAAAGAGCTCGGGGAAGCAAAGAAGATTCTTGGTATGGAGATCATCAGGGATCGGAGTCGCAAGATTCTAAGGGTGTCACAATCTGGGTACGTTTCTAAGATTTTAAATAATTATAGAATAGACAATGGGAAATCGGTTAAGATGCCATTGGGTGGGCACTTCAAGCTGTCGTTGAAGGATTGTCTGGTTAGGGATTGTGATGTTGAAAGGATGAGTAGGGTGCCATATGCAAATGCGGTTGGGAGCTTAATGTACTTGATGGTGTGCACGAGGCCAGACATAGCGTATGCGGTAAGTGTAGTTAGTAGATATTTGGCGAATCCAGGTAAAAATCATTGGGAAGCAGTGAAGTGGATTTTGAAATATTTTCGGGGTACTACAAACGTGGGTTTGGTGTTTGGGACAAATCGTGGCAACCATGTAGACGTAACAGGTTTTTTTGATTCAGACTACGCAAAGGATCCGGATAAAGGTAGGTCGATCACAGGTTACGCGTTTTTAGTACAGGGATGTGTTGTTAGCTGGAAGGCAACGCTACAACACGTGGGGGCTCTTTCAACTACAGAGGCGGAGTATATGGCCCTTACGGAGGCTGTGAAGGAAGCTATTTGGCTAAGGGGACTCTTGGAAGAGTTGGGCGTGGAGCTTAACACTGTGGCAGTTAATTGTGATAATCAGGGCACGATTCACTTATCGCGGAATCATGTTTTTCATGAAAGGACTAAGCACATCAATGTGCATTATCACTTTATCAGAGATGTCTTGGAAGCAAAGACGGTTGAGGTTCTGAAGGTGGGTACTGAACACAATGCTGCAGATGCCTTGACGAAGGTGGTACCTGGACACAAGTTTCAACACTGTTTAAAGTTGCTTAGTGTTGGTGTAGGCTAATATAAAGCCTAAGGTGGAAATTGTTACAAGATTAGTCTCTATATTAGCTTATGGTTACGTCTAGGGTGTTAAGTGTCTGTTTTTATTCTTAAGTCAAGTAGGAGTCGGTTTGGTTGGCTTGTGTCCCAAGCCCAACCCGTGTCCTGTTTACAGCCGACTTGCAAAGTCGGTTTACCCTCCCCCTCATCTCTATAAAAGGAGGTGAGCGGGGGGGGGGGGGGGGGGGGGGGACGTGTTATGTACACATTCTTTCATACTTAATCTAACAATCGATTAAGGGTACTTACTTGTGCATCGTTCTTCTTTTCTATTGATATCATTATCTGCTGTGCGTGTGCTTTCTTCTATGATCGGAGTCATTCCGCTCTAGTAATCAGGGTTGTAGGTTTCTAGTAATCAGGGTTGTAGGTTGTCGAATCCTACACACACAAAGACTTGCTCAATACAAACACGTTTTAAAAGTGGTGATTTAGAAGTGGAATCAAATTCTCTCGTTATGCATGTGGCTGAATGTCTGAAAGGTGAGAGTGGAAACATAGTTTTGTGATGATATTTTGGTACGTTAATTGGCATGTTGATAGACTTAACCAAAAATCTATACATAAAAATAATATTCAACCTACTAAAATGGCATATTGAAGATTGTCCGCCAACTAATATTATACTTCGTGCCTACAAACCGAAAGACTAATTTATCAGTTTTATTCCTATTCTTAGAGGGTGATTATCGGTTCGGTTATCGAATTGTTTGGTTTATTCGGTTCGTAAGGTTTAGTTTAAAAAAAATTCTGGGTAAAACTGAACCGAACCAAAATCAAATTAGATTAAACCAAAAACTGAAAACCGAAAACCAAATTTAAATTCGGTTTGGCTTTGTGGTTGACATGAATAACCAAAATTACATTATTTTTTTATTTTTTTATTTAATTATATAAATTTTTAGCAGCAAAAAAATTTCAAGCTTAAAAAATATTATATTTATACCAGGAAAGAGTTTTAATAGTAGGTTTTTTTTTCTTTTCTTTTTCTTTTTTTTGGTATTTAAAAGTATAAACCGAAAACTAAATATTTAATTCGGTTCGATTCGATTTTACAAATTCATTTCAGTTTTGATGTTCGGTTCTTGCGGGTAATACCCGATTTGTGAACATCCCTTTATACCAAACACTAAAATATAAAACACTTCATTGCATTAACCAAAATGAGCCTAATGGATCAGCCTAAACAACCAAAATAGTAACATGTCAATTTGTTAGTTTTATTTTAGAATCTATTAGAAGCCACACACACATTTACAACCCAAGGTAGAAATAACCAGAAACTTTTGAGAAGAAATCATTAAGGATAAAAAAGATACCAACATTGTATCTGTGCAAATTTGTGAAAATTGAGGTTTTAATGGGCATCAAGTGCGTAAGGCCTCAGCTATAAGACGTAGACTCTTATGTTACACAAAATGTTTCTGCACCTCCTGATTATACGAATTGTACTGCATATTAAGTATTATGCCGTAAATTCTTAGCTAGTTTTGGTCCTTTCATCATGTTTGTGTGGTATACTTATCTCAAGATGACATGATTTCAACGGGCAGTACATTATGATTGTGCTGAATGGAATCCAACCGTCAATGGGTGGTTGAGTTCAACCATTGCAGTAGATATTCTTCAAATAAAACTCTCTATAGATAGTTCACGTTTCTATAAGTTTTATGATGTTGAGGTATGTTTCTTCATCTGCAAAAATAGATTTTTTTTATTCCTTCATGTTGTATCATTGTTTAGTCATTTTATTGGTGTTCTTGTGTTCTTTGCTCTTTTTAGTGAACATCGCTTCAGAAAGCCACTGATAAGTTATTACTGGCATTTATGATTTCAGGTTTTTGAGTTCATTAAATTGAGTTCTCAACTGAGGTGATGTTATCTTTTAGATGGTAAAATAAACGAGTCAAAGAACTTGTGTGTACATTAGACCTTTAAAAAACAGAAGGAAAACTTTCCATTGAACACTTAATACGATGATAGGCAAATATCATAGCTAAAACTTATAAGAGACCATCTTAATGATATACTCTGGACAAAAGTATCCTCTTAAGGAAAAAACAAACCAGGATAAAAATCAAGAAGAAAAATTCTCCTAGGTCACTAAGGGCAAAAAGTAGATTAGAAGGTAAACCGCTAAAAAGATAGGGAGTGAGGATGGATACACTCGTTTATTCGTTTGCATCATTTTCTTCTTCCAGTTTTCCATAAAGTATACGGGTCATCGGATATTTATGTGAAACATGTCCATGTATGACCCGCACACTTTACAGAAACGTTTTCAAGCTAAAACTAGCAGACAGAAATGGATGCCTAGCCTCTAGGACTCTAGGTGCTCATTGGACTTGGAGGATCATTTAAAGCCAATATCGCAGTATGGATTTGTATCTTCAGGAGATCTATCTCTTCCTCTTCAGCCTGTAACATATCAATCTCATACTTTCAGCAATAGTGATTTAGATGAAATAACTATATCCAAAATTTAAATGTCTAGGATAGTGAATATAAATGGTTTATTATTGTTATTGTTATTGTTATTGTTAGGATAGTGAATATAAATGGTTTATTATTGTTATTGTTATTGTTATTATCATTATTATTATTATTATTATTATTATTATTATTATTTAATTGATAACAAACAAATTAAAGAAAACAATTTCAACAAAAGCTGCTTTCAATTGTGCATTATCAAGAGCCTCCAAAATAAAATACTTTAATTATATGTTATGTTTCTTCGAAACATGACAAGCTACCCCCAAACAAATCGTTTATAGTACGAAAGTTGTGTCTTCTAAAAATATACTCGTGAAACATTTAAAAAAAATACCCACGAGTAAAACGACAATCAAAAGTTGAACCTTTGGTTTAACTATTTCTTTTTTTGACATGTTCAAATAAACGTATTGTATTGTTTTATAGTCAATGATATGTTTTAGCACAATCATGATTATATATAGTATCTTTCTATAAGAAAACATAACCTAAAAATCATAGTTTCATTTGAATAAACTTATAGCATGAATAAAGACTCATGAATATTTTAATCAAAACAAGAAACATCTAAATCTAAACTACATATTATTCACAAAGCATCTTTCTTTCCAATAATAACTAAAACATTTAAAATTTAGATTTTTATGTAATACATTTTTTAAAGCCAATCGTACAAGCTTCTCTAAAACAAAGATATAATGGTCAACACACTTATAGAATTGTCAAAACTCATTAAATGACATATCGTTTGGGTGTATTATAATATGAGGGTAGTGTAATATCTCATTGATTTCATGAACGAAAAGAATATAATAAACTACACAAGCATTATACAATATTATTCAAAATACTATTGCGTTACTTGGTTACGTGGTGATGGCCGTCTATTCAGAAAAAGAAAAATAATAATAATTACGGAATAGTATATCAAAGTAAAAAAGAAGAAAGTTTTGTGCTTGATAAAATATTGTAAGAAAAGAACTAAGAAAACTATTTTGCTAGGCATAGAAAATAAAAGAAATTGGTAGAAATAAATTTGGTATTAAGAATGAGAAATTTTGAGATGGTTGAATAGGAAAAAAGAATAGATCATGGGAGGAGGATCATTTAAAGTTGTATAAGACAACTTTCATAAAGTTGTGAGAAGTGCATCATTAAGAAAGTCAAAGAAACAATAGTTTACTGTGAAAGAAGATAGTAATCAAAATCATCAGCTACATAAACAAAACTAGGGTTTGTAGAAGAAAAAAATGATAATTGTATAAACACCTAGAATGTTAGAAGATTGTTACTTTCTCATATAAATGTGAATCAGAAGTTAATAAATTGGCATAGTCAAGTGAACTATACATATCTATATTAAAGTTTAGAGCGGTTTGTTTTAATTTATTTATGGATTTATGAGTTTATATAAAAAATTAATAAAAGTTTATTTTGATTATTAGCTTGTTATTTCAATTTAAGATTCTCACAATCCGTCAAGTTATTTTCGCAAAACACATATAATCCAAAGTATTACTCGCAAAAAATTTTAATTGCAAGGTATCAACCGCTGTAGCGCGCCGTACCCTGTAAATATTTTATATTTTTATAATATAAAATAGATGACTCTTGTTAATCTGTGTAAAACAAATAAATATATCGCATCTCCTTTTTGTGAGCAACATAATTTTTAATGTCCGAGTTACATTGTCAGTAAAATCTTGATAATTCTAAAGTTAAATTATTGGTGATAACATTAAGAGTTTTGGTGCAATGGTGCTATGGCACGTTATATGGCCTTTTTTTTTTTATCTCTTATGGCATTGCTATAACATGCCAAACTGCACCGTGAGTTTAGTGTTTAGGGTTTTAGCAATGGACATGACGAGTGTCATGGATTTTTCTTTATAAGTGAGTTAGGTATTTTTTGTGGTGTGTTATAGAGACTTTCCTATTTACGTTACAATTATGTTTGTATGTTTAAAGTTTGTTTGTTAAAACTCAAAAGTTGCATTATATATTCTGCCCACAAAATCTTACAATTATGGCATCATATTTATTGAGAAGCTAGATAAAGAAAATTGCATGGTTGCTACTTGACCCCGAATTTAAGCATATTAATAAGGGTTTTGTTAACATAAGCATTTTTTAATTAACAAATTATCATTAAATGAACTAATATATTTTATAATTGTTTATTCATTTTAAACATGAAATGTAATGTTAAACATGTTATGTTTTGTGTTCATTAATTGCTATTTTTTAATTAAATAATGCTTAACGATACTCATAGAGTTATTGTTAACAAAACCCTATTAACAATAATCTCTTTCAAGTCTCAACCACCTAATAAAATATGTTTTTAAAGATATGTTTTTGGTTGAAATAGATTGTTATTTGGCAACCTATAAATATAAAGCGGCACATACCTTAAAGGCTTAAAAGTATACGTTTAGTTGACATGTTTAATACAAGATGACATGCAATTTGGTCTAAATTGTTACATTTCTCACGAATTTAACTAGCTTTCTTCTAAACATAAGTTACTTAGTTCATACGTATTTAATGTTGAGTCATTTGTATTCTACTTCACGTCTTCTCCCTTTTGAAAATAATTGTATTTGGATACCCTACCACTACCTATACATATTAAACAAAGCAAAGCATACACTAACCATTATATTTAACTCAAAATGAGATGTTTAATTATTAAGACAACATATATTTCTAATTTCATACTCATCCACTACAATAATCCTCTAGAATGCACCCACAAAATCATTGATATATCCATAAATGGATACATTGACATATTAAAGCTTGTCATCTTATATATCCAAACTATAATATCAACCACAATTATCATAAAGCCAAGTAAGTTACTTTGTTAAGTAGAGTTAAAAGAAGTCACCTGAATGAAGACTGTCTTGAAAAGGGTATCAGAAAAAGCAGTAACGTTAGCCGTTATAACATTGAGCTTCAAAGCTTCGAAAACCTCACAAATCTTAACTATTGTGTCTCTGCTTTTCCTACACTTCAAACTCACTAAAACCGTCTTTTCACCAGTATACGACACTTTTAACTATCAAACCATACAAGGACGACAATACAAATATAAGTACAAGCATGTAAGATATGAGAAAATATTGTTTGAAGTCGAAAATAAGCACTTACTTCAAGTATTTCGACAGGATATGACCTAGACTCACTAGAATCAAAAGATGGTTCAATTTTTTTCTTCTTAGATTTTTCTGCTGTCGACATAAACACCATCTCTTGATCATATTCAAGCACCCCGGATTCCAATTTTCGCGACTCGAGTTCCGTTATTTCCGCTTGAATAACCCTCTCTTGATCATGCAAATGTTGAATGTAATCAATTGCGTCTTTAATTATTGACGCTTTATCCATCTATAAAAATAGAAATAAATACAATATAATTTTTCACTATAATAAATGAAAATTGGGTGGCATAAAATGTGCCATACTGATGAATAAAGGAAGTGATGCGACACTCCACTTCTTTTAATTAAGATTAAACGAGTATGAAGGTCCACACCTTACTAATGTTGGGGACCACAGCTCTAAGTGCAAAAAGCCTATCATTGAGCTTCTTCCTCCTATTCCGTTCGGACAGAATGTTTTTCGAGGCTGCCGAAGACTGCGGTCCATCGGGCGAGCTCGAGTCATAGTAGCCCGAAAATGTTTCTTCTAATCCTCCCCAACTGTATGTCAAAAATTGCATAAGAAACTATTAAGTCATGTATGTTATATAGTCATACAGATGTCTCACACAAAACTCGGCATGACTCTGATGAGTTCTGTGTGAGATAAGATATTAGTGTTTCCAATAGTTGGCTCAAACTCGACTGTAAGATGTGTACAATACATGGTAATGAATTACTAAGTATTACCTATCGAATTCTTCGTTTTGGAGAAACATATTAGTTTCCCAGTAGTGCTTGTATTCATCACCAGTGTCTTCCATGAAATCTTGTTGGAGAATTTGAAATGATGATTGAGAGATTTTGGGAGAAAAAGGGTGTTTTTGTAATGTTATTATTATATGGTTTACATTTCCTCCAAGTCACATGTGGTCTATTTATATGGTTTTTGCTGGCAAAGGGGAAGATACTTTATTGAAAAGAATAAAATAATACTCTGGACTTCGTAAGTAATTGTTTTAAATACTAGTCATTAGTCATTACTTAAAACTACTAATATTAATATTAAAGCTGGGAATTGGTAAAGGGAATTGATTTGCACACTTTGATTTTTTATTGGGACACTCCAATTAATGCATCAGACAGTTGTACAGTATTTAGATCATGCTTTATTTACTTGTACAGTGAGTGTGCAAATAAAAAAGTGGAGTGTGCAAATCACCTCTCATTGGTAAAGGATGACCACTGTAAATACATAGAAAATTTGAGTGTATTCAGTTAAAAATATATTTAATTATAGTAATTTAAAATTTTAATTAATGCATTTTTGATTCAAAATGGAAACTTTGAGTGTATTAACTACATATTGAATATTTTTTACATTTTATAAAGTGGTGGGCACCCGTTAGCAAAATCCCGTTAAAGTTATGGGTATGTATGACGAAATGGGCTGGGGTTGGGGCTTGGGCTAGAGCTGGGGCTGAGACTTATATTATAAGCCGAAACTAAAATTTGTATTTTTATAAACTTGATTGGCAAATAGGTTGGGACTGTTGCTTATTATTGCAAAATTACTAAAAAAGACATGATTAAATGAGTTTTTTTATATGTTAGATATTTTTGTGGGTAAATAAGTAATTTATTTTTCAAAAGCCGCAGGCTAAAGTTTTTAGCTATTTTTATGGGGCTAAAGTTTTTAGCCGACTTATTTTATAAGCCCTTTAATAAGCCCATTACAAACGAGACTTATTTATTAGCCGACTTATTTTAAAAGTCCAAACCCCCATATAAGCCTTTTGCCAAACACAGCCAATATCATTCAATTTATGAATCTAACTAGGTTTGTAGCCCGCGCTTCGCGGCGGGGTATTTGTCAATGAAAGCTTAAGCATGCGCATTTTGCAATCAGAAACTGCAGTAAACTTCAAGACAATAATAATCCATACCATGGGGCCATAGGATGACAAACAAAGCTTATAGACAAAACTCATCTGATAGATGTTACATATTTCAAAAGGTTTTAATTGAATGTGAAATATATACATTAAGTTCCATAACGATTGAGTACAATGTGGACACCTAACTATATGTTGCTAGGACATCAATAACATGACCAAATCCGTCTGCAACCAAGTATGTGCTAATCTTTAAGCTGATTTTGCCTTTGGGTTCTTCCTAAATGCATCGAGACAATTGGTTACAGAAAGTTGTACTGAGTAAATGTGTTCTTCTGGTGGTGATGTTCATATCTGTAGTGTCTCCTTTCGGCGCCTGCGCAGAACTGGGGGAAGTGCCTGTTATTATTGTACTGTCTGGCTCAGTGACATAATATGCAGAATGTATATAAAAAATAGTAAGGTAATATAAATCAGCGTGATGGTTCAGTTAATTTGCAATGAATGCTACAAACAGCAACTGAGGTTAACTGCTGAAATACGTAAAATGACCCTATAATGAGAAGACATAAGGTTACCTGGAAAGCCTTTTCTCGTTTGGCGGCGCGCTTTTGTCATGAAAAAAATGCATTCTGGCCAGCTATAATATGGTCTTTTGCACCCATCCGAACAAAGATGCGATAACGTGTCGTCCACTTATGGGACAAATCATGCATTGTTGTACTCTGGCCAGACAAAAATGGTCTTTTGCACCCATCCGAACAAAGATACGATCAACCGGTGACATCTTAAAGCTTTCTGCTAGCACAACTGGTCCCACCTGAAACAGAACTACTATGGTAAGTATCACTAAAACAAAAGCCAAATTAGAGATGTTAAATGACGATATTTGCTAAAAAACTTGAAACATTTGTGTAAAAGTCTCGAAAAATGGGTAATAAAAGCAGAACTATCCACATTTAGTGCAGTAGCCCACCCTTTAGTTTAAGGCCTGTAAAAAACTATAGTTTAAGGCTAAAAAACTATAGCTTATTAGAAAATAACATTATTACTCACGTATAGTGCGCTAAAAAACAATAGCTTAAGAGAAAATAACATTTTATTACTCACGCATAGAGAAAATAACATTTTATGAACGAATCCATCAAACTGAATTATTCCATCTTTCACTGCTGAATCCCCGTTCATTAATCGTTTCGACTCAACCCCTGCCCTTGCATACCTGGCCTTCAAAATGACCCTTTTTAACCCGTGACCTGACTTGCCTTGCGAGTTGCGTGACCCTACATTTAAAAATAGCCAATGTTACTCTGACAACTAATAAGAAAAACCTGAAATATAGAAATTTTAGCAATATGAAGGTTTCCAAACTAAAATATTTCTTATTAGTTGTCATACTAACAAAAAGGTTGCTCAAAGGCAGTTGCTCTCCTAATTTCTAAAGCTAGCTTACCCGTAAATTTTTAATAGCTCAATTCTCAGGTTTCAAACTTGTGCATTTCTACCTACTCTCAAACTTTAAGTACGTTGCATATCCCTATCACACATACTTTGCCACAAACTAAAGGTGGATGGTTCTGCTATTGACTTAAAAACTGCAGTAGGTGGCTGCATTAGAGACTCAAATAGTACGTTGAAAAGGGACCTAAAAGGTGGGCTACTGCACTAAATGTGGATAGTTCTGCTTTTACAGGCCTTAAACTATACGTGGGGATTCATGCAAATTATTTACTCAAAATTTAGCTCCAAAAATTAGCTCCATGTTTCAAGTTTTTTAGCACATATACGTGAGTAATAAAATGTATAGTTCTGCTACTGCACTAAAGGGACACGTATAGTTTATTACTAAAGGGTTGAAACTATAGCTTAGCTCCAAAAATAACATTTTATTACTCATGTATAGTTTAAGGCCTGTAAAAAACTATACATGGTTGAAATGGACAGCTGGTAGATAAATATATATGTAACAAAACTTAGCTCCAACTACAAATTTGTCAAACTCACAGAAAAGCTTATAAGAAAAGCTTTTAAGCTGGTCTAATATACTTTTGTTTTGTCATTTTTTAATAAAAGTCTAACATATTCCCTTTGTAACTGTGTTTACCTTTGAAACTTTTTTTAATGGAATTTGAACCAAAAATGATGCATTCCCATGGAAAGATTGAAAAGATCAGGATCTACTGCCTTGTCATCGTTCTTGTTACCTAATCTCCGGTAAGACTTACAACTA
This sequence comes from Artemisia argyi, assembly GCA_030686995.1. Classification (NCBI taxonomy): domain Eukaryota; kingdom Viridiplantae; phylum Streptophyta; class Magnoliopsida; order Asterales; family Asteraceae; genus Artemisia; species Artemisia argyi. The sequence goes on from CM060704.1 coordinate 164,229,881, forward strand.
TTAATATGAGAACGTGTACCTGATCAAGGGCCCCGAGAGGGAGCATAGACAATAAGACTTTCCCAACAACTTCTTGAAAAGTCACTTCAAAACCTGAGAGACATCAAGAACTTAGTTCTATATAAGAACAAAATCGTATTTTAAGCAGTAAAGCTTTACATGGTAGGATAATCAGTGAATTCATCATGAGAGCATCTAATATTTTTAACATATCATTTAGTGAGAAAAAAAGTTATAAATTAACCTTTAAGCGTTGTTGGTCTGGATACGGCGTATCATAAATCCTTGAAAAGTCACTTCAAAACCTGAGAGACATCTAGAAATTAGTTCTATATAAGAACATAATCGTATTTTAAGCAGTAAGCTTTACATGCTAGGATAATCATTGAATTCATCATGAGCGCATCTAATATTTTTAACATATCATTTAGTGAGAAAAAAAATTACAAACTAACCTTTAAGCGATGTTGGTCCGGATATGGTATATCATAAGTTCTTTGAAGACTCGCTTGAAATACTAAGTTGAACGTTCTAGGAAATGTTTTTTCAAATTTGTAAAAGGCTCAGATATGCATTTTAAAATCCGACATAAAGCACCAGCCATGGCTGCAATCCTAATTCAAGTCACATTGCCATGCCAAGATACCGGTATAAGCAGACTATGCAACTGCGAGTATGGAAGTGGCACCAAAGTCCCGTCATGGCTGCAACCACGTGGATGTGACTGCCTTGCCAAGATACGGGAGTTCATAAACCACGCTTACCAAAGACATAAACGCATAAAAGTATCGTCATCGCCTCGACTCTATACATTATTCGACCACAGACATTGTATAAGATTTAAGCCAATGTAAACAGAAAAATAAGGATTAACCCGGCGTAGCTACAAACTCAGAAACTTCACAAATCTACTACCATGGTTGCAAGCACGATGTCGTGCTGCCCTGCCAAGATACGTGATGATGTCACCCTTCACAATCAACCAACATATTGCAGCTGCAAAATAATTAACGCACAAACGCAACAGTCTCATCATCGCCTATAATAAAATGACAACAGATTCATAAACAGGAATGTTACATGTCAATAATCAAATCAATCAACGATACATAACGTGGCATCAGTAGATGCAAGCAAGCGTGTATGGAACCCGCCATGGCTGCAAACAGGACGTCATGCTGCCCCGCCAAGATACGGTCCACTTTTACCGAATACAATCAATAACTGATAGCCATGGCTGCAAACACCAACCCTGTGGTGCTGCCCTGCCAAGATACGGCTATCTTTCACTCAATAACAAACGCATAAATTTAGTACCATCATCATCGGCTGTTATTTATATAAAGAAAGCAACCATCAGCAGAGGCCATAATAAGGTTGCGCATAACACGCCGTCAAAAGTGTCAATACGACTCCATATAAGCTGCAAGAAAAAGCGGGCATCAGATTTGCAAATACTGATAATTAACTATTCCAAACAACATGATTAACAAAACTAATAAATCTTTAAATCAACTACTTAAAACCTATTAAACAAAATACATAGATAAGGTTGCCTATCTTCTACTTCCAAACCGTTTTTATATCAATGAGATCATATGAACCTGATAAATAAGGTAACATAAACCCCCAAATAATTAAATAATCACTTCCTAAATCCCAGCGTAGCTATTTTCATCTCAATTTAGGTATTACGAACGACGTCATTTTTAGGAACATATAAATCAGTTTATACAGTCACCACCATAGCTTATACACAGCTGAAAACCAAAAAGAGCATGAGCAAAAAAAAAAAAAAAAAAAAAAAAAAAAAAAAAATTTATAAAAAAACACCCAAATTCAAAAAGATCCCCAAATTATATGAAAACCCTAATCAAATTATTCAACTGTTACACATATGAAGGAGCTAATTCACAAATCAGAAAAGCTAATACAAACCCTAATCTAACAATTATATGAAAACCCTAATCAAATTATTCAACCACATTATAAAAAAAACAATGAGTACAAACCTGTGAATAGCAAGCAGGAAGAGAGCAGAAGTCCAAAGGCTGCAAAGAGACAATGAAACAACAGGAAAAAATTAAGATGAGTGAAGTATCTAGAACCCTTGTTATAATGTGGTTGGGAAGGTAAGTGCTCACCTAAAAACAGATGGCAAAAAATTAGCCACAAATCCATGTTCCTGTAGCAAGTTTCTGTAGCAATACTCACACAAAACACTGTAGATGCCCCGATTGATAGTCCGATCGGGTTGGGTCGGTGCCGGTGCCGGAGCCAGATATTAAGAGAGTGAGTAAAAGTGACGATTTTGATGGATCCGGTTTTTGGTTATAGTGGTTAGTGGGTTTGGATGACCCATAAAAAAAGGGGCAAAAGCACTGTTGCTAAAGGCAACGCCTTTTAATATATATATATAATCTCGAATGAAGACTTCAATTTTTTGCATTATTAATCAAACATTATTGTTTCCAAATCTTGCAATAATTTCACTCGATTAATATTTCATATAGATACTGGTTATGTACCTTCATTATCACATCCTGTGAATGTCACAGTAAAAAGGTAACAGGATTTATAACGTTCATAGCAAAAATACAAGATATAAAGAACGACTTCTATACCAGTTGTTTTAAAAGTACGTCATTTGATTCAATAAACACAAATAAGGTTTTCAACAAAATAAGTTTACAAGTTCCACAATGAATAAAAGGGAGTTTTTGAAAACATAATCAAACGATATGAAATCCATGCAGTAAATCTTCATGAATGCAGTCGCCATCGGCGATTCTATGATGAACTCCATGCAAGCCAAACCATGTAAATTACGAACCTGAGAAATACATGCTAAAACGTCAACATAATGTTGGTGAGTTCATAGATTTAAGTAAATGTAAAAGTGGACCACAAGATTTTAGTGTAACCATTATAACAAATACAATGTCACAGAAAAAATATTACGATTGCACTAAGCTCATGACCCCGAAACCTTAACGTATTCAGTATGTATATATGTATACCCCTGTAAGTTTCTTGCCAAACACCCAAAGTCCTCCAAATGAAATGTGTCCGTTTGACCGGTACCTCCGGTCAAGTAAGCGTTACTTACCCAGACGGAGGTGTCAACCCAATAAATCTATTCACAACATTCATGCTTACCAGTAATAACGGTTCATGATTATGGGGACTCAACGGCAATAGTGGTAACTTAGGCAATCTATAAATGTTTTAAATCCTTGTGTCCATAAGTAAAAGCAAGCAACATATTCCCACCCCAAGTATTTCAAAATTAGTATAAAGTAAGTAAATGTGGGGTTATGAAACTCACCTCAAGAAGTGGTGAATACAGGAAGTATAACGTAGATCAACGAACAAAAATCCTAACCGCAACCTAGATAAATAAGTCATCATAGAAATGATACGACACGTATATGGATATAAGTTTTATAAAGTGTCGTAAGTCAAAACGTTTAAGAAAAACTAATAAAACGCGTTTTTATTTCTAAAAACCCTTTATAACGTTGCTGATTGGAAATAATTCCAACTTTAAATGGGCATAACTTCTTCGTTTCTTGCCCATTTTTTCCATTTAAATCCCTAAACGTAGGTAAAAATATCTACTTTCAAGAAATCAAGCCCTAGGTTTAATGAAACATATTTTAGATACCCATTTATACCATAAAACCTGCTGACCTGCTATTACAGCTTAAGACATAAAATTTTCCCGACTTCAAAGGACTATAACTCACTCGTTTTTCACCCACTTTTCAAAATTCAAGTTCCTAGAGTTAAATCTATGTCTTAACTTTTTAAAAAGTCCAGTTAGAGTTACCAGGGTGGAGTTTAGGTCATTCATTTAGGCGTTTTGTGTCGAGTACTCAGATTTACGGCTTTTCCAACAACAAGTTTCGTATAAAATGTTAAAAGTACTAACAAAAATTCTAAAAATTATTAAATTTGGCTAGGAACTACTTAAGACCTATCTCTAACTATGGTATAAAGGAATTTGGCCCAAAGTTATTTTAATGTGGTTTTAGCTAGCACATATGTCGACTAAAATATGAGGCAGTTATACAAACTTTTAAACAACTTTCAACACAAAAAGCATATAGTTGTGATATAAAATCAAGCATAGGATGTTAAGTAAGTATGAAAATGAGTTTGAAATGAATTTTATGAATGCTTACAAGTGTTGGAGTGAAGATGGTCAAGAAAATGCACAAGGAATCACCAAGAAACCCTAACTTTTGTATGACCTTCAAACCAAATTTACCAAGACCCAATATGCCCTTGTTGCTGCCCTGAATAGAGAGAAATAAGAGAGTGTGTGTATATTGTTATGGTGTGGTGAAATGAAGAGTTAGGTACCCTTCCTAATATGGCAAAAGTTTTGACATTGTTTGAATCTCATTTTGTGCTCAATAGTATTACTAACCAAAAGTGGAACCATGGGTGGCTAGGAGTTGGAGTGGAGTAACATGGGGCTTGGGTTGGTGTTAAGTGGGAGGGAAAATAAAACATTGTATCTTTTTTTGGGTAAAGGGTTTCTTCAGTAAATGTATTACACCAAAAATCATTGAAGTATAAAAGGTATAGGTGAAGTCCTATAACCCAACGTGTTACATGGGCAATAATAGTGCACCATAGTGCAACAAACCAAATGACATTAGAATGAAAAACCAAACTCATGCACAAGCTTACAACAAGCTACTAACCAAACCACTAATAAAGAATGACATAACCATTATTACTACTAACAAAGAAAGAAGCAGTAACCAACTTTCTAGACAGCCAATAGCAGGCCATGAACTCACCAACCGAATAGCCACTCCATCCCCAAAGCTGGTATGAATAGGCCAAACAATTGCTCTGGTTCACTTGAGTCTGAAATCCGACATTGAAGCCAATTCTAAATAGCCTTCGCGGCTAACTTCCATAAAGATGACAAGTAACTATCGAGTCACGGTCTAGATCTTCCTCAATGATCTCTCTATAACTCAACGTATAAAATAAATTTAAAAAGGTTGGTGTAGGTAGAAGTTTATACACGAAATTGGTAATTGTAGGTTTCAAAGTAAGAAAAGAGAGGTTTGTGTTTCTCATTGTAGGTGATCGGCCATGGGGTGGTTCCAAGGTGAAGGGGGATTGGAATTTTTTATGTATAAGTGTGTATAAGTGTAAGTATGTATTGGTGAGAAAGGTGGTGAATTTATGCATGCATTCATGAACCTAAATGCAAGACTTAATTAGACAGTTTAAGTGAAACTTGTAGAACCAAATGCATAAACTTATAAAACATGTTTATAAGTCATAAAGTACTTATTTTATGTAGACTAAACTTAGTCTAGTGCCGGTCTACATTTAAAGTAGTTTTTCGTTTTACATGGGTTAACCTAACTGTTATACGTAAAGGCATTGTAATGAATTAAACTAATAGTACAAACTATTGAAGACAAAGTTGGAACTGCTGAAGATAACACTAGTACAAAATGTTTGTACTGCTTATGAACTGAAGACAGAGTCATGAAGATATGCTTGGAGATAATTATAGAATAGATTTGTCGTAAATCTTATACATTTAGATTGATACGAATATTAGTTTTCTTGTAAATGACTCCTTGTGCTATAAAAGGATGCCCTAGGTTAGGTGTTTTATATACAGATTTCATATACATCTTTGTGAATGCTTCAAGGTTGTAAACCCTAGCGATATTCTAGATCACTCGAATTATCAATAATATTGAAGCTGTTTGTTTGGTTAACACATTGTTCTTACTTTACTGTTCCATCAATATTATACAACTGTTTCACACTCTCAATCACAACAATCTTCTAAGTATTAGCTAGTAAATTCCGCGTGCTAGTTAGTATATACTCAAAGTATCACCAACACAAGGAGTTTGTTTGGATACTCTCAAGCGATATTAGAGCCAGGTTCTGATACTTTGAATTAGAAGATCCAGAAGAAAAACAATTTTGCTCTCATTTAGAAGATGGACATGGAAACTACACAGTCATCCTCAACAATAGCCAAGCTACCTATACTCAAGACAAATGAGTATGATCTTTGGAGGCTCAGAATTGAGCAATACTTCATGGTGCAAGACTATGCACTATGGGATATCATCCTGCATGGTGATTCATGCAAGCTATCTACATCTGAAGTTACCAATGCTGATGGTTCCAACTTAACCAAGCTCATTACTGAACCAGTAACCAATGATGAAAGAGATCGCAGAAGGAATGATCTTAAGGCCAAGAATCTTTTACTCATGGCTATGCCTAATGATCAAGTTTTGAACTTTAGTCATTATGAAACTGCAAAGACTCTCTTTGCAGCTATATTGGAAAGGTTTGGTGGTAATGAAGCCACTAAAAAGACTCAAAAGACTTTGCTAAAGCGAAACTATGAGAATTTCACTACCACAAGCAATGAATCTCTTGATCATGTGTTTAACAGGTTACAAAAGATTTTCAGCCAACTTGCTGTGTTGAAGGTTGATATTTCACAAGAAGAAATCAACATAAAGTTTCTAAATAGTTTGCCTGCTGAATGGCATACTTATGTTGTTGTTTGGAAAAACAAGCCTGAATTGAAGAAGATGACTCTCAATGATCTTTACAACAAACCTCAAGATTGCTGAACCAAAGGTTAAGAAGTCTGGAAGTACAAGCACATGGTCAGGAAACATGGATTCTTGTCATCTGCCAGGGATTGCAACTCTGATGATGATAATGATTCAACTTATATTTGCATTGCTAACCCTAGAGTTAGTACTGGTAGTCCTAAAGTTAGTACTACTAGTTCTCAAACTAGCAGGTCTGGATTAAGTGATGACACTGTTTATGCTTTCTTGGCTAGCAAAGTTGAAGATGCCTATCTCTACAATAAAGACTTGCTTCAAATACATGATGATAATTTGGAAACAATGGATTTGAAGTGGCAGCTGGCTTTGATGAGCATAAGGGCTAAGAGGTACTTTTAGAGGACAGGAAAAAAGATTACTCTTAACTCAGGTGATGTTGCTGGCTTTGACAAGTCCAAGGTGGAATGCTACAACTTTAGGAAGAAAGGACACTTTTCCACGGAATGCAGAAACCCCAGACAACAAAACAGAAACAATAATTACAAGAACGGAAACTAGAATGATGTATCTGTGAAGGAATCTTCTTCTAAAGCTATGTTAGCTATTGATTGAGCTGCTTTTGATTGGAGCTTTATGGAGGAAGAAGAAGCACCTACTGAGTGTGCACTAATAGCTTTCTCAGATTCTGAGGTATAAAATATCAATAGTTGTTCTAACTCTTGTCCTGCTTTAAAAGAGTATGAGGCACTTAAGGTTAAATATGATAGTCAAAGAATTGAACTTAATGCTATTAACTTTAGTTTGGCAAATCATAAAAGAGGACTAGGCATGTTAGAAGAACAACTTGCTTTTTATAGACAGAATGAGTCAAACTTTACTGAGGATATATCTGTCTTAAAAAGGGACTTAGAGCACAGAGATGCCCAAATCAGTATGCTAAAATATGATTTAGACAAGATCAGGGAACAAAATGAAAACATACTGTTAAGTGTTGACACTCTTGAATGTACTTCCAAAGGTGTACAAAAGATAATAGAAGCTCAACTTGTCAACAAAGCTAAATCAGGGTTAGGATACAAATCTGTTTCACCTCCTAACAGAGGAATGTTTGTTCCCCAGACATTGACTTAGCTTACACTGGTCTAGATGAGTTTAAAGAAAAGGAGTTTCCTCCTTATGGTCCTAAGACCAATGAGAGTCCTACTATCAACCAGTTTAAGGATTCTTTTGTGAGTTCAAGTGACACTTCTCTAGTCAATGAGTGTGTCCTTAAAGTTAAATCAGAGGTCAAAATAGAAGTCTCTAATGTTCCAAAGGTGGTAAAACAAGAAAATGTAAGACTAGTTAGGAATACTGTTAAATATGCAGAGATGTACAGGTCCACACCTAGAGGTAATCAAAGTAATTGAAATAACTTGAAATCTCAACAACTAGGTAGCGTTTTTGTCATCCAGAACAAGACATGTTTTGTATGTGAAGGTTTTGACCACTTTGATGCATATTGTAATCACAACCCATGGAAAAAGGTGGATTATAGAGATACAAGGGTGTCTTGGAATGAACAGGCTAGAGTGAACAATAACTTTGCAAAAAAAAAAACTCACTCTAATGCTAAAATGATACCCAGAGCGGTCATGCTAAAGTCTGGCAATAAACCACTTTCTACTGCTAGACCAAACAAGAATGTTCCTCCCAAGAAAAATGTTTTAAGTTCAAAACCAAAATTTTCTTATGATAATAAAGCACAAACATTTAACAAATCCTTTTTCAAGAAAACAGCTAGACCTAATAAAAAATAGGTGCCTAAAGTTACAACTGCTAAGCCAACAGTTTCTACTGTTTGGCCAAAAGTTAGTACTGCTAGGTAAATGCAAGCTGTTAAGGGTCATTGGGGAAATACTGTGAAGGCCTCAACACATTGGATTTGGAGACCAATCACAAGTGACAAAGCATCTATTGTTTTGAAGAAACATACTTATATTGATGAAAAAGGTAGATTCAAGTCTGTAATGGCTTGGGTTCCTAAAGAATAGTTATTTCTGATAGTATAAATTGTTAGTCTTATTCTTAATTGTCATATGGAAAATACTCTGCTTTGTATTTTTCTTGGTTTTGGACTAACACTTGCAGGCTAGAAAAGGGATTGTGACTAGCTTTGTATGGTATGTTTTAGATGGAAAAAGTGTGTGTCTCATTCACACAACAAATGGTAATTGGTTCACCATATATAACACAAATCAAACACCAACTAGTCCAGAGCAAACTATATGGTTGATAGTTTACCAAAAACTATATTGTCATCAGCTCACCATACTTCAATGTAAAGAGTTAGCTAGTCCAAAGCAAACGGCTACTGGTAAAGACACATCAAATCCGTTGATATTTGATAGTTTGCTCAAAACTATTCATGGGCAATATTGTTTTAATGTCATATTTTGTTAATACTGCTCTTTGAAACTTTTGTGAAAAAGTTTGTACTGCTAGTTCAAAGTTAGTACTGCTAGTGCAAACTTTGTACTACTGAACTAGCCATTGTAACTGTTGTGTCAGTAACATAATTTTGAATATAGCCGTTGGGTAAAAACGTTTGTTACCATACTTATAGGGTTTTTTCTAAAGAGATAATTATCTTCTTTCCAAATTTTACCTTATTATTTTTCTTAAGTTAATTCTTATCTCTTACGTAAGTTTCTCAAACCCTAATAGTTTCACTATAATAACTCAATTGGCTATTCACAGCTCTTATACACTCATAAACGATCATCATTCTATTATCAAAAGATGACTAAATGGCTAACTTGAAGTTTTCAAAGACACATAACCAGGTTGCATATCTGACAAAATCAGAGCATGGAGATAGACCAACATTTTATGAGATTGTGGATTTCCTGAATAACTCCTACATAAGGTATGCACTCACTGTTAATCCCACTCTCTATTCCTCAGAAATCAAATAGTTTTGGCAGACTTCATCTGTCATAACACTTGATGATTATGATGAGGACACACCTATTCCTACACTAAGTGCAACTGTAGATGGGCAAACCATCTATGTTATTGAAAAATCTTTAAGGAGACATCTCCGTTTAGATGATTCAAATAGTATCATAGATTTGCCAAACATGGAAATGTTAAGTGTTATTTTAAAAATGGGGTATGATACATCTAACAATCTTCTAACTTTTCAAAAGGGATGTTTCTCACCTCAATGGAGATTCTTTATTCATACACTTCTTAACTGTTTAAGTCCTAAAAGAACCTCATGGGAGCAATTCAGTAGCAATATTGCTATTTCTCTTGTGTGTTTATCAACTAACAGAGTTTTTAATTTCTCAAAAATGATATTTGATAGTATGGCGAAGAATATGAATTCTCCAACAAAGTTTTTAATGTACCCAAGCTTTATTCAAACTATTTTGAAAGCAAAGAAAAGTCAGTTACTGTCCCGTCAAACAATTTTCCCACTCCTTGCCAGCAAAAAAAAAGTTTTCTCAAATATAGCAATGGCAACTCAAGGGTGGAATGGGATAGCGACACCATTATTTCAAGATATGCTTTTTCAAATACAACAGGTACAGGGTGAAGGGTCAGTAAACCCAACTAAGCCCCCAACACACACCCATTGTGATTCCATCAACCTCCAACATACCAATTGTTTCACAAACCTATAAAAGGAGAACCAGACAAGAGACTGTGGTACCTCAGCCAAGTCATCTTACTCAACCATGTTGACATAAATAATGTCTAAAAACATTGTTAGCATATTAACAATGTCTCTATGTTTTGATAATTACAAAGCATAAACTTATTAATCTAAAACTTATGACGTAAACAAGTTTTTAGTGCTTAATATTTGTCTTTACATCCATATCACTTAAGGTATGAATAAACAAAGTGTTTATTGTATTTCATGATCAAAGGAAATTTTTCTAATCACTAGAATTTTTATAAAATGTATTAAACATTCTATATCTTTTACAAAATTACTTTTGGAATTAAAAGAATATGTTTAATTCATTATAAATATATAATTTCAAATTTCCAACCAAAAATGGCAAATTTTATCCAGAAAAATATTCCCCACTAAAAGACAAGAAAATCCAACGTTCTGAAGGGGCGGCCCCCTTAATTCCTTAGGCGGCCCCCTTAATCATTAAGGGGACCGGCCTCTAATTAAGGGGACCGACCACGCTCCAGAACAATATTTTTTCTCCCTATAAATACTGGTTCATCCCACAGAATTTTCTCACCTTTTGCACTCCTAAACTTTCTGTTCTAGATCCACATTTCTATTCTCTTAATCCTTTGATCATAAGTACATAATTCTTTATTTCAAAGTGATTCAAACATCATCATCTCAAGTGCAAGAGAAGAATACTTCTATCCCCCAAGACAAGAAGTATTACAACTTGTTGTGACCTCCACATCCAAGTTGTTGGTGCATCATCAAGATTATTTACATAACTCTTTGTGAAGATTGTTGTGATTATTTGATTGTAGATAGTTGTGCTAGGTATATTGATTGTGTAATTAGTTAGTTGCTTGGTGTGAAGAAGAAAAGTTAGGAATTAGATTGTAGTGAAGAAGCTAGGTGTGAAGTTGTTAGTTGTGAAAAAAATTGGTGTGAAGAAGATAGGCTTGGAGTAGTTAGTCGTGAAGTAGATTGGTGTGAAGAAGTTGTGTAGAAGTTGTGATTTAGTTGCGAAGAAGTTGTGGTGTGTAAAGTGGTGTGTAAGTTTTTCTCCGCCATAAGGGAGCTTGTTGATATAGTGAAGAAAACTCTCGAGTTAGGTGCTCGGGGAGTGGAGTAGGGCAAGGAAGGTGTCCTTGTAGCCGAACCACTATAAATCTCTTGTCTCGCGGTTCGATCTTTCCATCTCTCATTTATTTCTTTACTTATCATTGCTATATCTTACTTATTGATAGTTGTTTATATTGTGCAAGACTTGAGATCATATATTATCGAATCTAAATTTTAAAAAAAACTAAGAAAACACTAAAACTATCTTTTATAACGAATTAAAAAGACGTAAAACTATTCAACCCCCCTTCTAGTTTTCCACAAACCCCATGTTGTAGATGTGGCTACTATTCTTGGAAGTATGGAAGGGGCTGACACTACAACTTCTAGCTTCATAGTTGGGTTGGACAGTGTCAACATCTCTAAGACCCCAACCATGGCAACATCACATGTGCCAAGTCCTCCCAGACTTGCTATAATTGATGAAATCTCATGCCAAATAGAAACTATGGGTGGTTTTGGTGCTATACCTAGTCCAACTAGGTCTGCATCTGAACCTATGCCCCATGATGCATCTCAACAAGAAAGTAACACATCTGGTGATGCTGAGGGTAGCTCTCAACTCACTGAATTGATGGATTTGTGTGTTAATTTGGCCACAAAAGTTGCAGCCTTAGAAGAAGATCTCAAGTCAACAAGGATAAAGTATGCTGATCTCTACACCAAAATGGTTCTAAAAATGAAGAAGCTTCAAGAGAAAATCAAGAGGTTGAAGGCTAAAAGGAGAACTGCCATCATTCAATCCACCAGTTCAAGTTCTGAGGACTCTGATGATAATCAAGATGGTGGAAATTCTTTTAAACAGGGGAGGAAATCTGATAAAATTCAGGGGAGGCAACTGGACTTTGAAGAAAAAGGTGCTGGTAATGATGATGATATAGAAGGAGATGATCAAGGTATTGAGCCTTTGGATTTTGAAGAAGGTACTGCTACAAGTGATTAAGAAGGTACTGCTCAAGAAGGTACTGCTAGGTTGACAGAAGTAGCAGTACAAACTCAAGAAGGTACTGCTGAGCAATCAGAATATGAAAAGAGAAGAGCAGAGAAAGGAAAAGCTCCCATGACCGAAGAAGAAGCTGAGCCACCAAAGAAGGTGAAACCAATAACACAACCTCAAATTGATTTTAATGCAGAGATTGCTAGAAAGGTTCATGAAGAAGAAGTTGCTAGTTTTATGAAAGCTCAAAGACTACAGAATGAAAGGCTTGCATCTGATTCACAAATTTCTCAACAATCACATGAAGAACAAATTCAACAGTTGATTGACTCAGTTCCAATAGTAAAGGCAAAAGCACAAGAACTTATTGCAGATGAAAGTTTGACTATTGAAGAAAGGTCTAAACAATTGGCTAATTTCATTATTTCAAGAAGTAATGAAGAAGCATTGCATGCTTTGATAGAGACAATCAAGCAGAGGCAAGGTCAGAAGAGAAAGAGGAAGCCCACAAAGGTTCAAATAATTGTTGGCATGAAGAAGTATCTGATTCATCAAGATAATTGGAATGCTAATTGGCTAAAAGGGAAATCACATGATGACATAGAAGATTGTATTACATTGCATATAGGAAGGTTCAATAGTTTGTGCCAATAGAAGAGGGTGATATAGAAAAATCGCCAAAGAGGCTCAAGACAGTTAAAGAAAAATCTACTAAAGGAGAAGCTGCTAATGAGGAAAAAGAACAAGAAGGATTAACTGAAGAGCAGGTTGATGAGATGATCAACATAGTTCCTGAAGTCCCATATATAGATCCCATACAAGCTAAACGCCTTATAATAGATTGGGAGATTTATACATATGAATTTGGATCAGCTTGGAAGATAATCAAAGTTGGAGGTGAGACTGCTTCTTATACATAATTTGAAGACCTTATCAGATCTTGTGATAGGGAAGATTTAGACACTCTGTGGAGATTGGTAAAAGAGAAATCCAAGTCTGGTGAATTCACTGATTTAAAGCAAAGGAGTTATGGGTTCATTTTTAGAGACTATATGAACCTGATCTAAGTGACAGACATTGGAGGTTTGAAGCTCATAACCTAAACACCTAATGGAAACTATATGACTCTTGCAGTGTTCATCATGTTTCTACACAAACTGGAGTGGATGTCTTTATGTTAGCAGAGAAGGAATATCCTTTAAGTTCAGGATTTCTCACTGTTATGCTTTCTTCAATGCTCAGGTGTGAAGAAAGAACAGAATTTGTTAAAGATTTGCTGCAGAGAATTCATGATCAATGTGAAAGAGAAACAGAAGCTCAGAAGAAGAAGTAGGTGTTTGGAAGAATTCCCCCCACATCAGAAGAATGAAGTTTAATTGAAGAAACTTAATTATTTGCAGAGGAATCATAAGTTCAGGGGAGGATTGTTAGGAATTAAACTAACAGTACAAACTATTGAACACAAAGTTGGAATTGCTGAAGATAACACTAGCAGTACTAACTAACTTAGTACTGCTAGTACAAAATATTTGTACTGCTTATGAGCTGAAGACAGAGTCATGAAGATATGCTTTGAGATAATTATATAATAGATATTGTGTATATCTTATACATTTAGATTGATACGAATATTAGTTTTCTTGTAAAGGACTCCTTGTGCTATAAAAGGAGGTCCTAGGTTAGGTGTTTTATATACAGATTTCATATACATCTTTGTGAATGCTTCAAGGTTGTTAACCCTAGTGATATTCTAGATCACTCGTATTATCAATAATATTGAAACTGTTTGTTTGGATAACTCATTGTTCTTACTTTACTGTTCCATCAATATAATACAACTCTTTCACACTCTCATACACAACAATCTTCTAAGTATTAGCTAGTAAATTTCGCGTGCTAGTTAGTATATACTTAAAGTATCACCAACACAAGGAGTGTGTTTAGATCCTTTCAGGCATGAATTCAAGGGTTCAAAGAAAAAAAATTTAAGTTTATGGTTAAGTAATAACCTGAAAAATGTGAGTTGTCACATCTATGCATGCATGGAGTTTTGACATATTTCTTATTTAATATATTATAATATATGTTACAATATATTTAAATTATAATTATTTGTGCATACAAATTGTATATTATCTAATTTTAATAACACATTTGGTAAGAATGTAAATTGCTATATTGGCATTGTAAATTCTGTCTGGGTGCATACACGAAGTTGCTAAATATGATCTTTCTATAATATTATGTGAAATCTTTTATACTTATATGGTTATAATACACATGCATGCACGGGTTTTTACATAAATTTTTCATTATTTATTAATATCAACTAATAATTTGTATAATTTTTTTTTTTGTTAGATGAAAGATTTGACTTTTTTAATTAGCATGATGTTGAGGTAGATATTATTTAAATTAACTGTTGAAATCATGTTTTAGACATTATGCATTTTTAATAGCACGTGATGACCCTAGATTTTTTTTCAAATATCGTCATGTAAACTTTAGATAGTAATTACATGCGCCGTCGCTATATGTATAATATCATTATTTATTTTCATCTCACAATAACTCGTGGGGCCTTGTCTTCATTTTTATATTTAGGGCCTGTTTGGTTTGGATGTTTGCTTTGGGTTTTGACTTTAAAATGTGGAAGCCGATGTTTGTTTACCATATTGACTTTATGATTTGGTATTGATTGCCAAAAAAATTGAACTATGCGAAATCCAGACCACATGGCCTCCTTTTCTGAAAATGTGGGCCATGTTTTGAAGTATCCATCTTATCTCTTCTTTTTATAATAGTATAAATTAATAAAACTAAATTTTTATACTTTGATTAATTTTTAAAATATTCCCTATCAATTTTATATTATTTTCTCTATCCCACATCAAATACAAATCCAAATCATAATCC
Organism: Artemisia argyi; assembly: GCA_030686995.1. NCBI lineage: Eukaryota > Viridiplantae > Streptophyta > Magnoliopsida > Asterales > Asteraceae > Artemisia > Artemisia argyi. The sequence continues at coordinate 164,245,122 of CM060704.1, forward strand.
AAATCAAAATTCTAATCCTAAACCCACCTACAAACCAAACGGGCCCTTATATTCATGTTAATAATATTTTTTGTCGTATTAACCTTTTAAACACATGTACGCACGGGTTAAACACATTAAGAGGAATAACATGCGTCGTTATTTAATGTGGATAGTAAGAAGAATACATTTATGGGTATCTTTACTTAATCTCATAAAGAAGAATGGCATGAGTTGTTTGTATATATATACAATCTCGTGTATTTTTTTACATATCACATTAATTTGTCGTTATTTACCGTGACAAATAATCTTTTTATAGGATTATATGTACTTGTTCAAATAAGGAAAAAGTTCAATATGAAACAACATTTATCTAAAGAACAAGTAACAAGATCTCAACCATTAATCCTTCTTCCATCCAACGGGTTAGATTAAAATGAACAAATATACTGAGGGGCATTTTAGTCATTTAATACTTTTTACCTAACCCCCTAAACACACACACTGTACACACACACTCACACTCGTCTCTCTCATCTCTCTCTCAGATCCCCAATTCTCTTAGATCCCCAAACCACCGTGAAACTGTAATTGTGAAAAAATATTCAATTAAAATCAGCGGTTGTTACAGTCCGGTTGTATTGATGACCTCAATGATCTGTTACAGAATCATGCTCCGTCTCTCTTATATGATCATCGTAATTTATTTAGGTTACAGAAATAGGTGGATTAATAGATTATTGAATTGATTAGTTTTTTTTTTTTATATAAAATTAGTTATATAAATTATTGGTTGATTGATTGACTAACGATAGATGATAACTAATATATATATATATATATATATATATATATATATATATATGATGCTTAAGTTCATAAAAATTGATGTGAATTGTTTTTTTAAATGAATACAGGTTTGTTTGGGAGAAAAGATGAAGAGTGACATATCAGACTTACGTAGTTTTCATTCTCAACATAAGGTAGACATTGTGAATTTGCTTGAGGAGGAGTCTTCTCATTTTAAATTAGTTGTTGATGACGTTAAAGAATATCAGAGACAAATTTGTGTAAATGAAGAACTTAAACACGTGTCTCCTCAAACGGATATGTCATTGCCTGAGAAGGCACCGGGTGTTGTTCAGGAGAAAGCGCTGAATGTTGTTACTGACACGGAAAATGAGAAGGCACCTGATGTTGTTACTTATATTATTGTTTTCATTAGTTGTTTTTCTTCTTTACCTGAATATATAGATGATTTGCAAAGGAAATTCTTGTCTACTTTGAATATATGTTGTTTACTTTTTGAATATATCATGTTTGTTACTAATATTCTATTTCAATAACTTGATCACATGGGTAATCTGTATGAATCACATGCGATAAAGGATGAATCACATGTGATTCATCAAAGAATCCCATGAGATTCATCAAAGAATCCCATGGGATTCTATATGAATCACATAAAAGATACTGGTCAAGTATCTTTTATGTGATTCATATAAAAACTACACTACTGTTACTTGACAAAATATCGGATACCATCAATAACTCGATCACATAGGTAATTTGTATGAATCACATGTGATTCTATATGAATCATAAGGGATCATATAGAATCACATGGGATTAGGGTTGAATCACAAATGATTCATCAAAGAATCTCATGGGATTCTGTATGAATTAAAGATACTTGACCTGAAAATATCCTAAAAAAGACAGATTTATGCGTTCATTTATGCTTGATGAATTTATTCGAACTTATATATGGTGACATGCTATTGCAGTTGTGGTCCAACTATTACTTGACCATGATCCATCACTATGCCAAACAAGATCCCAAGGAAACGCGATCCCTCTTATAACTGCAGCCACTAGAGGGCACACAATTGTCGTTAAGGAGTTGTTATCAAAAGATCATAGCTTGTTATATATTTTCAGATCCAATGGTAAAAATGCATTGCATCTAGCAGCTAGATCAGGGCATGTTGAGATTGTGAAGGTTTACTGGAAAAAGATCCACTACTGGCTAGAAGGAAAGACAAGAAAAGACAAACGACATTGAATATGGCTGTGAAAGGTGTTAGCAGTGAGGTTGTGAAGTTGCTGCTTGAGGCTGATGCAGCTATTGTTATGCTGCCAGAGAAGTCGGGTTTTACTGCATTACATGTGGCTACCAAGAAAAAAATGAGCATATGTAAATTTCTTTTATTCTTTATGTCCATTGTAGAACAGGATTACCATAACTAATTTTTTATGATTTAATGGTGAAGTAACTGTTGTGTAGTTTCTCAAAAATCTGTCTTTTTATGATATTTACTAGTCAAGTATCTTTATGTGATTTTATACAGAATCCCATGGGATTTTTTGACGAATCTCATGTCTTTTATGAATCCCATGTGATTCATCCCTAATCCCATGGGATTCTCTATGATCCCTTGTGACTCATATAGATTCCCATGTGATCCATACAGATTACCTATTTGATCAAGTTATTGATGGTATCTGATATTTTTGACAAGTAACAGTAATTAGTTTCTGTATGAATCACATAAAAGATACTTGACAAGTATCTTTATGTGATTCATACAAAATCCCATGGGATTTTTTGATAAATCACTTGTAATTCATTCCTAATCGCATGAGATTCATATAGATTACCCATGTGATCAAGTTATTGAAACAGAATATAAGTAATAAACATGATATATTCAAAGTAAACAAGATATATTCAAAGTAAACAAGAATTTTCTTTGAAAATCATCTAAATATTCAAGTAAAGACGAAGAAGAACTAACCAAAAACAAGAATATAAGTAACTTAAGTTTGTTCAAACATCAAATGGTTTTGCCTTTCTCCTTGTCTTAGGGTTCATTGGACAAGTTGTTTTCTTATGCAAGTTGGTCTTCTCTCCACAATGGCCACAAGGCTTTATTTGTTTGCTTTTAACTTGAAGTGCTTTCTCTCTTTGACTCTTTCGCCTTTCATTGCATTCTCCTTATGTAATAATCCCTTTGTTTCTTGTGTTGGATTTTTATTTATTTACTTTCCTTCTCAATTCAGGTGGTATTATATCCCTTGTCCAATGCCTCAAAAGATATTGTTTTGGAATGACATTAATATCATGATTCTTGAATACACAAAATATGTGTTGGCATAGAAAACCGTATTGGGCAAAATGTCTACAAATACATACCACCGACCCATCTTCTATAGTACACAGTACTTTTTTAAAACACGAGAATTAAAGTATTGAAATTCATCCTAAACCCCATGGGATTCATAATGAATCACATGTGATTCAGCATGAATCCCAAGTGATTCAATAGACAATCCCATGGGATTCAGGATGAATCACGTGGGATTCATAATGAATCATGGAATTCATGCTGATTCACTTGAGATTCATGTTGAATAACATGTGACTATCTTATCCTGAACCCCGTGGGATTCATAATAAATTACATGTGATTCAGTATGAATCCCAAGTGATTCATTAGTAAATCCCATGGGATTTATAATGAATCACATGGGATTCATGCTGATCAGATTGGCCCACAAAAACATTTTTTTTTTCATCTCTTTAAAATGTGTAAAAAATGTTCTAATTAAGTTACAAAAACAGTTGTCCATGTTACTACAAATTTCAACAAGGTTGACCTGTCGTGCTAGGTAAGTTTATATGTGATCCATAAGAGATACTTCACAAACTGAATTGACTCATTTGAAGTAAATGAGTTGGAAACTAACAAATCAACTTCACCAAAGCACACCAAACCCTAACCCTAACCCTAAATTTTAAATCTCAATGTTCGGCAACGACATCATCATCTCCGACAACGGCGGCAACACCAAACCACCCAGAAAGTTCACGCTGTTATGTTGGTCACAAGAAGAAGCTCTTGTTCTAATCCAAGCTCACCGTGACCGATGGCACGCTTTCCGCCGTAGACGTCTTCGTTTGGCTGACTGGGATGCGGTGCGGAAGACCTTGGCCGGATCTGTCCTGGAGTAACGCCGCACAAAACCTCCGTCACCGACCTCATCTTCGTGTGATTCCGGTGGGTATATGGTGATTTCTGGTGGTTTATTGTGATTAGTGTGATTCCGAAGGTCTTGATGTGATTCCGATGATTTTCTGGCGGTGTTATGGTAATTCCGGCTTGTGATGAGAGAGAAAGTAGATCTAAGTTTTTTTGATGAGAAAGAAAGTGATGTATGAAATGAAATAGGATTGTGATATTTTTTTGCTTTTATACAGACAGGCGAAATTACTAATTTACCTTTGTTTGTAATTTTTTACTTTCATCTCAGCCATTGGATGAAAGGTGGATAGATGATTGGGATCTTCTTTTTAATTCTTTAGAGATCACCTCAATGTCATGGATCTCACCTCGTTAAAACAAAGTTAAATAACTTCACAAAAGCTTATATTTTATGGTTTATCATGATAGGCGCTTTTACTTCCGAGTTACGCATGACGACTTTTGACTTTTTTTTCCCCTGTTTTTTTTGTAATCGTAGTTTTTAAATTTTGATCGACTAATAAATAGGGTTTGAACTCACCGTCGCACAAACTTAAACCGGATAAAGTTCTTCTTTTTCAGAAAGTTGGTGTGGTCACTTTAAAGTTGTTTGCGTCTAGCTGAAATTGAACTTAACACTTCACACGTATTAAAATGATAGTTACAAATCTTTTTGTCATTAGACCACCCTCTACCACTTTGCCTTTTGTCTAATTCTTAAGTGGTTTTTTGTTCACATGAGGTTGTTTTAGTATTATATGATGTGATTGGTGTGACTTTTCACTTTGTTTCATTGAATGTCAGTCGTGTCTTTAGCACGTTAAGGTGTTGACGTCTTATGTATTTTAGTCTAGTACGCTGGTTTTGATGTAATCGGCATTCACGGAGTTCATGGCTAATATTACTTAACTTATTTTCAGCTTGATAATGAGTTAATTGATTTGGCTTTCTAAGTTACTTCGAGAAGCAATCTTGAGAAAGTAGCAAACACAATACTAACGATGCCAGAAGCCAACAAAGGCAAGGATGGTTTTGTTTCAGAATTATATCAAAAGGGACGATGGTACGTACCTAAGTTTGGTATGCTGAAATCGATAGTTGAGAAGCTAACGGATTGAGTTGATCAAGTGAGACTCAAGGCTGACCAAAAGGGAAAAGAAATACTCATAACATGTTGACTAATTGCTAGCGGTGTTGACGTGCTGTAAACGAATCGGATTAACACGAACGAAGTCTTGTTTATATTCGTTTATTTAATTTTAACTGGACAAATAATGGACAAAAACACTTAAACTAACGAATTTTCTTGTTCATGTTCGTTTATTAAAAAAATGAGTTGTTCATATTCGAGTATGTTTGTTTATTAAGACATTAAAGGAACATAAACGATCAAATATAAATAAACGTAGACAAACAGCCATAAATTTTATTAGATTATGCACAATATATTATTTTATAAGTGTTATTTTATTTAAACAAAACAATTTTAAAGTTATACAATTAAAAGATAAGATATATACAAACAAAAATAAATAAATGAACATAAACGAACGCATAATCGAACGTTCACAAACATAAATGAACGGACGCGACTTTTGTTCATGTTCATTCATCTAATTAAACGAACGTAAAATATTATTGATGTTCATTCATTTAATACATAAATGAACTTTTTAGCCAACGGTTTATTAAATGATCACTGAAACGTTCAGTTTGTTTACAGGCCTAATTGATAGACATCTTAAATTTTTCGCAAAATGTTTAAAATTCAAACATCACTGTCCAGAAAAACAGTTGTAAACAATCATAAAGAAACTGTGATTAATCTGAATAGAAAAACATGCATGTCTATATCATTTTCGTTTCTTTTTGCATAATACCTAATTAAGTATCAAAATTAAAATGTCAAACAATTCATTCTTTATACATAGTTCACATTTTGACAATGTGTGAACGTGTATATGAATAAAAGAAGTGTATGACGAAAGATGACCATAAATTTGCCACGTTAGGATACAATTAATGCTAAAAAACTTTCAATACACAGTGTGGTCTTCATGGCCACGTAAAAAACATTTAATCGTCAACTTGGAAATTTATAATTAAGAAAATTCAATCCATGTATAAAACGATGGATGTTTTATATTACTCCGTGATATCGTATTTAATTTTGATACTTAAAATTAAGAAAATTCAATCCATGCAAGAAATCAGTATATGAATCTTATGTCGTACGTGTGGATTGCAGGGTATTTTTTTTTTTTGTTTTTTTGTTTTTTTAAGATGACTTCAAATTTTTGGTTTAGAGTTGCACCTGCCAAGATGGCAGACACTCATCCACCACATACCCAGACTATGTTGTCTGAACCGAGCCCACGCTGGCGCAGTGGGGATTAAGCGGCTTCCGCCTGGAAACCGTACCGCCTCCACACGACATTACTCACTGGAGTAATGGTCGGATGAAAACCCAGGCCGGCTTTGATTCGAACCTGCGCAACTAATGGCTCACAGGCTCTCATCTTCATTGCCTAATATCATTAGAGCTTGTGGTCCCTAAATGAGTACTTCCCGGTTAGTCAACCAAACCGGTACTACTCTCACCCGGGCACGCTTAACTGAATAAGCATTGCCCATTGGACCACAAGCCCCATGATTATTGCAGGGTATATATAGTAATTACAAAAGCTACTTGCTATTGTACTTATTTGTTGTGCGAAAAGTTCAATCGTATATTACAAATTTTATAAACATTAAGGTATGCTTGGTACGGGGTTATAGAAGTGGGGAATGGTAAAAATAATGAAAAATGTTGCTCGATATAGTATAATGCAATGACTCATTATCCAATAGTAGGTAATGGGTCATTACTCAATAAATTGAGGGAAATGTTTTCCTTTACCATTTCCTTTTCCTTAGCCTCTTTGCTTTTCCCTTTTACATTCCCTGTTTTGAACCAAGCACACCTTAAATAAATAGAGAGAAATGAATCATACTATCGCAACGAGAATTAAATAATCATCTTATAAAGGGACACTTCTATATACTTTCGACGATTTTTTATTTACTTATTTATTTATTTATTTTTGTGCATGTTAAAATTTACACCCTAAAAAACCACGCGTGATTTTAAAAATTTGTAAACTGGTGTGGCAGAAGTTGTTTGGGAGCACTGGGTATCAATGTATCATATATGGAAAAATTCAATCCATGGGTTTTTGCTAATATGGTTTCAAAAGTAAAAAATATTTTTCAAGAAGCTCAGCTGAAATGTTTCGAGTAGGCCAGTCGAAGATCAAACAAACATCGTCTAGTCTGGGAGTAATAGGTACACAATCCGATCTCATGTAGTGATCATCCAAGTTGATAATTGGAATAGTTTGAAGTGGTTGGGCAGCTCTGTTAGTTATCATTTTGAGTCTGCAATCTGGTTGGTTGTGGTTCCAGCAGTGGTAGTTTGGAGGTATGCTAGAGGGCTCTATCTAGATATCTTGTTTGGTGTTGGCTCTTTCATGCTTTCAAGCTTTTATTGTTCTTTTTCTTGTCGGTTTTCCTTTTGTGTGTTGTGCCTAGGGATGGCAACGGGTCGGGTTCGGGGCAGGTTTTAGTGTACCCGTACCCGTTTATAATATTCAAACCCGTATCCGTCCCATTACCCGCCGGTACTCGATTAATATTATATATCGGTTTTTCGGGTTTCCCCGCGAGTTTCGGTTATCCCCAATTGAATAATATATGAACAAAATGACGGTATTAAAATTAAGTCACACTAAAATCCACAGAAAAAACAAATAAAAACACACTAATATATTCAACTTTTTTAAAGTTAAAGAAAATGAATATCGTATCAAACAGTTTAATGCTTTTGAATAATTCATTTACAAAATAAAATATGTTATGTAATAGAGATACGTATATAAAAAAATATAATGAAAGAAATTGTATATAATGTATATATATTCTAGTTAATTATGATATCAATAAAGCGGATGTAGATTCGGGTAAACGGATAAGGGTACAGGTACGGGTAATCGGGCGGGTATTATCAGAACCCGTACCCGGCTAAAAAATTATATCATTACCTAAACCAGCATCCAAACCCGTCAACCCGCCCCCAAACCCGACCCAACCGGTTCGGGTTTCGATTTTCCCTGTCGGTTTCAGGTGCTTTTGTCATCCCTAGTTGTGCCTTCTATCATGTGGGGGTTTAGTCTCATTTTGTTCATTTGACTTTTTTTTTTTTTTTTTTTTTTTTTTTTTTTTTTTACTATTAAAAAAAATATATTTTTTGTTTGTTATTTTAAAAATCACATATGATTTATAAAATCATGTGTGATTTTTAAAATAACATGAATTGTGAAATCACACACGTAAATTTAAAATAACAAATCATATATGATTTTACAACTCACATGTGATTCGTTAGGGCGTAAATTATAACATTAAAAAAAACTCGAAAAAATAGTTTATAGAAGGTATATCGAAATGCACGTCTACTGAAAGATAAAAAAAATTCTCGTAGCGATTGTGTATTTAACGATTTACTATTTGCCAAATATTTTAAATGAAAATGAATGACAAGGTTATGATCATTTGATATTCAGAGAAATTATAATCTATGTTGATCTCACATCTTTTTGTTGTTACACTTGGAATGTCGAATTTGGTTTCATTTAATTAAGGACTCTTTTATTGACAGTTATCTTTTATTCTAACTCCTTTTTAACAACAATGAAATCAAAACACCCTTTGATAACATGTTGCTAGGATTATAAGCAACTAACAACAACAGTTTTTTGGGTAAAAGGTCAACGATCCGGTAAATATATTACTCCAAAAAGCGTTTAAGTACAACGGTTATGGGTGAATCCCATAACTCAGCCCGTTACATAGGCGAAAAGCATACATAACAAGATACTTCCTATTTTCAAAACAAAAAAACAAACCATTAATCACATGATAGTAGTGACTCTGACAAAAGATAAACTACTTCCTACGACCTTAGAGATTAAAACCATAAATGGCATTAAGAGCATCCAATTCCCCTGGAAGATCATAAATTTGCTTCGAATAATCATCATAGTCATACTCATCTTCACGCTCATGACCACCACCAAAAAGACTTGCTGATTCGTCGAACGTGTTAAGAACCTCATCTTCATCACTATCAGACACAACAACCTCGCCCACTTTTGAGAATGGGTTAGCCCTCTTAGTGACAGAGGTAGACGGAATAGGATGACCCTCATCATCCACAAGAGTAGCTTTCCAATCAATAATTAGCTTTTCAAGCTTACTAATTTTCTCAACTATAGGGGTAGAACCATCCGAAGTACCTTCCCTTGTAAGACCAGCATACTCTTCCACATTACCTTCCATTGTATTACCTGTCTTTGTAGACTCATCCGCAGTAACTTCCCTTGTAAGACTAGCATCTACATCCATGTTGTTTACATTAGACGGAATACCAAAAGCATCCGTATCATCCATATTAAGAGCAGCAAACTGATTAGATGTAGATATCTTCGTTCCACTCACACTTGGTACATCAGAGGCCTTCTTCTTATTGCCATCCACCTTCTTAAGTTCAGGAGGAATCTTTTTGGGTTGATACTGAAACTGCTTACCCATAACAGGTTTATTAAACCCTCCTTTACCCTGAGTAGTAAAACCACCTTGCTTACCCTTCTTTTTATTATTGACAGTCGTGAAACCATCATTAACAGGTTTAGTAGGCTGAACTGGAGGTGCAACAACTTTAATACAATCAACCAGCGTATGACCAAAGATCTTACAGTTGTCACAACGAGGTGGTTTCCATTCGTATTCAACCCGTATCTTCTCAATAGTCGAACCCGAACCATCAAGTAATGGTATCTCAACAGTGAGGTTGTCCCGAAGCACCTCATCCGACTTTACTTCTATCATGCATCTAGCAAAACTACTACGACCCCACGATTCTTTACACATTTGGCTTGTAAAATCATCTAACCTTTTGGGCGTGCCAATCAGTGTGGCAAGAAGACTGAGGCCATCATCAGAAAACATAGCAAGGGGAACATCATGGAATTTAACCCACACCAGGATGTTAGTCAAATCCTCTTTAAGTAGGTTTGTATTCAAAGTCCATGGTTTAAAAATAATAGGAACATTTCCGATCAACCAAGGACCGTTTTCAAGCACATCATCAACACCTTTCTTCGAGTTGAATTTAAAGAAGAAGAACCCCTTAGCATTCATCATTACCTTTTGCACACCAAACTTAGCCCATGCATCGCGGACATAGTAGTCAACAACAGGAAAAGCAAGGCGTTGGCCAAGGAAGTAACCATAGAGAGTATTCTCAAACCGCGTGTTCACCTCTTCCACTACTTTCATTAGAACTGAAAGGTCAACATTATTCTTCTTATTGCTACATTCCAACCTCCGAAAATTAGACACATGTTTCTGAGGTTCATTATAAGTAGCACCCGCATAAGAAACCGACTTCAATCCAGTACCATTAGTAGTAACACTCGAAAGAGGGTTACTTGTAAAATTAGCTACAGAAGGACCAATTTCACTTTGAATTTTGTTTATGGCATCATCAAAATTCTTGTGGAAAACTAGAAGGGGGGTTGAATAGTTTACCGTTTAAAATCTTTTTAACTTGTTTAGTTAGCTTTGAAACTTTCCGTTTGATCAAAGATATATACACAAACACAATATATAACATGCAAGTAAATGAAAGAAACGATCAAACCACAACACGAGTATTTATCGTGGTTTGGCTACAAGGACTCTTTTTCCTTGCCCTACGTCCACGCCCCGAGTATCCAACTCGAGAGTTTCTTTCACTAGTCAACAAGCTCCTTTCACCGGCGGAGAAAACCTTACACGTCGCTTATACTTTTACCGACACTAAGCTAGATGTCGAGTTCTTTACCAAGGGTACAACCACTCCCGTTAGTTCTTTTACAAGGGTACAACTACTCCCAATACACTTTGTATTTTGAGGACTAAAATACTAACCGATCACTACTGAAAATACACAATCAAATGAAGTGTAAACTACACAAGTCTACACAATGCTAAGCTAACAAGTCTTGCAACGTTGTGTTGAATACTTGTTACTTTTAATGAGCTCGTGAATCTCTTTGCTACAAAAAGAAACTTCACATATGAAATGTTAAAGGGTTAAATGAAAGAATGAATGTGTGTGTGTAAAATATGATGTAGAGTGATAAGCCAAAAATCAACTTGTGGCTTGGTATTTATAGCAAAGCCTTCTGCAGGCCTGGCGGATACGGCGGAACCCTCAGATGGGTTCCGCCCGTGTACCCCCAGGGTTCCGTCGGGCTTGCAGTTGGTTTTGCAATAAATCTTGCAAACCAAACAAAGTCACATCTCATTACACCTTGCAAACCAAACAATGTCACATCTCATTACATCTAGTCAAACACCAAACTTGCAAGCAACCACATAGTAAGTCAAACACATTTTCTTTCCATAAATGTATATTGACAAAACTTGCCATAAATGTGATGTGACAATTCTATTTTAAGAAATAAAAAGTATTGTGTTTTATGAAATGTAAAATGTAGCAAAAGTCTAGTTTATGCAAGTCTTTAAAACTAAGATTATCTTTTACTTAGAAACTAAAGTTTACATTTTGTCGTTAACAAAACTTAGCGAAGATCGTAAAATATAAATAACGTTTTTAGGCGATATTTGTATTAACAATCTCCCCCTTTTTGTTGATGACGAAACATAAACTTTGTTTTTAAGTAACTCACAAAATCTTGGTTTTTAAGACTTAAAAAAAATTAAATTAAACTTGTTTTACTTAAGTGATGAAAATCATATTGAGTTTTAAAGTTTCAATATATTTCTCCCCTTTTTTGTCGAAACAAAAAGTAGAGTAGCGAAGCGGAAAAAAAATGCACTTGCTCCCCCTTGGTTGTTACTCCCCCTAAAAGGAGTGCTAAGATGAGAAACATGGATTTTGGATCCTACAAAAAAAATGGTTAGTAGGTGATATATATAGTCAAGCTTGTAGTTACCACACACATTGGAACCACAATGACAACACAAAAATGATCAACCAACAATGCACAAAAGTAAGTAGAAAGAAATATCATTCCAAGTAAAATTTTGACTTTGAAAAGTCAAAAGACAAGAAATGTGAAATATTCTTCTACTTCTAAACAAAAACTAAAAAATAACCAAGAAAGAAAAATAAAATCCTACTTTCCTAAATTGGGCAAACGGCCTCCAAAGGTTGTCTAGGATTTTTTTGGGTGGAAAAAAGCATCCAAACGTTCTATGACGTGTTGGAATGCAAAACGGGTTTCATCGTGGAATTGGTGAAGCAACATTTTGATGCTTGCACCCATTTGCTCACAATTTGAGCAAACATGGGGATGAGTGGGTGGAAATGGGTTGGTTTTGGTTTCTTGGTTTGAGGGTTGGTTGGTTTTTGGTTCTTGGGTGGAGGATGGATTTGGTATTGAGTCAAGCAAGGTGGTTTGAAATTCCATTGCTTGATGAAGGTGGTTCTCAACCATGCTTTGGATATGCTCATAAGAAGGAAAGAAAGACTCAAAGGTTTGGGCTTGAGAATGTGGTGGAGTTGGGTGATCATGGTTTTCAAAGTTTGGTTCTCCATAAAGAGGACCATGGATGTCATGGTAGATAGGGTGAAATAACAATGGTTTGGGTTGATGGTACACTTGTTGTGGTGGTTGGGTGTGGTTAAAATCCTCATCAAGGTCAAGAATTGACCTTGGTGATTGATTTGCAAAAGGTGGTGGTTGTGTAGGTCTTGGTGGAAGATCATTTAGATCTTGGACAAAAGGGTGTGGTGATGTGGGAGGAGACCCAAATAACTCCATAGGTTCAATTTTGGGTAATGGTGATGGTGATGTAGTTTTGGATGGTTGGGTTGGAGCACTTGGTGGAGTTGGGTCAATGGTTGATTTAGTAGGTGGTGGAGTGAGCTCATTTGGTTCATTGGGTGATGGAGATGGAGATGCAAGGTTCAAAAAATGTTCATTTTTGACAGGTGAGGTGAATTCATCCGAAGATGAGGAGCTTAGGTTGATGGATTGGTTAGACCATAGTGGTTTTACACTTATCCGGGCGGTTCTTCGGATGGGTCGTGATGGATGAGAGGTGATTGTTGACTTGGTCATGGTTAAAATGGTTTAAAGTTCAGAAATTGTGATGAAGAAGGTGTGATTTGATAGTGTTTAGGATGGTTTAATTTATAGTGATGAAGGATTGTGGGAAGGAGTGTTTGGATTTGATGTTAGTCCATACAAAAATGGAGGTTCCTAATGATTTGGAAAACTAATTGTGGGTTGTCATATCATGGAAGTTGATGAGGCGAAAAATGAACAACTTTTAGGGGGTCATTTAAGCCCGGAATTGAATTTATTTGATCAAATATTACCCTAAATCGTTCCTTTTGTGATTTTAGGTACTTTGGGAGTGAAATCTGGAAAAGGAAGCAATTCGGATGTTTTTGGAGCATAAAAGTGAAGAAAACGCCAAAGACTTAATTTTCCATTCTGGAAACAGTGTATGACGGCGTCAAGAGGAAAAGCATGACGGCGTCAAGAGTTAATTTGGTGACGAGCCAGTACAAACCTGACGGCGTCACAACTAGAGCGTCAAGAGTTAATTGTGTGATGGCCTGCATAAGGGGACTACATGACGGCGTCAGATCCAGATCTAGGCAGTCCGAGGAACTATTTGGCGGCGAGATGACGGCGTCAGACATTTGTTCTTGACGCCGTCACCTTCTTAAATCTATATATAGTTTTCTATTTTTCATTCATAAAGAGGAACTTGTGTGGAGAAACCCTAGGGCCGAACCTTGTACGTATTTTACAGCTTTTTCAAGGGTTTTCAACCCTTGAATCCTTTCATGTGCTATTGAGATAAGTCTTCTCTTAATTCAATCAATATGTCTATGTATTGGTTGTCTATATCTTGTGCTTGTCTTGATTTCAACATGCTAGGCTAGATCTATCTTGTGTTTGCTTAGATCTAATGAAACTTAGATGTTGATTATGTGTTGATTACTTGTTTATGGCTGTATTGGATGAATGATTTCAATGTTAGGCTTAAGAAAACTAGCAGATCTCCATTGTGTAACATGCTTGAACGTCTTAGGAAACATGAACTGATGTGTACTAGGTTTTATTGGTTGTATTTAATGCATGAGTAAATTCTAATGATCCCATGTTAGGAGCTTCTAGCAGGCTCGACATAGGAGTGAAGTAGGCATTCATAGGATTGGGGAAGTAAGTACGCCACCCCATGAATGGTATTAAGGAATACAATCAGTCATCCACGCAACTATAACAAGTAATTAACGTGTAAAAGATATCTAGGGAGTAGTGAAATCTAAGTAAACACATTTCTCCCACATATTGCTCACAACTTTAGTATAATTTATTTTTATTTTCATTTTTAGTATTTTATTTTGATTGCATCTTTAGTATTGGGTTAGTTGACTAACAACTAATTCCGCCCAAATCCTTCAAACCCGAGATTTTTACTTGCTTTCCTAAAAATATAAAAATACAAAAAGAATCATCCCTCATCTCTAGACCTAGTCTTTAGGTTTTCTAATCCTAGCGACACTATTCCTAGCTGAACGATCAATCCCCCGGTACTTGTCATTATACTATACTACATCGATCAGGTACACTGCCTGGTGGGGGTTGTAAGGTTCTCGAGATCCCTCGAGTGGTAAAGCCTGGTGCAATCCCCACGCATCAGAAGTCAATCCAATGAAAATGGTAAAGTGAGAAGACAAGTTTTGCACTAAATGCTTAGTGGTTTTGGTAGATTTGTTGAAGTATAAATCTCAGGGATTTCAAGGAACCTTTAGAAGGGTTCCTTCCTTTATGTGTGAAGGGTCCTTGGGGTGGTTATGGCTATTTTTGAAATTTGGCAGGAAATGGTTTTGGTTGAGTTATAAGGAATGAGAAGTACCCTATTGTGCTAAACAAATAGCAGGAAATGGGTTTCTATCTAAAAGGATTGTATTTTGGTGTTTGGATGTTGAAATGTTGAAAACAAAAAGAAAATTTCTGCAGGCAACTAGCGGAACCAATTTGAGGGTTCCGCGGGGTCCGTTGGGCCATTTCTGGGTTGCCCAGAAAAAACACTGGCGGAACCCAATTTTAGGTACCGCCAGATCCGCCAGGGCTGAAAAAAGTGACAGTCCGCGTTTTTGACCCGCGAGACGATTTTCAAAATTTCCAAAAACTCCTAAAATCAAAAAGATAGTGCATTTCTGGTTAAGTAATGCAAAAAATAGACACGTAAACACACATATCATATGACTTTGACCTTGAGGTCGAGAATTTCACTATACTTAGTGAAAATAACATAAACATGAAAATTTGACAACTTGCCAAAAGTTGTCTACCTGCATCAAAGTTAGATACTACATGTTCCAAATTGTATCAAACATTGTACTAGCACACAAATACTTCATAAACATTGTTTAAACAACCAAATTTGTTCAAATAGCACCTAGTGCCAAACACTCCTACACACCCGCACTCATTGTCGGTCAATCTTGTTCTTGAGCTTTCCAAGGAACCTTCCAAGATTCTTTAACATCCCCTTTGTTTGCTTGAACTCCGCTGACTCATTTGGGATATCCGGAAGTTGGGATAGGTATTCGAGAGGTGGGAGCCTAGAGTTGGGAAAATTGTCATCTTTACTCATTGAGGAAGATGATGAGGAGGTAGGAGGATGAGGACGTTTTCCTTGGGCTTTGTAAACTCTCTTATCAATAAGTGGGACAAAGGTGTGTGGAATGAGAGAGTAGTCAAGACGAAGACTGTTTGGAGTTGGTGGAATGGGAGAGATGAACCTAAAGAGACGGGTCAAGAGCATTCCATACGGCATAGCCGTTGTGCCATGCACGGGAATGTCGGCCATTCTCTTGGCCATGTAGTAGGCAAGATTGAAGGGTTGCCTAACGGACAAAGAGTAGAGCATGTAGCAAAGGCAAAGGTTGATATGGTCTCGGTTTCCTATGGTGCTAATGACATTTGCTCTAAGGACTTCCTCCCATTTCTTGAATTGGGGCTTGAGTTCATTCATTTCCATTCCATATGGGTCCTTATCGACCTCATTTCCCGAACGGGTTCTGCTAGTGTTGGTTGTCCTAATAAAGAGGTGGTCACGGAGTACATCTTTTGATACAAGAGGTGTGTCATAAGGATGGATGCGGTCTTGGAGGGTGTCAAGAGTTGAGAGGGAGTGCAAGTCGGAGTAGATGCAAGTACCTCGGTTTGGGACACCTATGATTTGAGCAAACTCCTCAAGAGTGAAGGAGTATTGATGACCACTAGTCCTAAAGTTGATAGACATGTGACCATAATCATCCGTGGAGAGGACGGCGGATGCATAGAACTCTAGAATGAATCTAGGACAAATAGGCTCGTCGATATTCAAAAGACACTCAAAGTTGATTGTGGCAAATTCGGCGTAAAGGTTTGTGCCTTCTAGGAAAGACAGGTCAATGGTTCTACCCTCATGGACATAGTGTTTTTCTAAGGCTTTGAAAACGTTGACTTGGTTTGGGGTAAGGCCTTTGGTTTTGTGGTGTTTTGGTAGGTACTTAATGGTGTCCTTGTGGTCGTAGTGGGTTAGAGGAGGCATGATGATTCCTAGAACAACAAAATTTCACATTTTAGTTTAAGTAAACTACTATTATAATGTGGATGTTCTAGTGTGTGCCTATATGAAAACAATGTGGAGGTGCGGTTATCTTGACTTATTTTGATGCTTCAAAAACGTTTTATAATGCAAGTTTTGTTATAAAACAAAAGATAACCCAAACTCTCCTAGTTCAATGTAGCTTCGTTTGAATGTACCCAAAAATACATATTGGTTATGTATTCCCTTTAGCATTCAAGAGACATTATCCAAGTGATGTTTTAAACATAACGTTTTGATTTTGTATTCTCAATGTGAGACGAAAAAATATTTGTCCTATTTGTGAGAAATTTTTGGAAAGATTTGACATGGGGTGTTTTAGCTAACATGTTTACACTAAGTAAGAATGCAATTCCTAACTATGGGGAACATGATTAGTTTTGTTAAACACCTAATTTTATGCATGAGTTTCTCAAGTTAATGCATAACCCCAAGTTTTTGTTTTTGTGCAAAAATAGAATTCCTAGACTCAGATCAGGATTGTAATCAAGTTTAGAATACTGATGCGTGGGAATCGCAACAGGCTTTACCTCTCGAGGGATCTCGACAAGCTTACAACCCCCACCAGGCAGTGTACCTGATCGTTGTAGTATAGTATAGTGACAAGTACCGGGGGATTGATCGTTCAGCTTAGGAATAGTGTCGCTAGGATTAGAAAGCCTAATTATTAGTTCTAAAGGTGAGAGATGATTATTTTTGTGTTTTTATATTTTATGGAAAGCAAATTAAAATCTCGGGTTTTGGAAGAGTGGGCGGAATTAGTTGCTATTCAACTAACCCAAAACTAAGATGCAATCAAAATAAAATACTAAAAATGAAAATAAACTAATTATACTAAGGTTGTGAGCAGTAATTGGAGAAAATGTGTTTACTTAGATTTCACTACTCCCTAGATATCTTTTACACGTTAATTACTTGTTATAATTGCATGGATGACGGATCGTATTCCTTAATACCATTCATGGGGTGGCATACATAACTCCCCAATTCTATGAGCTCTTATCTCCTCCTACACCATGCCCAGCACAACTATAGGGATTGTAAACAGTGGCTCATGCATTAAATACAACCAATAAAGACCTAGTACGCCTCGGTTCATGTTTCTTAAGACGTTCAAGCATGTTACCATTTGGAGATCTGCCAGTTTCGTTAAGCCTAACATATAAATCATTCATCCAAAACAAGAATAAACAAGTAATCAACACATAATCAATATCTAGGTTTCATTAGATCTAAGCAAACACAAAAGAGATCTAGCCTAGCATAATAGAATTGAGACAAGAACAAGATATAGACAACCAACACATAAACATATTGATTGAATTAGAAGAACACTTATCTCAATTACAATGCAAGGTATCAAGGGTTTGGAACCCTTGAAAAACCTGTAAAAATTGCACCAAAATCGTCTTTAGGGTTTCTCCAAAACTTCTTTCTTCAATGTGAAAAACTAGAAAACTATATATAGGAAAATAGGGGTGACGGCGTCAAGACAAACAATGTGACGCCGTCACCTCGCCGCCAAATACTTCCTCGAACGGCCTTGATCTACTTCTGACGCCGTCAAGGCCTAGGCCGTCACACAATTTACTCTTGACACCCTGTGTGTGACGCCGTCACCAACTACGGATTTTTATTCTTGGGGTTTTGACGCCGTCAGGACAACTCTTGACGCCTTCATGAACTACGGATTTTAATTCTTGAGGTTTGACGCCGTCAGGGGATTACTCTTGACGCCGTCACCTACTGTTCCCAGCATGGAAAATTGAGACTTTGCCGTTTTCTTCACTTTTATGCTCAAAAAACGTCCAAAATGGCTTCTTTTCCAGAATTCACTCTCCAAGTACCTAAAATCACAAAAGGAACGATTTAGGGCAATATTTGATCAAATAAATTCGGATTCGAGCTTAAATGACCCCTTAAAAATGGATCATTTTTCACCTCATCATATACCCTTACACTTGAGATTTGCTTGTCCTCAAGCAAATGCGCTTTTATTCCACTCAAAAGACAAGTTAGGGGTCATTTAACACTAATATAAAAGTAATTACAACAAATAATCGTTCCACTAAAGACCGAAGACAAGCACGGAGGTCATACACAAGCACCTCACAAATAGTGTTTAGATACTCACATCTCTCGGGTGTAATAAAGTGTAAATTACAATATGGAAACGGAAGATATCTCTCACTACCTGTCATAGAAAAATAAATTACCATAGGCTTGGGAAAGGATCAAACCTCCACCACATGGCGTAAGCACCTAGGATAAACTATCAAAGAGGTCTTTTAAAGGGTTGTAACGTTAGGTATAGGGATATGAATTACACGGTTTTGTTGGATAAAGGAAGTTTTACTGGTGGCGAGTTAACAATCTTGGTTAATTACATGTACAATGTGGTGTTGCTAAGCCAAGACTAGACTCGACTTAAGCTAATAAATGAAAAAATAACAAAAACATAAAATGAACATAGAATGAAACGGGATGGTAGTCCGTATGTTTTTTCTCTTTTTCTTTTTCTTGATTTTTCGATTTTTTTTTTTTTTTTTTTTTTTTTTTTTTTTTTTTTTTTGCATACACTCTTACCCTACCATCCAAAATAATACATCATAGGGGATGAGAATTCCCCTTACACTTGAATCTTTACATACTTTACATTTAACTAATCTAATGACTCGAATTAAGAAAATCAAAACACTTTGAGCACTTTTAAGATTAACGTACATATGGGGGTAATATATGTTGTTCTTCCCCATTACTCCATAAATAAGTACTTACCCATGAGTCCCAATCGTCCCAAAACAATATGTACAAGGATATGACTCGACTTAGCAACCATGTAATCAATTAGAAAGTTAACTTAGGGTTTAACAAATAACAATAATGCACTAAAAATGAGCGCATACACGGAAGGCTAAGGCGATTTGGGTGTACATTTAAGTGGGGTGTAACAAATTCTTCCTTTAAGTAAAATGCTTAAAGTTAGAAACGAAAAGATAGGCTCGGAGGGGTGTACTAGGGGTTTCGTGTACTAAAAATGAGTACAACGCTAAGGGTGTGGGAAAAATTAGTTGACTTAACTAGCTAAGTAATATGACTTAAATGGTCAAGTAATTATAACACGGGT
The DNA here is from genome assembly GCA_030686995.1 of Artemisia argyi. NCBI lineage: Eukaryota > Viridiplantae > Streptophyta > Magnoliopsida > Asterales > Asteraceae > Artemisia > Artemisia argyi. The sequence goes on from CM060704.1 coordinate 164,264,982, forward strand.
TTAACACAAGGGTAATCCTAATGCCTCTTATCATGTAGTAAATCCTACCACACGAATGTAGTCTCACTAGCGGTCTCGGGATGCATCACTAACGCAAGTTCTAGAATCTAAATGCTACCGGTACACTCATAAGAACTAATAATGAATGCTTTTCCTATCAAATCTAAAGGCGAACCTCACATATTTGGGTGGAAAATTTTTCTGAATATACGGTTATGTGCTAGTCATACAATCTCCTATCCATGAGACGCTTGCTATGGCTAAAGTTTCACTCCTAAATGTTGTAAAAAATTTTAAATTTGGCGCTAAAATTGCACTAACAAGTATTTCTCATAGTTTTATTACACATCTACCATTAAACAAAACAAACTCAAGCGAAAGTGCATATGTAAGGTATCATCTTTTTACCCTCCCCTTACACTTAAGATGAACATTGTCCCCAATGTTCAAGTAAAGAATGTAAAAGTGAAAAAGTAAAGAGAATGAAATCAAATACTCCCCTGATTTGCTCGGTATGGATTATAGGTGGCCAGATTAGATCTTCCTCCAAGAAAATGAACAATCAAAGCTTCCCTTCTAGAATATAAATCATCTCCTTGTCGAACATAACCTGTAAATCCTGACAAAAATAGACAAGACAACCTCGCGCAAAATCGGCGGCATCCTATATAAGTTACTAAATCCTAGAAAACAAAGTAAGATATAATGCTTGTGGAATGAAGTTTGCAGATTTCCTGGAGATTATAAAACTTAATAATTCACAAAAACCATAAGACTCCGTTAGAAAAACAAAACTGGTAAAATTTCCAGATTTTAACTCCTGACGCCGTCAAGAGTAAACTCATGACGCCGTCAGAATGGACCTGCAGAAATTCTTATGTTAAGTTTCCGGAAAATTTCTAGAAAAACTTGGTCCTACTTCCTGGAAGATCCTGCAAAACTTCATTATGACTCAATACAAGCATTTGACTCTAACAAATACGAATATACATGTTCATTTAATATTGTGGAGAATCATGATCGGTTTGTTTCTTAAAAACATATTTGGGGTTTCCCCTTACACTTATCTTTTGCAAAAATACTTCTAGGTGGAGTTAAGACTAGGCCAAACAACAAAGTAAAGTATTTCCACATTTTAGTTTAGAAACATGATCTACCAACAATAAAAATAAAACATGCATACGGAAGCAAATAACAATCAAACAAATAAAAACATGGGTTGCCTCCCAAGAAGCGCTTTTCTTTATTTACGAGTCTTGTAGCTAGACTCAAGTTCATGGGTTACTACGTGATTCCTTCATTGGTTCCACTCTCTAGGTCGTCTTCTAAACTAGTATCGCTTTCATAGTGCAAGTACTTCGGATCTTCGAACTCGAAAATATCTTGTCGATACTCAGAACCAAGCTTACTAACATTCTTAAAGAATCCACGTGATAAATCAGAAATATTTCTACACCCTCTCCTAACATCTTCATCACACAAGATAAGTTGGGAGCTCATCATATCAAGCCCGTCACAATCTATTTCCTTAAGGTCTTTTCTCTTGTATGGCGTTTGGTATGAAATCCTCCTAATCCCATCAGTGAAGGTCATGATTCCGTTCAAGTCATCCACTATCAAATTAGTGATTTCACAAAAGGGTGCTCCAAAGACGACTTGTGATAACCTAGGGTCGACATAGTCCTCTATGTTGTCCACAATCGTGAATTCCATAGAGAATGCCATATTTCCTATGAACACCTGGATTTCATGATCCTTACCAACCACTTTCTCTCCCTTGTAAATCATCCCCCATCTGCAGATATTGTTATAATGGAACAATGACATAACATTCTTTGGCAGGAATACATTTATGTAAATGTTATCGAAATACTTATGACCGATCATGCAGGGGATTTTGAGATTACTTGGATCACGCCGTCTTATCTTCCTCAACTCTCCATCCTTTAACCCATATAGATTCCCCTCAAGGGAGGGACGATACTCGTACACCTCCTCACTATCCTTACGAAAAATTACCTTCCTAACACCATCGGTGAGAAATACACTACCATCTTTCTCATCAAGGATTGCTCCCGATTCATTGATAAATGGCATCCCAAGGACAAGGTTGATTAACGTTTGATTGGTGAAAGGGTCCACGTCATCAACCACGGTGAGGTCAGTATTGTAAACAAGCTCTCCAATCCTAATTGATAAATTTTCTATTACTCCCTCGCAAGCAATGTGTTCTGGGAAGGTTTTGTGGTATAGGGAAAGGGGGATCATGTTGACTGGGAAGCTAGGATCTATATGACTATCAGTTAAGAGCTTCTCCTTAATGGTACAGGGGATCTTGAAAACTTTAGGGTTACTTTCCTTAGTCTGATTGCTACCCACACTAATAACATCCTCCATTTTTCTCTCGGGTTCTTCTATAATAGATTTACCCAAAATGGTTGGATCTCTCTCATGCTCTTCCGATTTCTCTTTCCCTTCATCTGGTTTGCCGGATTCTTGCGCGGTGTATTGCTCGGGTGAGTCGGTAGGTTTCCTTGCCGAAGCATGGTCAACCCTTGAGGTCTCATCTTTAGCTATCCGACTGAATTTGTTAGTTTGTTGTTGGGTTGGGTTGGATGTTGAAGCAGATATTGTGGTGATGGTGTTTACGAAGTGGATTGGTCCAGGGGGGTTGACAGGTTCTTTTCCGTTAGGAGATAGATGTTTGAATAACTTGCTAGGACTTTTTATTTTTACAGGGGAGGCTGGTGGACTCATGACGGTAGCAGATTTAACCTCATTAACGGGAATGGGCTTATTATCAATATGCTCTTTGATAGCAGTCAACAGATTACAAATCTTGTTGTTTACATCATCCTGCTGTTGTTTAAATTTGGCCTCGAGCGTAGCGAGCTGTAGTTCTTGAGATAAAATGATTTTTTTTAAAGTATCTTCACAGCTTCGCCTAGGAATGCCTTGTGATGGAAAATGCTCGGACCAAGTGAGTGGTGAGGAGTTATAGAAGGATACGCTTCTCGTTTGGTACCCTCTAAAATCAGGTTTATCCTTCCATGCCTCATAGGCTTCGGCAGAAGTTCGAGGACCCTGACCTATGTGTGATGATGTGAATTCGTTATAAGCACGCTTTGGAAGTTCCATGCAGTTATGAGTCTCATGAGGGCCATTGCATAGTTTGCATGTAGAAGCGATTCTGCTTACTTGGCTTGAAGGTTTTTGAGCTTCGTAAGATTTCATGAGAGACTTGACTCGACCTTCAAGTTCCATGATCCTACGGTTGGGAGTGCTAGAATTGTTCGAAGGCAAAGATATTGCCTTGACCGTTTTGTTCAAGTCACAGGGATCGTTCCAACTTTCGTTGTCATAGAGAGCAAGATCTTCTATGAGTTCCCATGATTGTTCCGCACTAAGATCACGTAGCTTACCACCGGCCGATTGGTCAATGGCTCGCCTCGTGGAGATATCGATATGGTCATAAAAGATTTGGACTTGGAGCCAAAGATCTATGCCATGAAGAGGGACTTTTTGGAGTAAGTCCTTGAAACGAGTCCATGCTTCATAAAGAGATTCATTTTGACGTTGTTGGAACATCAAGATGTCATTCCTAAGCTTAGTAGTTCTCCCCGGTGGGAAAAATTGAGCAAGGAAATGAGTGGTGAGATCATCCCATGTAGTGATGGATCCCGCGGGTAAACGCTCAAGCCATTGACTAGCTTGATCCCGTAGAGAGAATTGGAATAGGCGTAAACGGGTAGTCTCTCTAGTTTCAACACCTAGGTCTATGGAATCTACGATTTTGAGAAAGTCCTTAAGATGTTGGTTTGGATCTTCTGAACGAAGTCCATGGAATGCACATCCGCTTTGCACCAACCGGATGGTGTCGGATCGCAAGGGGGTCACATTGGCTCCGGTGAGCTCAATGGTGTTTCGGTAGCCTTGGTGGCTAGGTCGGGAGTACTCTCCTAAGGTTCGGGGCCTAAGGGGTTCTAGTGGTGGGATGACGGGTTCAAAGATGTTACCACCGTCCATGATGTCGGATGGTAAAGAGTTACGAACAAAGTGATGAGGCGAAAAATGATCCATTTTTAGGGGGTCATTTAAGCCCGAATCCGAATTTATTTGATCAAATAATGCCCTAAATCGTTCCTTTTGTGATTTTAGGTACTTGGAGAGTGAATTCTGGAAAAGAAGCCATTTTGGACGTTTTTGGAGCATAAAAGTGAAGAAAACGGCAAAGTCTCAATTTTCCATGCTGGGAACAGTAGGTGACGGCGTCAAGAGTTCCACCCTGACGGCGTCAAACCTCAAGAATAAAAATCCGTAGTTGGTGACGGCGTCACACACAGGGCGTCAAGAGTAAATTGTGTGACGGCCTAGGCTTGACGGCGTCAGAAGTAGATCAAGGGCGTCCGAGGAAGTATTTCGCGGCGAGGTGACGGCGTCACAATGTTTGTCTTGACGCCGTCACCCCTATTTTCCTATATATAGTTTTCTAGTTTTTCACATTTAGGAGAAAAGTTTTGGAGAAACCCTAAAGACGAATTTGGTGCAACTTTTACAGGTTTTTCAAGGGTTCCAAACCCTTGATACCTTGCATTGTAATTGAGATAAGTGTTCTTCTAATTCAATCAATATGTCTATGTGTTGGTTGTCTATATCTTGTTCTTGTCTCAATTCCATTATGCAAGGCTAGATCTCTTTTGTGTTTGCTTAGATCTAATGAAACCTAGATATTGATTATGTGTTGATTACTTGTTTATTCTTGTTGTGGATGAATGATTTATATGTTAGGCTTAAGAAAACTGGCAGATCTCCAAATGGTAACATGCTTGAACGTCTTAAGAAACATGAACCGAGGCGTACTAGGTCTTTATTGGTTGTATTTAATGCATGAGCCACTGGTTACAATCCCTATAGTTGTGCTGGGCATGGTGTAGGAGGAGATAAGAGCTCATAGAATTGGGGAGTTATGTATGCCACCCCATGAATGGTATTAAGGAATACGATCCGTCATCCATACAATTATAACAAGTAATTAACGTGTAAAAGATATCTAGGGAGTAATGAAATCTAAGTAAACACATTTTCTCCAATTACTGCTCACAACCTTAGTTTAATTAGTTTATTTTCATTTTTATTATTTTATTTTGATTGCATCTTAGTTTTGGGTTAGTTGAATAGCAACTAATTCCGCCCACTCTTTCAAAACCCGAGATTTTACTTGCTTTCTAAAAAATATAAAAACACAAAAATAATCATCCCTCACCTTTAGAACTAGTATTTAGGCTTTCTAATCCTAGCGACACTATTCCTAAGCTGAACGATCAATCCCCCGGTACTTGTCACTATACTATACTACAACGATCAGGTACACTGCCTGGTGGGGGTTGTAAGCTTCTCGAGATCCCTCGAGAGGTAAAGCCTGTTGCGATTCCCACGCATCAAGTTTTTGGCGCCGTTGCCGGGGAATAGTTATTGTCTAGGTTAGGATTTCTTTTTATTAGGTCTACTTGTTAGATTCCTTTTTAGTAAGACTTTATTTTTTTATTTTTAGGTTTTCTTTAGTCTATCTCATTTCTTTGTGTCTTTGTTTGTAAACCATTTCGATGGATAACAATAACATTGATCGTTCGATTCCTGTTATTCGTGTTTTTCGTCGTAGGATTTTCCAAATGCCCACCCCACTTCCTTTAGCAGAAAATGAGAACCCACCTAACCTCTCACCCAACCACCACTTTGACAATAATTCTGAGTTAGAAGAGTCTGATCATGATGATGACCATAGGGCTAGTCCTTTTTATTATTCAGACTCTGATGAGGATCTTGATGATGGCGATGTGATTAATGAGGATAGAATGGAAGAAGAAATAAACCCTCTTAGGTATGTCGACCCTAGAACTAGGATTGAGTGCGATAGTTCGTTTAACATGCAATTTCCTTGTAAGATCGGATTTAAAAGCTTTAACGCTTATCTTAACTCATCTCTCCCAATGAACATAATCCCGCGCAATGAATATAATAAAATCATGATAGATGAGTTAGAATACAAAGGAGAAAATATTGTGGCTAGGGCAATACCATTGCATGTGTTTATAGGAAGCTTGATTTATCTTGTTGAGTTCATGGTTATGGAGAATCTAGGAGAATTCACAGAAGGGTTAATTACATTCTCGGATGGGGATGAAGATTTTGTTTATCAAATGCCCCGCATACACCCTAGGTTCAAGGACTTCTCCATGGAAAAGTGTAGTAGGTATCCGCCTATAGAAATGTTGAGTGAAAATGATAAGAGAAAAGGACTTAAGTATACTCATGAAAAGAATAAAAGATACTATCGCGGATGTTTAGAGTTAGGAGATGATTATAAGAAAGATGAGGCGACTATTAGATGGCTCACACTTGGTTATGTGAGCATAAGCGATACACGATAGACCATGACCTTGAGTCTAGCTACAAGACTCGTAAATAAAGAAAAGCGCTTCTTGGGAGGCAACCCATGTTTTGTGTGATTTTATTTGTTTGATTGTTATTTGCTTTCGTATGCATGTTTTATTTTTATTGTTGGTTGATCATGTTTCTCAATTAAAATGTGGAAATACTTTACTTTGTTGTTTGGCCTAGTCTTAACTCCACCTATAAGTATTTTTGCAAAAGATAAGTGTAAGGGGAAACCCCAAATATGTTTTTAAGAAACAAACTGATCATGATTCTCCACAATATTTAATGAACATGTATATTCGTATTTGTTAGAGTCAAATGCTTGTATTGAGTCATAATGAAGTTTTGCAGGATTTTCCAGGAAGTAGGACCAAGTTTTTCCAGAAATTTTCCGGAAACTTAACATAAGAATTTCTGCAGGTCCATTCTGACGGCGTCAGGAGTTAAAATCTGGAAATTTTACCGGTTTTGTTTTTTCTAACGGAGTCTTATGGTTTTTGTGAATTATTAAGTTTTATAATCTCCAGGAGATCTGCAAACTTCATTCCACAAGCATTATATCTTATCTTGTTTTCTAGGATTTAGTAACTTATATAGGATGCCGCCAATTTTACGCGAGGTTGTCTTGTCTATTTTGTCAGGATTTACAGGTTATGATCGACAAGGAGATGATTTATATTCTGGAAGGGAAGCTTTGATTGTTCATTTTCTTGGAGGAAGATCTAATCTGGCCAACCTATAATCCATACCGAGCGAATCAGGGGAGTATTTGATTTCATTCTCTTTACTTTTTCACTTTTACATTCTTTACTTGAACATTGGGGACAATGTTCATCTTAAGTGTAAGGGGAGGGTAAAAAGATGATACCTTACATATGCACTTTCGCTTGAGTTTGTTTTGTTTGATGGTAGATGTGTAATAAAACTATGAGAAATACTTGTTAGTGCAATTTTAGCGCCAAATTTAAAATTTTTTACAACATTTAGGAGTGAAACTTTAGCCATAGCAAGCGTCTCATGGATAGGAGATTGTATGACTAGCAAATAACCCTATATTCAGAAAAATTTTTCACCCAAATATATGAGGTTCGCCTTTAGATTTGATAGGAAAAGCATTCATTATTAGTGCTTATGAGTGTACCGGTAGCATTTAGATTCTAGAACTTGCGTTAGTGATGCATCCCGAGACCGCTAGTGAGACTACATTCGTGTAGTAGGATTTACTACATGATAAGAGGCATTAGGATCACCCTTGTGTTATACCCGTATTATAATTACTTGACCATTTAAGTCATATTACTTGGCTAGTTAAGTCAACTAATTTTTCCCACACCTTTAGCGTTGTACTCATTTTTAGTACACGAAACCCCTAGTACACCCCTCCGAGCCTATCTTTTCGTTTTTAACTTTAAGCATTTTACTTAAAGGAAGAATTTGTTACACCCCACTTAAATGTACAACCAAATCGCCTTAGCCTTCCGTGTATGTGCTCATTTTTAGTGCATTAATGTTATTTGTTAAACCCTAAGTTAACTTTCTAATTGATTACATGGTTGCTAAGTCGAGTCATATCCTTGTACATATTGTTTTGGGACGATTGAGACTCATGGGTAAGTACTTATTTTATGGAGTAATGGGGAAAAACATCATTTATTACCCCCATACGTACGTTAATCTTAAAAGTGCTCCAAGTGTTTTGATTTTCTTAATTCGAGTCATTAGTTTAGTTTATTGTAAACTATGTAAAGATTCAAGTGTAAGGGAAACTCTAATTCCCTATGATGTATTATTTTGGATGGTAGGGTAAGAGTGTATGCAAAAAAAAAAAAAAAAAAAAAAAAAAAAAAAAAAAAAAAAAAAAATGAAAAATCAAGAAAAAGAAAAGAAAAAAAAATAGAAAAAGAAAAAGAAAGAAAAAACATACGGACTACCATCCCGTTTCATTCTATGTTCATTTTATGTTTTTGTTATTTTTCATTTATTAGCATAAGTCGAGTCTAGTCTTGGCTTAGCAACGCCATATTGTACATGTAATTAACCAAGATTGTTAACTCGCCACCAGTAAAACTTCCTTTATCCAAAAAAACCGTGTAATTCATATCCCTATACCTAACGTTACAACCCTTTAAAAGACCTCTTTGATAGTTTATCCTAGGTGCTTACGCCATGTGGTGGAGGTTTGATCCTTTCCCAAGCCTATGGTAATCTATTTTGCTATGACAGGTAGTGAGAGATATCTTCCGTTTCCATATTGTAATTTACACTTTATTACACCCGAGAGATGTGAGTATCTAAACACTATTTGTGAGGTGCTTGTATATGACCTCCGTGCTTGTCTTTGGTCTTTAGTGGAACGATTATTTGTTGTAATTACTTTTATATTAGTGTTAAATGACCCCTAACTTGTCTTTTGAGTAGAATAAAAATGCATTTGCTTGAGGACAAGCAAATCTCAAGTGTAAGGGTATATGATGAGGCGAAAAATGATCCGTTTTTAGGGGGTCATTTAAGCCCGAATCCGAATTTATTTGATCAAATAATGCCCTAAATCTTTCCTTTTGTGATTTTAGGTACTTGGAGAGTGAATTCTGGAAAAGAAGCCATTTTGGACGTTTTTGGAGCATAAAAGTGAAGAAAACGGCAAAGTCTCAATTTTCCATGCTGGGAACAGTAGGTGACGGCGTCAAGAGTTCCACCCTGACGGCGTCAAACCTCAAGAATAAAAATCCGTAGTTGGTGACGGTGTCACACACAGGGCGTCAAGAGTAAATTGTGTGACGGCCTACGCTTGACGGCGTCAGAAGTAGATCAAGGGCGTCCGAGGAAGTATTTGGCGGCGAGGTGACGGCGTCACAATGTTTGTCTTGACGCCGTCACCCCTATTTTCCTATATATAGTTTTCTAGTTTTTCACATTTAGGAGAAAAGTTTTGGAGAAACCCTAAAGACGAATTTGGTGCAACTTTTACAGGTTTTCCAAGGGTTCCAAACCCTTGATACCTTGCATTGTAATTGAGATAAGTGTTCTTCTAATTCAATCAATATGTCTATGTGTTGGTTGTCTATATCTTGTTCTTGTCTCAATTCCATTATGCAAGGCTAGATCTCTTTTGTGTTTGCTTAGATCTAATGAAACCTAGATATTGATTATGTGTTGATTACTTGTTTATTCTTGTTGTGGATGAATGATTTATATGTTAGGCTTAAGAAAACTGGCAGATCTCCAAATGGTAACATGCTTGAACGTCTTAAGAAACATGAACCGAGGCGTACTAGGTCTTTATTGGTTGTATTTAATGCATGAGCCACTGGTTACAATCCCTATAGTTGTGCTGGGCATGGTGTAGGAGGAGATAAGAGCTCATAGAATTGGGGAGTTATGTATGCCATCCCATGAATGGTATTAAGGAATACGATCCGTCATCCATACAATTATAACAAGTAATTAACGTGTAAAAGATATCTAGGGAGTAATGAAATCTAAGTAAACACATTTTCTCCAATTACTGCTCACAACCTTAGTTTAATTAGTTTATTTTCATTTTTATTATTTTATTTTGATTGCATCTTAGTTTTGGGTTAGTTGAATAGCAACTAATTCCGCCCACTCTTTCAAAACCCGAGATTTTACTTGCTTTCTAAAAAATATAAAAACACAAAAATAATCATCCCTCACCTTTAGAACTAGTATTTAGGCTTTCTAATCCTAGCGACACTATTCCTAAGCTGAACGATCAATCCCCAGGTACTTGTCACTATACTATACTACAACGATCAGGTACACTGCCTGGTGGGGGTTGTAAGCTTCTCGAGATCCCTCGAGAGGTAAAGCCTGTTGCGATTCCCACGCATCACAAAGGCACAAAGAAATAAGATAGACTAAAGAAGACCTAAAAATAAAAATAAAATCTTACTCCCTCCGTCCCATATTAAGTGTCCATATTTCATTTGCACAAAATTTTAGGAAATCCCACTAACTACACTCTCCACCAATCAAATATCATCTTCACCCACTAAAGCTTTTTCTCATTGGTTGAAATACAACATGGACACTTAATTTGGGACATTCCAAGATTCCATTGTGGACACTTATTATGGGACGGAGGGAGTACTAGAAAGGAATCTAGCAAGTAGACCTAATAAAAAGAAATCCTAACCTAGACAATAACTATTCCCCGGGCTGCGGCGCCAAAAACTTGATGCGTGGGAATCGCAACAGGCTTTACCTCTCGAGGGATCTCGAGAAGCTTACAATCCCCACCAGGCAGTGTACCTGATCGTTGTAGTATAGTATAGTGACAAGTACCGGGGGATTGATCGTTCAGCTTAGGAATAGTGTCGCTAGGATTAGAAAGCCTAATTACTAGTTCTAAAGGTGAGAGATGATTATTTTTGTGTTTTTATATTTTATGGAAAGCAAATTAAAATCTCGGGTTTTGGAAGAGTGGGCGGAATTAGTTGCTATTCAACTAACCCAAAACTAAGATGCAATCAAAATAAAATACTAAAAATGAAAATAAACTAATTATACTAAGGTTGTGAGCAGTAATTGGAGAAAATGTGTTTACTTAGATTTCACTACTCCCTAGATATCTTTTACACGTTAATTACTTGTTATAATTGCATGGATGACGGATCGTATTCCTTAATACCATTCATGGGGTGGCATACATAACTCCCCAATTCTATGAGCTCTTATCTCCTCCTACACCATGCCCAGCACAACTATAGGGATTGTAAACAGTGGCTCATGCATTAAATACAACCAATAAAGACCTAGTACGCCTCGGTTCATGTTTCTTAAGACGTTCAAGCATGTTACCATTTGGAGATCTGCCAGTTTTCTTAAGCCTAACATATAAATCATTCATCCAAAACAAGAATAAACAAGTAATCAACACATAATCAATATCTAGGTTTCATTAGATCTAAGCAAACACAAAAGAGATCTAGCCTAGCATAATGGAATTGAGACAAGAACAAGATATAGACAACCAACACATAGACATATTGATTGAATTAGAAGAACACTTATCTCAATTACAATGCAAGGTATCAAGGGTTTGGAACCCTTGAAAAACCTGTAAAAATTGCACCAAAATCGTCTTTAGGGTTTCTCCAAAATTTCTTTCTTCAATGTGAAAAACTAGAAAACTATATATAGGAAAATAGGGGTGACGGCGTCAAGACAAACAATGTGACGCCATATTGTACATGTAATTAACCAAGATTGTTAACTCGCCACCAGTAAAACTTCCTTTATCCAACAAAACCGTGTAATTCATATCCCTATACCTAACGTTACAACCCTTTAAAAGACCTCTTTGATAGTTTATCCTAGGTGCTTACGTAATGTGGTGGAGGTTTGATCCTTTCCCAAGCCTATGGTAATCTATTTTGCTATGACAGGTAGTGAGAGATATCTTCCGTTTCCATATTGTAATTTACACTTTATTACACCCGAGAGATGTGAGTATCTAAACACTATTTGTGAGGTGCTTGTATATGACCTCCGTGCTTGTCTTTGGTCTTTAGTGGAACGATTATTTGTTGTAATTACTTTTATATTAGTGTTAAATGACCCCTAACTTGTCTTTTGAGTAGAATAAAAATGCATTTGCTTGAGGACAAGCAAATCTCAAGTGTAAGGGTATATGATGAGGCGAAAAATGATCCGTTTTTAGGGGGTCATTTATGCCCGAATCCGAATTTATTTGATCAAATAATGCCCTAAATCTTTCCTTTTGTGATTTTAGGTACTTGGAGAGTGAATTCTGGAAAAGAAGCCATTTTGGACGTTTTTGGAGCATAAAAGTGAAGAAAACGGCAAAGTCTCAATTTTCCATGCTGGGAACAGTAGGTGACGGCGTCAAGAGTTCCACCCTGACGGCGTCAAACCTCAAGAATAAAAATCCGTAGTTGGTGACGGCGTCACACACAGGGCGTCAAGAGTAAATTGTGTGACGGCCTACGCTTGACGGCGTCAGAAGTAGATCAAGGGCGTCCGAGGAAGTATTTGGCGGCGAGGTGACGGCGTCACAATGTTTGTCTTGACGCCGTCACCCCTATTTTCCTATATATAGTTTTCTAGTTTTTCACATTTAGGAGAAAAGTTTTGGAGAAACCCTAAAGACGAATTTGGTGCAACTTTTACAGGTTTTCCAAGGGTTCCAAACCCTTGATACATTGCATTGTAATTGAGATAAGTGTTCTTCTAATTCAATCAATATGTCTATGTGTTGGTTGTCTATATCTTGTTCTTGTCTCAATTCCATTATGCAAGGCTAGATCTCTTTTGTGTTTGCTTAGATCTAATGAAACCTAGATATTGATTATGTGTTGATTACTTGTTTATTCTTGTTGTGGATGAATGATTTATATGTTAGGCTTAAGAAAACTGGCAGATCTCCAAATGGTAACATGCTTGAACGTCTTAAGAAACATGAACCGAGGCGTACTAGGTCTTTATTGGTTGTATTTAATGCATGAGCCACTGGTTACAATCCCTATAGTTGTGCTGGGCATGGTGTAGGAGGAGATAAGAGCTCATAGAATTGGGGAGTTATGTATGCCACCCCATGAATGGTATTAAGGAATACGATCCGTCATCCATACAATTATAACAAGTAATTAACGTGTAAAAGATATCTAGGGAGTAATGAAATCTAAGTAAACACATTTTCTCCAATTACTGCTCACAACCTTAGTTTAATTAGTTTATTTTCATTTTTATTATTTTATTTTGATTGCATCTTAGTTTTGGGTTAGTTGAATAGCAACTAATTCCGCCCACTCTTTCAAAACCCGAGATTTTACTTGCTTTCTAAAAAATATAAAAACACAAAAATAATCATCCCTCACCTTTAGAACTAGTATTTAGGCTTTCTAATCCTAGCGACACTATTCCTAAGCTGAACGATCAATCCCCCGGTACTTGTCACTATACTATACTACAACGATCAGGTACACTGCCTGGTGGGGGTTGTAAGCTTCTCGAGATCCCTCGAGAGGTAAAGCCTGTTGCGATTCCCACGCATCACAAAGGCACAAAGAAATAAGATAGACTAAAGAAGACCTAAAAATAAAAATAAAATCTTACTAGAAAGGAATCTAGCAAGTAGACCTAATAAAAAGAAATCCTAACCTAGACAATAACTATTCCCCGGGCTGCGGCGCCAAAAACTTGATGCGTGGGAATCGCAACAGGCTTTACCTCTCGAGGGATCTCGAGAAGCTTACAATCCCCACCAGGCAGTGTACCTGATCGTTGTAGTATAGTATAGTGACAAGTACCGGGGGATTGATCGTTCAGCTTAGGAATAGTGTCGCTAGGATTAGAAAGCCTAATTACTAGTTCTAAAGGTGAGAGATGATTATTTTTGTGTTTTTATATTTTATGGAAAGCAAATTAAAATCTCGGGTTTTGGAAGAGTGGGCGGAATTAGTTGCTATTCAACTAACCCAAAACTAAGATGCAATCAAAATAAAATACTAAAAATGAAAATAAACTAATTATACTAAGGTTGTGAGCAGTAATTGGAGAAAATGTGTTTACTTAGATTTCACTACTCCCTAGATATCTTTTACACGTTAATTACTTGTTATAATTGCATGGATGACGGATCGTATTCCTTAATACCATTCATGGGGTGGCATACATAACTCCCCAATTCTATGAGCTCTTATCTCCTCCTACACCATGCCCAGCACAACTATAGGGATTGTAAACAGTGGCTCATGCATTAAATACAACCAATAAAGACCTAGTACGCCTCGGTTCATGTTTCTTAAGACGTTCAAGCATGTTACCATTTGGAGATCTGCCAGTTTTCTTAAGCCTAACATATAAATCATTCATCCAAAACAAGAATAAACAAGTAATCAACACATAATCAATATCTAGGTTTCATTAGATCTAAGCAAACACAAAAGAGATCTAGCCTAGCATAATGGAATTGAGACAAGAACAAGATATAGACAACCAACACATAGACATATTGATTGAATTAGAAGAACACTTATCTCAATTACAATGCAAGGTATCAAGGGTTTGGAACCCTTGAAAAACCTGTAAAAATTGCACCAAAATCGTCTTTAGGGTTTCTCCAAAATTTCTTTCTTCAATGTGAAAAACTAGAAAACTATATATAGGAAAATAGGGGTGACGGCGTCAAGACAAACAATGTGACGCCGTCACCTCACCGCCAAATACTTCCTCGGACGGCCTTGATCTACTTCTGACGCCGTCAAGGCCTAGGCCGTCACACAATTTACTCTTGACGCCCTGTGTGTGACGCCGTCACCAACTACGGATTTTTATTCTTGGGGTTTTGACGCCGTCAGGACAACTCTTGACTCCTTCATGAACTACGGATTTTAATTCTTGAGGTTTGACGCTGTCAGGGGGTTATTCTTGACGCCGTCACCTACTGTTCCCAGCATGGAAAATTGAGACTTTGTCGTTTTCTTCACTTTTATGCTCCAAAAACGTCCAAAATGGCTTCTTTTTCCAGAATTCACTCTCCAAGTACCTAAAATCACAAAAGGAACGATTTAGGGCAATATTTGATCAAATAAATTCGGATTCGGGCTTAAATGACCCCCTAAAAACGGATCATTTTTCGCCTCATCAAATACTTACAATGATGATTGATTTGCAATGTAAGTGAAAGGAAGACCAAGAATTCGTAGGTATGGATGGTAAAGTGAATAGTAACAGTTTGGAAGTGGTGGTATGAGATAATGGGTGTTTGGTTTAATATAAACAAAAATATTGATTCTGCAGGTCGGCGGATACGGCGGACCCCTGAAATGGGTTCCGTCCGTTGTGTCTGAGGGTTCCGCCGACCCTGCTGAGAAAAAGAGTTATGGATTTGTTTTGATTTTTGTGATTTTTGTCTAAAGTCCAGAACTACAATGTAGGTTCCATGAGTCATAAGCCTAGCCTAAGAAGGTTAAAAGGTTCACGTTTAAGGGGTTTTGTGAGAATGTCGGCTATGTTGTCTTCGGAAGAAACTTTCTCAATTGAGATATTTCCTTTTTGAACGTTGTCACGAAGGAAATGATGACGGATTTCAATATGTTTGATACGAGCATGTTGAACCGGGTTTTTGCTAAGATCAATGGCACCTTTGTTGTCACAAAGAATTGTGATGTCGTTGAGTTGAATTCCGTAGTCGACAAGAGCTTGTTTCATCCAAAGAGCTTGTTGACATGCCTTTCCGGCCGAAACGTACTCGGCTTCCAATGTTGAGATAGCAAGAGCCGTTTGCTTCTTAGAGAACCATGAGGTGAGACAATGTCCAACAAAAGTACAAATACCACTTATACTTTTTCTATCAACTTAGTCACCGGCATGATCCGAGTCGGCATACACTATGGTGTCTATTCCCGTTCCTTTGGGATACCATAAACCTAAATGTGTAGTGCCCTTAATATACCTAAAAATCCTTTTAACGGCTTCGAGATGGGTAGTCTTAGGATCTTCTTGAAAACGAGCACATAGACAAACACTAAACATAATGTCGGGTCTACTAGCCGTTAGGTAAAGTAGACTACCAATCATACCTCTATATTTAGTGCTATCTACGGATTCACTTTCCTCATCCTTGGTGAGTTTAGTTTCCGTGGACATGGGTGTTTTGATTGGTTTCGAATCTTCTAATCCAAATTTCTTAAGCATGTCCTTAATATATTTAGATTGGTTAAAGAAGATACCATCTTCTAGTTGTTTAATTTGGAGTCCTAGGAAAAAGTTGAGTTCTCCCATCATACTCATTTCAAACTCGTCATGCATGATTTTTGAGAAATCCACACATAATTCTTTACAAGTTGATCCGAATATAATGTCATCAACATAGATTTGGACTATGATAATATGTGAATCTTTCTTCTTAGTGAAGAGAGTATTATCAACTAAGCCCATGGTATACTTATGGTCAACTAGGAAGGTTTTAAGTCGATCATACCATGCTTTTGGAGCTTGCTTAAGTCCGTAAAGAGCCTTTTTAAGTTTGTAAACATGATTTGGTTTTTCAAAATCGATGAAGCCCGGTGGTTGAGCAACATACACTTCTTCATTTATGACTCCGTTTAGAAATGCACTTTTGACGTCCATTTGAAAGAGTTTAAAATTGTGTGCACATGCATATGCAAGTAAGATTCTAATTGACTCGAGCCTAGCAACCAGAGCAAAAGTTTCATCGTAGTCAATGCCTTCTTGTTGGTTATATCCTTGTGCAACTAGCCTAGCTTTGTTTCTAGACACAATTCCCTTTTCATCCATTTTATTACGAAAGACCCATTTTGTTCCAATTATAGTTTGACTCTTTGGTTGAGGAACTAATGTCCATACATCATTCCTAACAAATTAGTTTAACTCTTCTTGCATTGAAATTACCCAAGACTCATCTTTAATGGCTTCATTAATGTTTTTCGGTTCAATGGTTGACACGAAACAAAAGTAGTTGCTTTCATTTTGAACTTTTGACCTTAGTGTTCTTTCGTTAATGTTGCCTATGATACCATCTAATGGATGACTTTTAGATTATTTGACATTGACAAGTTTTTTGTTTAATAGTTCATCTTCCTTGTCATTACCTAAAATCTCTTGACTTTCTGTTGCTTGGCTTTCAACTAAGTCATCATCTACCAAAGGTGATGTCTTAGAGGGAGGTGGACTCTCGTCAAATGTTACGTTCAACGATTCCTCGACTCTTAAGGTTTCTTTGTTCAAAACAATGTAAGCTTTACTATTTTGTGAATATCCAAGAAATACACCTTCATAAGACTTTGGGTCAAATTTGGTGAGATAATCCTTGGTGTTAAGAATGAAACATTTACTCCCAAACACTCTAAAGTATCCTAATGTAGGCTTTTTACCTGTATATAGTTCATAAGGAGTTTTATTCAAAAATGGTCTAATTAAGACTCGATTTAAAATGTACGTTGATGTGTCAACGGCATTACACCAAAACTTTTGTCGAATGTTTTGTTCATTAAGCATTGTTCTACTCATCTCTTGCAATGTCCGGTTTTTACGTTCTACTACGCCATTAGATTGAGGAGTACGTGGAGCCGAAAAGTTATGAGTAATACCATTAATATCACAAAAGTTTCCAAATTGAAATTCATTATCAAATTCACGATCGTGATCCGTTCTAATAGACACAATATTAGACCCTACTTGATTTTGAATTTTCTTACTTAGAATCTCAAATTTATCAAAAGCTTCATTTTTACTTTTCAAAAATTTTATCCAAGTATATCTTGAGTAATCATCAACTATGACAAAAGTGTAGAAGTTACCTCCATAACTTTGTATAGCGGATGGACCAAATAAATCCATATGCAAAAGTTCTAGACACCTAGATGTAGAAACCAAGTTTTTAGCCTTATGGCTACTATGGACTTGTTTACCGACTTTGCAAGCATCACAAAAGTGTTGGTCATATTTCAACTTAGGTAGGTTTCGAACTAAATCTTTGGAGGAGAGGTTTTGGATTAGTCTCATGTTAGCATGTCCTAAACGTCTATGCCATAAAGTTGAAGATTCATCTAATGAGGTAAGACAAAGTTTGTCTCTAGATGTTGGATCCATCTTCATGACGTATACGTTGTTCTTAAGGACACCTTTGGCTATGGTTATACCATCTTTAAGTATTTTACTTCCGTTTTCACTAAAAAGGACATTATACTTATTACGACAAAGTTGACTAATACTAAGGAGATTAAAACCTAAGTTATCGACATGAGCTACATCATCTATATAAAGGGAGTCATGAGAGATTGTACCTTTTCCGATGATTTTGCTCTTAGCTTTACTACCAAACGTAACATTACCTCCGTCACATTTGTGATAAGTAGTGAAGAGGCTTTTGTTACCCGTCATGTGCCTTGAACAACCGCTATCTTTAATCCATTCATTCGGTTCCAAACAGACTTTGAGGCACACCTATTTTATGAAAAACACTCAAACATTTGGTCCCCAATTTCTCATGGGTCCATTTTGGTTAAGCATACCATTAACTTGTTCCAAATATGAAAATAGAGCATAAGGATTCCATGACATGTAATTTAAAGTTTGGTAATGTCCAGGAGTGTTTTGGTTCCAAACATGTTGGTAGTTTGGTTGAGCGTTGAAGTTGCTCTTTGGAAAGGGGCGTTTGGGAATTGGAGTCTTAGGTCTTGGTTGAGTAGTCTTAGCTCTAAATTCATTTTTACTAAGTCCGACTCCAGTTTTAAACACAGGTTTTGTTCCATTTTTATACGTAACTTTAACAAATTTTGAACGATCCGATGTGGATGGAGTGACTGCTGCAGCAGACCTGGCGGAACCTTCGGGTCCAACGGGCAGAACCCTGGATTGGGTTCCGTCTGTTTCGCGGGCTGCTGCAGCAGTTTTGTTTGTTTCTTGTGCAATCTTTTCTTGTTTCGTTTGACCCTTTGAAGTTTCTATTTTCATGAATCCTAGTCCTTTTTTATCAAATGGTGACTTTTGAATTTTCATAATTTCATCCGCACAAGAAATGCTCTTATCGAACTTCTTAAACTTTGTGGTTTGTTTTATTAGATCATTTTGAGTAATTTTAAGTTTCTCAACTTCGAGTTTAAGCTCTTCACATGATTTGCAAGAAGTATCAATACCTTTACTCTTTTCTAATCTCTTAGCTTTTTCTTTTAATTCATAAACTTCATTTTCTAAAAACTCCTTTTTAGTTTTCAAAAACTTATTTTTGTTTATGATTTTTAAGCTCAATTCACAAAGTTTGTTATATTCTTTTTGTAAGGTGTCATCATCAATAGAGGAGTAAGATGAGTCGGAGAATACCTCATTTGAGTTGTGAGCCATGAGAGCAATATCATCATTCTTTGGCTCATCGTCATCTCCTTCATAGTCACTCCAAGCACCACCCACAAAAGCTTGTTGAGGTTTGCTCTTGGGTGGTTTTGGACATTCTCCTACAAGAACTTCTTAAAGTCTTTAGGTTGCCTTACAAACTTTCCTCGTATACGAAAGAACTTCTTAAAGTCTCTAACGGCCATAGCATATTCCTCATCATCACTATCCGAAGTAGATTCTTCATCATCACTTGATTGGACTCTAGCTTTCAAGGCAATGGACTTAACTTTTTCTTTCTTGCCTCTAACTAGTTCCGAATCTTTTTCCATTACCATTTCATGAACTTTGAGGTTTCCAATTAGCTCATCAAGTGACATTCTTGAAAGATCTTTGGATTCTTCAATTGCCGTCACTTTTGCTCTCCACTTCGGATGGAGTGCTCTAAGAAATTTCCTGACAAAGTTCTTACTACAAAAAGATTCATCAAGTGCTTTAAGTGAAGTAATAATAGTGTTAAACCTAGCAAAAGCATTATCAATAATCTCATCTTCGGAAATAACAAATTGTTCATATTGTTGAACAAGAAAATCAATTTTGTTATCTTTAACTTGTGAGTTTCCTTGATGAGTGACAATTAAAGATTGCCAAATATCTTTGGCGGTTTTACACAAAAAGACTCTTTCATATTCTTTCTTAGGCAAAGCGTTGTAAAGCATCATTTTAGCTTCATTATTTTTACCAATCAATTTCTTTTGATCATCATCTTTAACGTTAGTAACTACGTTATCACCATCAATGATTATATACCATAAATCTAGATCTTTAGATTTCACGTAAGTTTCAAAATGGTTTTTCCAATATATAAAACCATTTGCTTCAAAGAGTGGTGGTCTTTGCATAGATTGCCCTTCTTTGTAATTTTTAAAATCCATGGATCGTTTCAAGTTTTAAAACACAATATATTTTAAAAGCTTGAGTAACGTAGCTCTTGATGCCAATTGTGGAAAACTAGAAGGGGGGTTGAATAGTTTACCGTTTAAAATCTTTTTAACTTGTTTAGTTAGCTTTGAAACTTTCCGTTTGATCAAAGATATATACACAAACACAATATATAACATGCAAGTAAATGACAGAAACGATCAAACCACAACACGAGTATTTATCGTGGTTCGGCTACAAGGACTCTTTTTCCTTGCCCTACGTCCACGCCCCGAGTATCCAACTCGAGAGTTTCTTTCACTAGTCAACAAGCTCCTTTCACCGGCGGAGAAAACCTTACACGTCGCTTATACTTTTACCGACACTAAGCTAGATGTCGAGTTCTTTACCAAGGGTACAACCACTCCCGTTAGTTCTTTTACAAGGGTACAACTACTCCCAATACACTTTGTATTTTGAGGACTAAAATACTAACCGATCACTACTGAAAATACACAATCAAATGAAGTGTAAAATACACAAGTCTACACAATGCTAAGCTAACAAGTCTTGCAACGTTGTGTTGAATACTTGTTACTTTTAATGAGCTCGTGAATCTCTTTGCTACAAAAAGAAACTTCACATATGAAATGTTAAAGGGTTAGATGAAAGAATGAATGTGTGTGTGTAAAATATGATGTAGAGTGATAAGCCAAAAATCAACTTGTGACTTGGTATTTATAGCAAAGCCTTCTGCAGGCCTGGTGGATACGGCGGAACCCTCATATGGATTCCGCCCGTGTACCCCTAGGGTTCTGCCGGGCTTGCAGTTGGTTTTGCAATAAATCTTGCAAACCAAACAAAGTCACATCTCATTACACCTTGCAAACCAAACAATGTCACATCTCATTACATCTAGTCAAACACCAAACTTGCAAGCAACCACATAGTAAGTCAAACACATTTTCTTTCCATAAATGTATATTGACAAAACTTGCCATAAATGTGATGTGACAATTCTATTTTAAGAAATAAAAAGTGTTGTGTTTTATGAAATGTAAAATGTAGCAAAAGTCTAGTTTATGCAAGTCTTTAAAACTAATATTATCTTTTACTTAGAAACTAAAGTTTACATTTTGTCGTTAACAAAACTTAGCGAAGATCGTAAAATATAAATAACGTTTTTAGGCGATATTTGTATTAACAATTCTTATTCGCATTAGCTATCAATTGTTCCACATTAGGCTGATTAGAGCCTTTAGAGTTATCATTCCCAATCCCAAGTTGAACATTATTGATTGCTATGTCAAAATTCTTCCGCGCATTAGATACCAATTGATCCACACTAGGCTACTTTGGAGTATTAAGTATACCATCAGGAGCATATGAAACATTAACCGACTCCAACTCCTCCGAAACAACCTTACCAGCATCATTAGAATTAGTAGCAGCCCCATGTGAGGAACCCACATCAAACTCACCAGTAGTAGCATTAAGACCAGCAGCAAAAAGGTTCATGTGAAACCGGCTTCAGTAGGGATAAACCAGAAACCAGAAACACTAGAAATCAGTAGGGATGAGCAAAAGAATAATAAAACGTACCAAAACCGAGAACCAAACAACTTTCACGAAGAACTGAACCGATCCAGACCCATTGGTTCCGGTTCTATACTTTTGTGAAATTTCAGATCTCGAATCCTTCAGTTCGGATCCATCGATTCTGGGTTCTGGAACCAAATATCCATCAAATTTAAGATATATAAAATTTTAACAGACAAATATGAAACTTTCTTTTCCTTAGATCCTAGAAAAACGTCTCCTCCCCCGTGATCTATGATCATTCGAGATTCTTTATCAAAAAAACTAAACCCTAGTTTTTTGGAATGTTTTGCATTATACTTTTGCTACAAATTTGAATTTTTTGAACCATTGGATGATCGTTTGTTTGTGTTATGCTTTAATTGTTATTAAACGCAAATAGGTAAAAAAAAAAAAAAAAAAAAAAAAAAAAAAAAAAAAAAAGGTCAAGTTTTTAGGCGGTTTTTGTGTTGTTACAACAACTAGGTGAAAAGAAAAACAAGTTTTGCATCTATGTTCATTCGAAGAATTGGAACCAGAACCGTGAACCGAAAATCACCTTTGGGTTTGTTCCCGGTTCTAACTTTTCTCGAATTTCAGTTCCCAAATATGTTGGTTCCTGTAAACATCAAGAAACACCTTTTAGGAGGTCGATGTTGATCAAAATAAGCATACATATCTAGAGAGATAAATGTAAAATAAAATGAAGTTTATTAGATTAGAAGATATAATGACACATTACCACACTTTCACACACCTCTCAGGGAGAGTCATAATGGGTTTTTATAGGCCACTAGTTTGCTCAGTCTATAATATTAGTCCCTGCGGGTGAAACTAACTTATGTGTCTAGTCTAATTCACATGTAAGACTTTATCTTCACAAAATAGCAAAGCTAATAGTTTTTTTTACAGTTTTCGGACCCGTGCTCAGCTCATCCTTAAGAGGTACTTTTTTTTCCTCTAAAAGTGTTTGATAATATTTTTATGTATCTGTAATTATTAAATGTAAACATTAGCTACGTGTAAATATGAAATGCTATTATAATTAGCATTTTCGTGTAAAGTGTATAAAAGGTATTATCATTGATTTTCTTTATTCCTAGTCGGTTATCTATTCCTATATTGTCCTGATCTTATTGATTCATCATTCTTTTGGTTCGATTTATATGGGGGCTGGTTGATTCATTGGCGTTTAATTCTCAAAACCCTAAGCGATTAGGGTTTATCTTTTTCATTCGGTTTGCATGCATGCTGGTTGGTTCTTAAGTCCTGGTTGATTGATTCTGTTGGTTTGGTGTGTGAGGGTTACGGGAGAGATGAATAAAGGTTTTCTTAGCAACAAGAATGTATCTACTGTACCAACGGTTACGTTGGGTACTCCTCAAGTTAGACAAGAGGCTAGGGTTGTGGAGAACCCTAGTCTTAACGCTGATGTTGGTATTGATGGTCATGACGGTGGTAATTCTGGTTCTAGTCAAGAGAAGCCGATTTCTCTTGATACGTCTATGGATGAACAAGTGAAGCCGGTTTCACTTGATACACATGTGAATGTTAGTACTGGTAATTCACAATCGTCAAATGTGGAGCAATTGATTGCTAATGCGCATCAGAATTTTGATGAAGCCATGAATAAAATACAAAGTGAGATTGGAGCTAATGTTACTTCTGGTCCTAATTCTCACAAGGATGATACTACTAATGGTGCGGGAGTGAAGTTGGTTTCTTATGCGGGTGCTACTTCTAATGAACCTCTGAAACATGTTTCTAAGTTTCGTAGGTTGGAATGTAGCAAGAAGAAGGCTGATGTTGATTTATCAGTCCCAATGAATGTAGTGCAAGAGGTTCACATGAGGTTCGAGAATACTCTCTACGGATACTTCCTTGGTCAGCGTCTTGCTTTTCCTGTCGTGGATTATTATGTTCGCAATGCGTGGGCTAAGTATGGGTTACAAAAGGTTATGATGAACGCTAAGGGGTTCTTTTTCTTCAAGTTTACTTCGAAGAAAGGTGTTGATGATGTGCTTGATAATGGTCCCTGGTTGATCCGTAATGTTCCTATTATTCTTAAACCTTGGAATTTGAACACTAATTTGTTGAAAGAGGATTTAACTCACATTCCGGTGTGGGTTAAATTTCATGATGTTCCTTTAGCGATGTTTTCTGATGACGGGATTAGTTTGCTTGCTACCTTGATTGGGACTCCCAAGAGATTGGATGCTTTTACTAGTCAGATGTGTAAAGAATCTTGGGGTAGGAGTAGTTTTGCTAGATGTATGATTGAAGTGCAGTCGGATGAGGTTCTTAAGGATAGCCTTACTGTTGAGATTCCTTTACTTGACGGTTCAGGTTCGACAATTGAGAAGATCCGTGTGGAATATGAGTGGAAACCGCCTCGTTGTGATAAATGCAAGGTGTTCGGACATGTTTTGGTGGATTGTCCGAAGGGTGTGCTACCGACTGTTCAACCTTCTAAGAATGTAAATGATGGTTTTCAGACTGTTAACAATAAGAAGAAGGGTAAGCAAGCTGGTTCGAATCCGGGTCGCGGAGGTTTTACCAAACCTGTGGTGGGTAAGCATTTTGAATATCAGCCCAAAAAGACTCCTCCCGAACCAATGAAAGCTAAGGTCAGTATGAAGAAGGCTTCTGATGTGGCTAGTACGAGTGGAATCAAGATCACTACTTCTAATCAGTTTGATGCTCTTAATATGGATGATACAGATGGTTTTGGTATTCCTCAGGTTGTTACTAACAAGGAAGTGGATGTTGGCAGTACAATGGAAGTTGATAATGATGAGTCGGTTAAGACTGGTACTACATCACAAGATCCTCTTGTGAGTGATATGCAAGAACCGCTTGTGAGTGATTCTATGGAAACAATGGAAGTTGGTTCTACTCCTATTGCTGAGAAAATTAGTAAGCTTGAAGAGCTACTGATCGATGGGAAAGCTATTCTTGTGGATGATGCTGGTCATCCTATTCCGTCTACCTCTGTCACTAAGAGGACTAACCCATTTTCTAAGGTGGGTGAGGTTGTGGTTTCTGATAGCGATGAGGAAGAGGTTATGAACACGTTCGATGAATCAGCAAATCTTTTTGGTGGTGGTCATGAGCGTGAAGATGAGTATGATTATGATGATTATTCGAAGCAAATTGATGATCTTCCAGGTGAATTGGATGCTCTTAATGCCTTTTATGGTGTTAATCTCCAAGGTCGTAGGAAGTAGTTTATCTTTTGTCAGAGTCACTACTATTATGTGATTTATGGTTTGTTTTCTTGTTTTGAAATAGGAAGTATCTTGTTATGTAAGCTCTTCGCCTATGTAACGGGCTGAGATATGGGATTCACCCATATCCATTGTACTTAAACGTTTTTTGGAGTAATATATTTACCGGGTCGTTGACCTTTTACCCAAAAAAGAAATTACAAACTCTAATTGTTTGACTTTGTTGACAAACAAGTATTGTGCAATCAAATGCTAAACATTTGTTGCTTCAAAACTCATATACTCATAATTTAAGGCTGGAAGTAGTGGTGGTGACTTATTCACCGCCACTTTAGCGTCACATTAGTTTTCTCTATCCACTCATTTTCACTCACTCCCACTCACCATACATCCGTTTTGGTCACCTTCCCCTCACCTTTCATTAAAATACTCATTTTATAAAAATGTAACCTACTAAATATCTCACACACTCATCCGTTGTGGTATGCATCGTTTGTGTCTTGTGTCATTTAGTATGTTAGTATAACATAGGTATGTTGTATGTAATTTTCTAACTTATGATCCACTACTTTTAATCATCTTGTTGATTTGGTGGATGTCTGGTTTATATTTGATGTCGCTATTTACCTTTTATTATATTTACAACCTTAACTTTGTAATTTCAATCATGGCAAAATATCTTACTGTCTAATTTAACCAACGGTCTATCTTTTTCACATGCACTTTGTCATATTCCACTAGGTTCTTTTTATTAGTCTACTTTCCGGTGGCCTACATGTCAATGGTGGAAAGTGGAAACACACAAAGACTTGCTCAATAAAAACACGTTTTAAAAGTCGTGATTTAGGAGTGGAATCAAACTCTCTCATTGTGCATGTGACTAAAAGGAGGAGAATGGAAACATAGTTTTACGTTGATAATTGGCGATGTTGATAGACTTGACCAAAAATCTATACACACAAATAATATTCATCCTACTAAAATGGCATATTGAAGATTGTCCGCCAACTAATATTTTTTTTTGGGTAAAAGGTCAAAAGACCCGGTAAATATATTACTCCAAAAAACATTTAAGAACAACGGATATGAGTGAATCCCATATCTCAGCCCGTTACATAAGCGAAAAGCTTACATAACAAGATACTTCCTATTTTCTAGACAAGAAAACAAAACCACTACCACATCATATAGAAAAAAAAAACTCAGACAAAAATAACTAATTCCTACGACCTTGGAGATTAAAGCCATAAATGGCATTAAGAGCATCCAATTCCCCTGGAAGATCATGAATTTGCTTCGAGTAATCATCATAGTCATCAAACTCATCTTCACGCTCTTGACTTCGACCAAAAAGATTCGCAGATTCGTCGAACGTGTTAAGAACCTCCTCCTCCTCACTATCAGAAACCACAACCTCACCCACCTTGGAAAATGGGTTAGCCCTCTTAGTGACAGAGGCAGACGGAACAGGATGACCATCATCATCCACAAGAGTACCTTTCCCATCAATAAGAAGCTTTTCAAACTTACTAATTTTATCAACTAAAGGAGTAGAACCAACTTCCTTAGTTCCCATTGAATCACTCACAAGTGGTTCTTGTGATGTAGCACCAGTCTTAACCGACTTATCCACATTAACTTCCATTGTACTGCCAGTATCCACATCCATGCTGGTGTCATAAGTAGGAATACCAAACGTATCCGTATCATCCATATTAAGCGCATCAAATTGGTTAGATGTAGAGATCGTTGTTCCACTCGTACTAGCCACATCAGAAGTCTTCTTCTTACTATCATTAACTTTCTTGGGTACAGTAGGAGTCTTCTTTGGCTGATATTCAAAATGCTTACCCACAACAGGTTTAGTAAAACCTCCGCGACCCGTATTCGAGGCAGCTTGCTTACCCTTCTTCTTATTGTTAACAGTCTGAAAACCATCATTAACATTCACCAACTAATATTATACTTGGTGCCTACAAACCGAAAGACTACTTATCAGTTTTATTCCTATTCTTAGATGCCAAACACTTTAATACTGTATAAAACACTCCATTGCCGATTATTATCTCAATTTGAACCATAGAATATTTCCTCTTTTGTGGTGGTACTTTTCTTTAAAAATAATAACACGTGATAATTTAGTTTTGTTTTTATTTGAGCTCCATTTCACAACCCAATCCATAATCTTATGCACTTATTCCGTCACTAAAAATATTCCCGCGCTTTAATTTATATACAGTGAAAACTAGGTTGTCAAGATCTCAATGCAATCTCCACAAATTTTGTTTATTTATTGTGGTTATACAATCATAAGAGTTTAAGACAAAAAGAGGAGATAAAGTAAGATAAGAAATGATATTAAGGTCATTGATTATTTTTAATTTATCACATGATAAAACGTGAAGATAATGTAGTAATTTGGATAATCATAAATAGGGCGAGTAGTATTAGTCAAAGTCTTTTCTTTATTTAACTTTTGGACTTGTTGTTCCACACTAGTATATGTGTGTGTGTGTTTTGCTAAAAACGACGTGCAATAATAGCACGTGATTGTTGGATTTATCTGAGGAGACAAAACATAGTTGTGAGACTTGAGACTATACTAGAAAAGAAAAAGCTTTCGATAGTTATTTCCTTGATACTACCTAATTCACACTCACTCCTCTTTTTATTTACATGAATCACCTCTCAACTATTCCTTAAATGCATTTTTGTCATAAGTTTCACGACAACATTGACAATAGCCATGCTTGTGGATGTGAGGTGGCAGTTGGGATGACGGTTTGATTTATTTACGGCTTGTTCTTTGTGCCTACAAAAGGTTTCATAAACGTTCACCGAACAAGGTGCACGTCGTGACAAGGCATCAAGATTGACACATAGATGTTGGCCAAGCTATGTTGTGTGCTTAGGGTCCTTTAAAATTCAAGGGTTTTCTCATGAAAATAGCATTATAGATAATCATGCAATAAAGCATAACGCATTACAGTGGATTCTTATTTCTTAAGTTGTTCATGGTAGATAAATGGAGAAATTAAACCTAAATTGTGACCATATTATAATCGTTGGTTTCAGACATTCGACCCCCATGGTAATTTTCATTTCTTGGAACCTCACAATTATATTTATATTAACAAGCACATGCTTGAACAATATGATTGAGAAGAAAAGACCATACAACCTAGCTACTTACTCAAATGTTGCATCTAGCATTAATGTTTTTTCGATAAATTATGAGCAAATAGCCCTATTGGTTTTGGGCAATTGGCTCTTACATTAACTCAATGTCGCAATCGCTACTTTATCTCTATTCCCATACTTTGGGCTATCATCAATATGGTTGTTACCTCTCATCACAATATTCGGTTTGTCTCGACGATTATTACTCTTGGCTTCAAGCATGACGAATGTCTAATAGTTTTCTTTTTTATATCAAGGTATAAAATGGATAATGTACATGGACTTTAAACACTAGGAAGATGATCAGGTTTCACTGTATGATTTAAATAAATGTTTGATCATATATCACAGTATCATAGTTTCATTATTTTCTACTAACATAATTAGAAAGGGAAAAAATAATTAGTTTAAGAGTGCTGAATGTCAAATCTGTAAATCGAAGGAGAAAAACGAAGGTTAGTCAGTATTCACGGGCTGATATTGCAATTACCTCAATATGAGAAATAATTCCTTTCCAACATAATTTATTTCGATATAAAACGTGCATGTTTTCTTCTGGTTTTTAATTACCTCAAGTTGTCACGTACTACGTGTCCACCCCAATGACACATTTTCTTTCACTTTTCACTGGTTGTTTTATTGCTTTCACACTTAGCAATTAAGCACGTTTCGTTTCCGTTTTTTGTAATATCTTTTTAAAGTAACATAAGAGCAAATTCCTTAAATTAAAAAAGTAAAATAAAAGTTAGTCCCATAATACTTTAAAAAAAAAAAAAAAAAAAAACCTTCTCAAATAGACCCGGGCGATTGAGCGACTTACACAACTTGAGTGACTCTAATTGTGTGACTTATACTTTATTAATAAAATATGTTACACGTATCAAAATTTTAATAGAGCCGCTCAGTTCCTTATATACTTTATTAATAAAAATATGACACGTGTAAAATAGCAAATGATTTCTATTATTGATTGTGTTTGGTGTGATTACATAACAAGATCTCATGTCTATTTATAATAAAACATTATTTAGAGAATAAGGTAACAAAAGCCTAACCCTAATAGACCTTAAGTCTTTAAGCTTGGGCCTTAACCTATCATCAAACACTCTCCTACAGTTTGAATGGGAGGTTTTAGGATGCACAAATTAGATAGAATGTCGTCTTCTTCTTTTTCTCCTCTTCTTTGTTGTTCGTTTGCACGAAGATGAACTTGAATTTGGTGACCTAATTGTAAACTGCTTCATGGCTTTCTTCATTTTTTCATGACATTTGCTAGTTCTTTTAAGTCATGGCTTGTTTTGCCTTTAAGAGAGAGCAACAATTTGGTTGTCAACTTTTGTTGTCAACGACAATCATCTTCAAACAACGGAAACAATTTTATAAGGAATAGAAAAATATTGTTGATTGAAGCCAACACAACATATTTTATGTGTTTTGATATTTAGACTTTAGAATTTATGCATTGAATATGAAAAATTAAATTCTAATAATAAAAAAATAAAGTGAAAATAATTGGGATCCCTCCGGATCACCGTCAAGTAGTCAATGATTGGAGTAAAGCAACTTTTGTAGGTGTATCTTACCTAAAACTCGAATACCATGTAAAATAGTAAATGATTTCTATTATTGATTGTGTTTTATGCTATTACATAATGAAATCTCAAGTCTAATTAAAATAAAAAAATTACTTAGAGATTAAAGTAACAAAACCTAAAACAGTAAAATCTAATGGACCCTAAGCCTTTAAGCTTTGACCTTAACCTATCATATAACAATGTCAACATTTGGATGAAGTCACTCAATCATTCAATCGCACAAGTCTATTTTGGAAAGATGTTTTTTTAGGTCATCTATTAGAATCATGTTTTAATTTTTTGGGCATTTAGGAACTGAGTCTTAACATAAATATAGAATTGATTTAATGTTAATCACATATATATATGCACGCGCGCACACACTTTATGCAAGAAATGTATTCGCCACTCGGTACTAGGTCCAACCAGGGGCGGACCTATATATAAGGTTTGGGGTGGTGGCGCCCCATGGCTAGCTGAAAAGATGAGATTTTTTTTTAACCCTCCAACCAAATCTAAATTGCCCCCACATACATACTAAAATCCAATATTCAATACTCTCAAATTTTATAGATCATTCATCTCCAAGTGACAATACTCGATTTATCATTTCGATCATACTTTTTTCTCCTACACTTTTTTGCTATTGTCAAAAATAAATAAATAAATAAATAAATAAATAAATAATAATAATAACAAATAAAAAATTAAAAAAAATGGCTCCCCACATCTTATTTTTCTGACTCCGCTACCGGTCCAACTATATATGAATTAGAGTGTCAACAAATATGATGCAATAATTGATATATGACAGTACTTCTTTAGCGTCTCAAACAAAAACAAAAAAGGAAGAATTGAAGAAGTTGGGATGTCAACTGGTTTTGGAAGATTCGTAGATTGTCACATCTAAACCTAAAGCAAGATTGTGTAAAACATTTATAAAGCAAAATTTATCTAGGTTTTAAGTATAAAACCAAGTCAACACGAAAAAATATATTGCGGTTGGTTCCACGTTCACACCACCTATTTCCAATGTGAAACTAGTTGTGTGTTTTTAGGACACGTTGAAACCAGTTGCACGTTTTTATCGTGTTAACATGGGATGAAGATTGTTGAGACTTGAGATTATGACTAAAGTTGTCTTCTCTATTTGTTTCCTTAGCCTATTCATTGACTAGTCGATCAAAAGGTTCACAAATCACATTGGGTGGTTTACATATACATATTGTTGCAATAATGTTGCATTGATACCTGACAATGCTGACCGGTTTATACGTCCTGCCCCTGTTATAATACGTGGCATGCAGTGTTTTCAGTGGCCCGCTCATTAAAATGTTAGTTAGCAGGAAACTAACCACGTTTATTGCAAAAACTTTTTATCTGAAACCAACTGGAGATGCGCGTTCGAAATCAGCCCCAAGAAACCAGGGGCGCGGAACCAGAAATTTTTGCTCGAGAGGTATATTTTGATAAATTTTAAAAATTACACTATAAATTAGTTTTTAAAGGAGACAAATTATTAAAAAAACTCAAATATGATCAAAATTTTACACTACAACTTTTTTCGTTAGGGGCACATGCCCCCACCCTTATCTCCGCCATGCAGGGAACACTAGAATGTATGTTAAGACACTTTGTGTGCGAATCACTAAAAATACATGCATGAAAAGTTCGTGGATATATTTAAAGTTTTTTTGATTTTTTTTTTTTTTTTTTTTTTTTTTTTTTTTTTTTTTTTAATAAGGAAATGATTAGTTAGGTAAAAGGGTCTAACTGTTAAAAGATGATTAACGTTCGTTAGGAGTACGTTGAATTATTTTTACATGAGTAAACTCGGTCACATATTCCATGATTTGAGTTAGTTAGTGAGAAAGCAATATAGTTAGTTGCATATAGCATTAAATTGTGTAGTAGTTCAGTCGTTTCAATGTTACAACTTACAAGTTCGTGTTGTAACTCTATGTGTATTAGTAAGCAATCGAATCACTTTACATCAGGATATGTCAAGAAAATGACGTAAGCTAGAAGAACGTCTTGTGAGTCCTAGCAGTTGCCGGAGGTCCGACTTGCAGCATAAGAGGGGATCTCATTTCTGATATAAACCATGGAAGGAGTTAAATGAATGTTATTTTAAAAGTAAGAGTTTTTTTCTACAAGTGTCATACATTCTGATTTTGCAACAATGTGACTCGTTTATCCTATTACATTTTCACCTTTTATCCAACCTCGAACACGTAGGAGATTTATAATGAACTCTGCAAGGCAGTCTCATGAATTTAGATTGCCTCGTGCCATCATCATAAAGAGGACCTTAAACATACACGTAAAATACACATGTATCAGTAGTGCGTGAACTAATTAAACTCAATCCTCATATTCTATATATATAAATAGTTGCATGGAATTTTCTGGCCCTCGTCAGACCCTGTACAATGGCACCGCATGCGCTCCCCTTATAAAGACGGCCATGTAACTTTGTCAGTTCTTAAGAAAATATTCATGTCAATTATTTGATGAATTATAGGTTAATTTAACATATCTTATATAAATACTTTCGATTTACATAGAGGTGCAAGGTAAACAAGCAACAAGCTGCATCGTTAGCCCTTTTTGAATAGCAAAGTCAATTCTTTTAAAAACTACGTTTGTAGATCTAGGTTTCATAACATTGTTTTGCATAACTCGTTGGACTCTTTTGAGGAGCTTCACAGCCTCAGGTGCAAGGAAACCAAAAGTATCAAATGCGAAAGGGATAAAAACACGTTGATTTTCAATGCACGCTTTCTCGTGTTTTGCCACTTTGTACGAGGCAGCTTTCAAAGCAGCTTGTCCTACTGTAAAACCTCGGCTCATTGTTTTCTAACTTTTGTACACACACAAATACCCTTGATTTTGATTCTTTTCCTCTTGTTCTAAAGCTCGGCCGAACACCCTCTTTACAAACGGATTCGACTTTTGTTTTTGCTAAAAAAAATGTTTGTGTTTAATTACTTGCATAAACTTTTACTTGGTATTAGTACGTATGTACAAGAACGTGATACTAACACATTATTGTTAGTATTCTTGGATTGAATTACAAAAGAGGTAAGGGTAATTCTTATAATCCTATAAACCCTAATTAGGGTTCTTGATTTGAAGAATGACTTAAAGATTGATTCTTGTTCTTGCTAGAATCAAAAGGTATGTTTACTATTTATATTTTGGTTAATTATTTATGCATTATATGATCTGTTTAATTACTTCCGCTATGCTTACTTGATTTTTATTGTATTTATATATGATTGTCATGTAATTTGGTTTAGGCAGTAGTGATTTGGAGGTGTGCTAGAGGGTTCTCCGTCAAGGTGGGGTTGGCTCTTTCATGCTTTCAAGCTTCTATTGTTCTTTTTCTATCGGTTTTTCTTTTGCGTGTTGTGCCTTCTATCATGTGAGGGTTCCGTCTCTCTTCGTTCATTTAACTATGTGGATTTTCTGGTTTGTTTATTTTTTTTTAATAATATATTGTATTCTAAAAAAACATAGTTGATTTGTTATTTTAAAAATCACATGTGATTTATGAAATCACGTGAGATTTTTAAAATAACATGAATTGTGAAAGCACACGTATATTTAAAATAACAAATCACATTTGATTTTACACATCACATATTGGGGCGTAAATTTCAACATTAAAAAAAAGAAAAAAAAAAGAAAAAGAAAAACACTTGTAAAAGGGAGTTCGTAGGAAAGTCTATTGAAATGCCCGTGTACTAAAAAAAAAAAAAAAAAAAAAAAAAAAAAAAAAAAAAAATCTTCGTGATGGTGTATTTTTGTCAGTTAAAGATTTAACATTTGCAAGATATTTTGTTTTGGGTAAAGGGTCTTTCACCGGGTAAAATATATTACTCCAAAAAAAAAAATTTAAGTACAATTGAATGTGAGTGAAGTACAACATTAACCGCAAGATATTTTATTTAACAAACAATGTGAACAGTGAGTTTTTTTTTTTTTTTTTTTTTTTTTTTTTTTTTTTTTTTTTTTAATGAACAATTGAATGACAAGGTTTTAACCAATTCATATCCACAGAATTTATGATCTATGTTGATCTCACATCTCTTTGTTGTTACACTTAAAATGTTGAATTTGGTTTCATGTAGCTAAGGACTCTTTTAAGGATAGGTATTTCTTACTCTAGCTCCTTTTTAACAACAATGAAATTTCATGTTTGAATCTAAACACCCTTGGATAACATGTTGCGAGGATTATAAGCAACTAACAACAACAGTTTATAGGGTATATTTGGATAAACCATAAACACGAGAAAGCAGTAAGGATGAGCAAAAGAATCAAAGAACCGAACAGAAATCAAGAATCGAACAACTTCCGCCGATCCCATTGGTTCCACTTCGTTACTTTTTTGAAATTTCAGATCTCGAATCCTTCAATTCGGATCCACCAATTCCCTCCGGAACCGAATATCCATCAAATTTAAGAAACAGAAAATTTTAATTGATAACTTTGAGACTTTCTTTTCCTAGATCCTAGAAAAACGTCCCCTCCCTCATGTTCTATGTTCATTCGAGATTCTTTATCCAAAAACACTAAAACCTAGTTTTTTGGATTGTTTTGCATTATTTTTTTGCTACAAATTTGAACAATTTCGAACCATTGAATGATCGTTTGTTTGTGTTTACACTTTGATTAATAAAAGTTGTTGGTTTAAACTTAAATGGTTGGAAAAAAAAAAGAATCAGGTTTTTAGGCGATTTTTGTGTTGTAACAACAACTATATGAAGAATGTTTTCACATGAAGTTCCTACGTGGGTATGCCCGAAGAACTGGAATGTGAACCGAGAACTGAACTAGAACTGAGAATAACCTTTTGGTCGGTTCCTGATTCCAACTTTTCTCGAATTTCGGTTCTCGAATATATTGGTTTCGGTTCCGGTTCTTATCAGTTCCAGGCCCGAGCTCGTCCCTAAGCGGTTCTATTTTTTTTTCAAGTGTTTGATAATATTTTTATATATGTAATTATTAACTGTAGACGTTAGTTGCGTGTATTGTAAAAAGCTGTTATAATTTGCATTTTCGTGTAAAGTTTTAAAAAAATTACAAATTATAATTGTTTGTTGGCAAACTTTGTGCAATAAAACGCTAAACATTTGTTGCTTCAAAACCCTTTGCAAGTAAAGTTGGTGCCTACGTGAGCCAGGAGAGTTGCCCGAAACTATTCTTTGTGGGGTAGACAATGACTGGTGCCAAAAAACACCCGAAGTGAGGATGTTCCCGCCAATCTACACCTTTTTGTGGATATACTTCAAATTTAACAAGCATATTTACCTATTACAACCTTAACTCGGTAATTTCAATCATGGCAAAATATCCTACTCCGTACAAACTGTACAAGCCGCAATACATATCGTACAAACTGACGACGATGCGTGCAATAATTAAAAACCCGGCCAAATACTTGCCCCATCCTAAAATTTAACCAAAGGTACTAACTTTTTCACGTGGTCTTTGTCATATTCCATTATGTCCTTTTACCGGCTGTCCAAATGTCAATGATCGAAACAGACTTTTAAAGTCTTGCTCAATACAAACACGTTTTAAGGGCGGGGGAGTGGTCACCACTTCACCAAAGTTTGCCAAATTTCCACATCATCAATACCCAATAAAAACCTTACAACTCACACTTCACCAATTCACCCCAATTTTCACCAATTTGGTGGCATTGGTTTCACCAATTTGCCACATCATCAATACCCAATAAAAACCTTACAACTCACACTTCACCAATACCCAATAAATAACCAGCCTTATGTCTCCACATTTCCAATCGGCAAAAGTTACCGAAAATCACATTGCCCGAATTTTGCCGAAGGGCTGGCGGCGGTGTTACCGAACTTTGCCGACCTTCACCGAGCCTTCACCGAGCCCACTCCCTCCCCTCTAAGTTGATAAGACTTAGAGAGAGAGAAAAAAAAAAAAAAAAAAAAAAAAAAAAAAAAATCTATACATAAAAGGAATATTCAACCTACTAACATGGAACATCGAAAATTGTCCGCTAACTAATATTATACTTGGTGCCTACAAACCGAAAGACTACTTATCAGTTTTATTCCTATTCTTAGATGCCAAACACTTTAATACTGTATAAAACACTCCATTGTCGATTGTTATCTCAATTTGAACCATAGAATATTTCCTCTTTTGTGGTGGTACTTTTCTTTAAAAATAATAACACGTGATAATTTAGTTTTGTTTTTATTTGAGCTCCATTTCACAACCCAATCCATAATCTTATGCACTTATTCCGTCACTAAAAATATTCCCGCGCTTTAATTTATATACAGTGAAAACTAGGTTGTCAAGATCTCAATGCAATCTCCACAAATTTTGTTTATTTATTGTGGTTATACAATCATAAGAGTTTAAGACAAAAAGAGGAGATAAAGTAAGATAAGAAATGATATTAAGGTCATTGATTATTTTTAATTTATCACATGATAAAACGTGACGATAATGTAGTAATTTGGATAATCATAAATAGGGCGAGTAGTATTAGTCAAAGTCTTTTGTTTATTTAACTTTTGGACTTGTTGTTCCACACTAGTATATGTGTGTGTGTGTTTTGCTAAAAACGACGTGCAATAATAGCACGTGATTGTTGGATTTATCTGAGGAGACAAAACATAGTTGTGAGACTTGAGACTCTACTAGAAAAGAAAAAGCTTTCGAGTTTCGATAGTTATTTCCTTGATACTACCTAATTCACACTCCTCTTTTTATTTACATGAATCACCTCTCAACTATTCCTTAAATACATTTTTGTCATAAGTTTCACGACAACATTGACAATAGCCATGCTTGTGGATCTATGACTATATACTGAAATCTGGCTAGTTAAGATGCGAGGTGGCAGTTTGCAGGATGGCGGCCGTTTGATTTATTTACGGCATGTTAAGATTTCATAAACGTTCACCGAACATGGTGTTGTGACAAGGCATCAAGATTGACACATAGATGTTGGCCAAGCTAGATTGTGTGCTTAGAGTCCATCAAAATTCTAGGGTTTTCCAAGTAAACTGCATTATTAATATTCGTGCAATAAAGCATATACGCATTACATGGTTTTCATCATTCATCAATTGTTTGAGTGATGGTGGTTCATGGTATCTTGCGAGTTGCAACATCTCATTATGGATTAAGTTGTTTATGGTAGATAAATGGACAAACCTAACTAGTGACAATATTATAACAGTTGGTTTCAGACATTCGACACCCTCACTCCCATGGTCATTTTCATTTCTTGGACCCGCACAATTACATTTATACTAAAAAGCACATGCTTGAACAATATGATTCAGAGGGACATACAATACAACCTATTTACTCGATGAAATGTTGCATCTAGCATTAATGTTTTTCACTTAAATATGAGCAAATAGCCTTATTGGTTTTGGGCAATTGGCTCTTACATTAACTCAATGTCGCAATCACTACTTTATCTCTATGCCCATACTTTGGAATATCAATGTGGTTGTTACCTCTCATCACAATATTCGGTTTGTCTCGACGATTATTATACTCGGCTTCAAGCATGATGAATGTCTAATAGTTTTCTTTTTATATCATGCAAGGCTTAAAATGGATACTGTATATATTTTCAAACACTAGCTAGGAAGATAAAGTGGATAACGTATTTTTTCGAATACTTGCAAGATGGTTTGATTCATTTACTTGGCAAAGTCTCGATGATCATGCATCATAGTTTGATTTAAATAATTAGTTTAAGGTTGCTGAATGTCAAATCTGTAAATCGAAGGATAAAAACGAAGGTTAGTCAGTATTCATGGGCTGATATTGCAATTACCTCAATATGAGAAATAATTCCTTTCCAACATACTAATTTATTTCGATATAGAACGTGCATGTTTTTTTCTGTTTTTTAATTATGTGGGTCTGAAGCTGTCACGTACTACGTGTCCACCCCAACGACACATTTTCTTTCACTTTTCGCTGGTTGTTATATTTCTTTCACACTTAGCAATTAAGCACGTTTCGTTTCCGTTTTTTGTAATATCTTTTTAAAGTAACATAAGAGCAAATTCCTTAAATTAATAAATAAAATAAAAGTTAGTCACATAATACTTAAAAAAAACCACCGTTTTTTGTACAGGTAATATCTTTCTAAATTAACATAAGAGCAAATTCCTTCAATTAAAAAAATAAAATAAAAGTTAGTCCCTATAAAAAAAAAAAAAAAAAAAAAAAAAAAAAACACTTCTCAAATAGACTCAGCCGATTGAGCGACTCTAATTGTGCGACTTATACTTTATTAATAAAATATGTCGCACGTGTCAAAATTTTAATAGAGCCGCTCAGTTTCTTATGCACTTATTAATAAAAATATGACACGTGTAAAATGGTAAATGAGTTCTATTATTGATTGTATTTGGTGCGATTACATAATAAGTTCTCATGTCTATTATAGTAAAACATCACTTAGTAAATAAGGTAGCAAAACCTTAAACCTAGTGGACCCTACGTCTTTAAGCTTGGGCCTTAACTTATCATCTAAAACTCTCCTACAGTTTGAACGAGATGTTTCTGAACGCACAAACCAGATAGAATGTCGCCTTCTTTTTTTTCTACTCTTTTTTGTTGTTCATTTGCATGAAGATGAACTTGAATTTGGCGACACAATTGTATACTACTTCACTGTTTTCTTCATTTTTTATAACGTTTGCTAGTTCTTTTACGTCATTGCTTACTTTGCCTTTAAGAGAGAGCGGCAATTTGGTGGTCAGCTTTTGTTGTCAACGACAATCATCTTCAAACAACGAAAACAATTTTATGAGGAAGAGAAAATATTGTTGATCGAAGCCAACACAACATATTTTATGTGTTTTGATATTTAGGTTTAGAATTTATGCATTGAATACGAAAAAAAATCTAATAATAATAAAATAAAGTGAAAATAATTGGGATCCCTCCGGATCATCGACAAGAAGCCGATAACTGAAGTATAGCAACTTTTGTAGGTGGATTTTACCTAAAGTTCGGATACCATGTAAAATAGTAAATGATTTCTATTGTTGATTGTGTTTTGTGCTATTACATAATGAAATCTCATGTCTAATTATAATAAAACATTACTTAGAGAATAAGACTTTAACCTAACATCTAACAGTGACAACATTTTTTTTTGAAAGGCAATAATTTTATTAATAACAACTAGCAAGAAGCTAGAGAGTACATGGATGAAACACTTGACCAACACGACCATATCAATACAATGACACTAAAAAAAACATTGTGAATAAACAAAACAATCAAGGAATAAACTCCACTATCTCAACCCTAAATCGCTAACCACTCAAGGGCAATCACCCTATAAGAAGTATGAAACAAAGGGAAACCAAACGCAACCACGACCACGACCACGACCACGACCCTCATACAAAACTCACCGAAATCTCAAACAACCCAATTTGAACCACACTATCAAAACGGGGTGGTGGCATAACGAGATGAAGAAAGCCCCCTAAACCTTGCTACACAACCTCATCCACACCACGAACCATAGGACATAAACCATGACCAAACTCACTACCTAAATCACGAACTCACTCATACCACGATCTTGAAGCACAAATTAGGACCAACATTACTCCCTAAGTCACGACCTCAACCACTCACCGAAGCACCAACACTTGAACCACAAACAACGACTTGCACATCGCCACACTCTGGACCACACACACGAACCATGAACCACGGGCTGAACTAGTATCACGACATCACCACACGACCTCACCACCTTGACCACACCATCAACACGACCTCACCACCTCGACTTCATCATCACGAACCTCACCATCACAAGAACTCACCACCTCGACCTCACCATCAACACGACCTCACCTCCTCGACCTCACCATTAACATGAACTCACCTCCTCGACCTCACCATCAACACGACCTCACCAACTCGACCTCACCACCAATACGACCTCGCCACCAACTCGACCTCACCATCACCATGACCTCACCACCTCGATCTCACCATCATCGGAGCTCACCATCAAGAGACCTCAACATCACCACTACCACACCATCACAGGAT
Organism: Artemisia argyi; assembly: GCA_030686995.1. Taxonomy (NCBI): domain Eukaryota; kingdom Viridiplantae; phylum Streptophyta; class Magnoliopsida; order Asterales; family Asteraceae; genus Artemisia; species Artemisia argyi. Next base: position 164,304,844 of record CM060704.1, read on the forward strand.
CTCATCATCACCAACCTCCCGATCTGAACCACATAACCACTATGACCCTAAAAACAATCAATTTGAACCATCGACCATTCCGAATCAGAAACAACCCAAAACCAAAAGGATCCAAGAGAATGATACGAAAAATAGCAAAAAGAACGAATCTATACAACTTTATTCAATCGAAAACTGGAAATAAAGGTAAGATATCTACAAAGAAGGGGGTTGGAGAGGATTTCTCCGAACCGCCGTCCTAAGCCGACGGTCGGAGAGACGATGGTGGCGGCGACGGATTTAGGATTAGGTTGGATTGTTTTCTAGAGAGAGGTTTTTTTAGAGAGACTTACGATGGTGGCGGCGGATGATTTAGTGTCAACATTTGTATGAAGTCACTCAATCGTCCAGTCGCACAAATCTATTATGGAAAGTTGCTTTTTTAGGTCATCTATTAGATCATGTTTTAATTTTTTGGACATTTAGGAGCTGACTCTTAACATAAATATAGAATTGATTTAATGTTAATCTAACTACTTTATGCAAGAAATGTATTCGCCACTCGGTACTAGGTCCTATTATGAATAAGAGTTTCAACAAATATATATTAGATGAATAAGTTAGTTGTCCCAAGCCGGACTTGTGGGTTGGGTCCATTAGGGTTTCTAGGTATATTGCTTTATAAATACCTGACGAATAAACATTATAGCCTACGGGTTTTATCATTCTAACTTGGTATCAGAGAGGGTCTGATCCTCAGACCTAGGTGGCTATGTTGAGCCGCCTCCCTAGGCCGCCCCGTCAAACCCTAATCATACTACTTCGCCGCCACTTTAATTTTTTTTTGTTTTGTCGTGCCTAGTGCTTTAGCAGTCAACTGCTTGCTCTTTCATATTTGCCTACTAGCATAATCTATAAACAGGAATCACTTTGTCTTCATCAAATGTTGCCACGTCGATCATCTTTGATCTCCAATGGTGAGGTGAGAGAATTGAAGTGGGTTGGTTGAATTCAAGATGGAAAGAGAAAGAATTTGGTTTATCCGGTTTTGTTGTTTATTTGTTAGTCGATTGTTCGTACGGCTTTATTACCGGTCGACTAAAGTTGATCGTTGGTACCAGTCCCCAAAGTCGACCCTTGGTACGGTTGTGTTACCAGTCGACTTAGCCGACCGTTGGTACCAGTCGACTAAAGTCGATCGTCGGTATGGTTTGTTACGAGTCGACTAAAGTTATGTTTTTATTATATTAATGTTTTCTTTTTCTTTTCTAGTTTACTACTCCAGTCCGTGCTTTCGCGATTTCGCCGCTTGGACTGCGGAGGAGCATTAGATGAATAAGTTAGTTGCCCAAGCCCGACTGTGGGTTGAGTCCATTATGGTTTTTAGGTATATTGCTTTTATAAATACCTGACGAATAAACATTATAGCCTACGGGTTTTGTCATCCTAACAATATGATGCAATAATAGATATATGACAGTACTTCTTTAGGTGTGCAATAAGCAATACGATACTTTTTAGAGTCTCATACTAAATCAAAAAAGGAAGAATTGAAAAAGTCTGGATGTCAACTGATTTTGGAAGATTCGTAGATTGTCACATCTAAAACTAAAGCAAGATTGTGTAAAACATTTATAAAGGAAAATTTATCTAGGTTTTAAGTATAAACCAAAGTCAACACGAAAAAAAATATCTGCTCTATCTGGTGGTTCCACGTTCACACCACGTATTTCCAAAAGTCTTGGTCAATTGTGTGTTTTTAGGACACGTTGAAACTAGTTGCACGTTTTTATCGTGTTAACATGGGATGAAGATTGTTGAGACTTCAGATTATGACTAAAGTTGTGTATTCTCTATTTGTTTCCTAAGCCTATTCATTGACTATTCGATCAAAAGGCTCACAAATCACATTGGGTGGTTTACGTAGTATACATATTGTTGCAATAATGTTGCATTGATACCTGACAATGCTAACCGGTTTAAACGTCCCGCCCATGGTATAATATGTGGCATGCATGCAGTGTTTTCAGTGGCCCGCTCATTAAAATGTTAGTTCGCAGGAAACTAACCACATTTATTGCAAAAACCTTTTATCTGAAACCAACTGGATTTGCGCTTTCGAAATCTGCCCCAGGGCGGAGCCAGAAATTTTTGCTCGAAGACCACACTTTAATAAATTTTAGAAACTACACTATAAATTGGTTGGATTCAAATTAAAAAAAAAAAAAAAAAAAAAAAAAATTGAAAAGTTACACTACAATACAATTTTTTGCAAATCACTAAAAATACATGCATGAAAATTTCATGGATATATTTAAAAGTTTATTTATTTATTTATTTTAATAAGGAAATAATTAGTTGGTAAAAGGTTCACGGTTAAAATATGATCAGCGTTCATTAAGAGTAAGTTGGATTACCATAACTTTAGTATTTTTACATGAGTAAACTCGGTCAATATTCCATGATTTAGTTAGTTGCATATATGGCATTAAATTGTGTCGTTCAGTCATTTCGGTGTTACAACTTACAAGTTCGTGTTGTGTAACTCTACGTGCATTAGTAAGCAATCAAATCGCTTTATATCAGGATAAGTCAAGAAAATTACGTACAAAGAACGTCTTGTGAGTCCTAGCAGTAGCCGGATGTCCGACTTGCAGCATAAGAGGGGATCTCATTTCTCATATAAACCATGGAACAATGTGACTAGTTTTTCCTATTACATTTTTACCTTTTACCCAACATCAAAATGTAGGAGATTTATATTGAACTTTGTTAACAGTTCTTAAGTATATTCATGTCAATTTGATGAATTATTGGTTAAGTTCCATATGGTTGAAACGGTAGATTTTTATGAGCGACTTTCAATTTGATTTTTGTCAGCTTTGATAAAATCCACGAATTAGTAAATCACATAGATTTTGATAAAAATCAACAATATTGATAATTGATATCAACATGTGCAAAAACAAATATGGCCCATTGTGAAATAAGAGAATACTTTTGTAATGGCCCAATAGGCTAATTGAAGATCAGCACGAATAAGTAGTCAATTAGGCACTCAACTGGGCTCACATTAGATTAGGACCATGTTGAAATGTTTGATGTCTATGAATTACTAAATTAGAAAGAATTTGCGGATAAAAAAGTAAACATCACAATTAGCTTGTAACAAGGTTCTCGAGCCCGCGTGTAGCTGCGTGGACATTGTGTCGAAGCTTAAGATTTTATGTTGATGTGGAAAGCTTACGTACAATTGCAGCCTACACATAACTAAAAAGTTTGGAGTTATCATTCGATTACACAAAGATTACTTACATAACTAACAGAGCTACAAAGCTTAGAGTTGGTTTCATTGTAGTATCACTATAGGATCACTATTATGTATCATAAAGCAGGAAATGATTACATGAACCCAGTGATGAAGCTATTTTTGGTCCGATTCCTTGCGATAGGAGCAGGTCCCTTGTGCATCATCCTAACAAACTCACTGTAATCCATACGACCATCCTGGAATTAAAAGGATCAGAAATGTAAGCTATACTCTTGTTATCAAAAAGCCAAGAAGAAAATGCTGGTGAATCATACATGTCTAAAGACTTGCATTGTTCTGATCAACTTCTTTGGTAATCTCTTCCAAATGAATATAGTCATCAAACTCCTCGCAGGCTAGGCAAGATGGGCAACTTTTTAATACATGTTTCATAAACTACAATATATAAACTTATGTTGGGATTACACATAAAAACTAATCAAGGATTTGCATGAAAAATAGTTACGGAAGAATGGAAAGGCACAGTAAAACTACCACCCTTATGCATACACATATAATTACGTATGTAAATCACATAATACTAACAACTTTTGAAGTTTATCATTGGTTGTTTTGTTTTGTTTTATTTTGAAAATCAAATTTATCTCTATTTGAGACAAGGGTTATATGGTCAAAGCTTGAGCATGACACTACATGACCTTTTTCAAGTTAATGTTCCGCAGACCAACTGGTATCTGATCACTTCGAATATTTATATTTCGTATCATTAATATAACCTCCTATAAACAACTCCGCATCATGGAGTAAGGGCTTGTTTGTTTAAACTTTGTATTAGGTCGTGTTTAAATAAGAAATTACTTAATGCATATTTTCTCAGTTTTATCACTTTATATTTGCAGTTATCTTTCAATATTTAACTTATTAACAAACAATTTTAATATAACTCTTTTAATTCAGTTTTTTTTCATAATATGGCCCAAGTGCAGACTACACATTTTAAACTGAACAATACACTTTCTTAGAAACTCATGAGGAGGTAATATACTTCAAGGTTCCATACGAAGCAGTAAAAGATGAGATTATGAAATGTGTTGCTATTTAAGGACTATACATAATTCCACTTCTCTCACACATGGATTTAAAACTCCTTTTCCTAAGTGTGAGTCATCATTTCAAATCTACCAAAAAATATGATAATGATAAAAGTAGATGCAATCAAAAAGGCATGTATTTAGCCCACAAAACAAAACTTCAGTTTGAATGTTCCACCAATCCCAACCCCCAATGCAAGAATATTGGCATAAAGAAAGGTACTCATATTGATTGTTACATCAAACATTGATAATTTATTTTACGTCATTTTATTTTTAGTGATTTATTTCGAGACATGTATTTAGAAAATGATATATCCTCCTGCTACTAATATTTGTTTAGATGATCCTGACAAGTTTTAGAATTGATGATTTGAATATAGAGAGATAATGAGTAGAAAAAAAAAACCATATAATAATGTTGTGTGTGGAAGGATTAATAAGAGTCTTTAGCAATGCTCTTAAACTGTTCATAAAAAAAACAGATAACAAAGAATACATAATCTGGATTATGCCCAGGTTCTAAGCTCGAATACCATGAGGTTTTCCATGATGTTTTCTTATCGTTGATGAACAACGAAAGGTCCTGTGACCTTAAGCTCAATCCCGTGAATTATCAACCAAAATGTCAAAAACTATAAAATGAGTAAATAAATATAAATATGTAAATTAAAAGGAACATTTCACTATTTCAGTGTCCAAACAAAAAGTTCGTCATTATCCTCTCACTAGTTTTCCTCAAACATACATCCATGAAGAACATCTCAAGCTTTAAGAATAGTTGCGTTTCTAAAATATGTTCGTAAAGTGATAGAGGATCTCACAATTGAAGTAATTTTAATCCTCAATGTTTGTTAAAGATTTCTTTCAACTTATATATTTCATTACTATATATATAATCTTGCCAAAAGAAAAAAGAAAAAGAAAACCTAGGTCTGTATGTATAGTAGGAGATGAAGTAAAGAGACATTCCTTCAACCCTACCAAAAGAGAAGGATAAACAAAAGTTGATAAAAGCAAAGTTTGATTGCCCCCAGCCACCTCAGCTGTAATGATGGCTGTTTAAAGTGTACATGTAAGAGGAATGTGGGGTATAAGATTTCATAAAAGTTAACCTCTGATCATCAACAACATCATTCACCACCAGTTTTGTTTGATTCTCATGCAAATATTGAAATATAAAGGACCTAGGGTTTTAATACTATATATGCCTAAACACCTATACACACACAAGTCACTCACTCTCTTCTTTACATGTCTCTACTGTGAAATAACATGGTGCTATTTTAATGAAAGGGGCATTTTCTAGAACTCTTAAAAACATTTTGAATGAAAGAAAAGTGTGCAGTATAGAATCTTGTACTATCTCTTGAGAAACGTGTTAGTGTTGTTGTTGCACTAGCTCTCTGAAGGACCTAAGAGAATCCTTGTTAGGAGCTTCAAAAGATGAGCCCACATCCCACTAGCTACCTCTATACATGTACAAACATACATACATGTACACACAAGCATGTATTGGTATCGATCTTAAGCTTGCGTCTAGTAGAGGTTAACTTCTTTAGAAATTTTCTTGTAAGTACGTAGTCTTCTCAGGCAAGCGGCCGCAAATGGGATGCCCTATTCATCAACATTAAGCTCTCCTAATTTACATGAATTTTAGTAAAGACTAAGAAACCTTTGTTAACTTAGATAGTAGATTGCTATGTTAACACATGTATATAACGCTCTAAACCACATGCATTGCTATTGCTTTTTAGCTTCTTGCTAGCGTTTGCAGCAAAAAAAATATTAAAATTGTCGAATTGACACCGTGATCTCACTAATCTATTGAAGTGATGTAGGACATCCTTTTTTCACATATGTGGAGCACATTATATACACTTGGTCTTGGGGTCACTTATAACGTAAGTCGGCAAGATGAAGAATTACACATAACTCACTCAAAACCATCCATACGGAATTATGTACAAAAAAACATCATAAGTATTGTTGTTTACCAGTTTATTTGCAACAAAAATTCTGTGCACTTTAACTGAGAACTTATTTAAACACATGATCTATGTACCTTAGATTAATGCTATCCACAAAGAAACTAGCTAGCTAGCCGCTGAGGAAGGATACTCTAGCGGAAGAAATAAAGGTTTTATCTCATTCTTAAATTTGTAATATAAAAAGTAGGAATTATAGTCCAAAGTGGATCGAATGGATTAATGATCCAATTGGTTCTTGTATCACCCTTTTATAATCTCCTAGCTAGCACCTTGCTAGTTTTTTTTAATGAATCGCCGTTTAAAGAAAAAGTTAAACCATAGAGACACATGATATCGCACATATACAAGATTATCATATCTTAGCAAGAAATGATTTTAGTTATTCTCATACTGATGCACAACAGTTTTTTAGTGCAAACAAGCCTAAATTATAATACGAACTAATGTATGTTTTGAAAGCTTGTGAGTTTTAATGGTCACGATATGATCCCTAAGGATGTGAACAATCTACTCAATAGTCTACCGGGTCAATTTAAACATTTACACGTATCGTACTTTCACGTATCGTACCACATTTAAACATTGATTTTCATATATCGTTCTTTTGAGTTGCCACTAATCAAGTTGCCGGATTTCAATTTTTGCAAAAAAAAAAAAAAAAAAAAAAAAAAAAAAAAAAAAAAAGAAAAACTTTGTTTCCGTTATTAGAGGGATAAAGAGATGTTGGTGATGGTGTCAGCTTAATATGCATGCGTTCTCTTGAAACACAAGAAGGGTAAATGTATAATGGGGTAGGTGACTAGACATGAGGGAATGAATTTTGGTATGTTTCTTTTGGAATTATCTCAACCTTTTACTATTCATAATTCCCTTCTATTCTCTTGGTAATTGGTACATCTGTTTCCATTGCATGCTTTTTCTAAAGAATGACGCGGTAGAACACATATATAAAATGATAATATCAATTTTGTCATTTGATTATCTTCAAATACATTATATTTTATTATGGGTCAGAAACTAAATGTGAACACTAATATGAGTTTTCAAAAATATACATACCTGCATATATATACTTACATGCATGATACAAATCTTATGTTGGATAATGGTGCTAAAAGGGTTCATTGATCTGATGCCAAGATTTCATCGTAATGATCAGATTTTTAAGTAATTATAAAATGTTAAAAAGGTGAAAAAGTGAGAAGGTTTAGAGAACAAAAGAGTGTGTAAAAGGTGAAAGAAAACTTTTGACCATAATAGTCTTATTTTGTTATGCAAGCACCTTTTCACTCTAATTCGATCCATTCTTTATGCTTTTTCTGCCTCAAGCTTAAGCTTACGATATTCCTGAACCATCTGTATTTAAATCTTAACATTTATTTTATAGAGAAATTTATGAAAACTTCATAAAACCATGAATTCAGTTTAAATACGATTATATAGTAAAAAATTTCGTAAATATACTTTTAATTTTAACGCCTTATTATAACTAATATGGACACGCTTTGAAGCATTTCGATGTTGGGCATTGTACAATAATTCATATAAAATGTTTAATATAACGAACATTTCAAACAACTCATAAAAATGTTATAGTACGGAAATGTGCATGCTATTATGTTACAACTTTGGTATTAAAAGTGGACATATGCATATAGATTAAAAGTTTTAAAAAATACAAATGAAGAGACAAATTTAACTATGAATTAAAGAACACAATAATAGTCCAATAATGAAGATAAAGAATATATCAGTCACATACAACCACTACATAATTTATACGTATTATTGAGCCATCATTTTCACCATCATGCAGTAATATTTGTACCAAACATTGCAGCTTTTGCCCTTTCATTTTCATGATCTGTGGATATATTATCTAATTAAATGCCTTGTGCTTTCTCCGCGAACTGAAACCCAGCAAGTAACTATATACAATTACGTTAATACGATATGACAAAAAATTCATCATCTTTGACTTTTTTTCGAGTGGCTAAAGATTTTTTAAACTTGGACTAAAGGCTAGAACAAAAAGAAACATATTACAATGAATTGAAACATACCATGATCCAATCATACCAACTTATACATAATTTTGAACCTATGTGTGATCCAACCATACGAAAGAGTCTTGATCTCATTTTCGAGGGTGTCTTTCCTACACGGTTTGTCGTCGAAACAAAATTTGTTTCTAAACCACCAAATAACCCAACATGATGTTTGAATCACCGCGTCGAAGCTAAAATTTAGAAGACCATGAAAATTAGTTTTATCAGTCCATGAAAGCAAGTCAGCAACGTTTGTTGGCACATTATTGATAGCGTATGGGAGCTCTAGCCCAAATGGCTAGAGCCAATACACTCGAAACAGACTCGAGACAAACCCATACGAACTGAAACCGTCACACTCTTCCTGGGAAGCAAGTTCACCAGACGTGATGATAGACAAACTAAGACTGGATAACACATCCAGACAAAGGCCAAATTGGGATCTAATCGCAAAGGGTCGTTACAACAGACCACACGTTATTGGTACCTCTTCGGTTCCAGATTAAGCACAGTTTCCTCAGCCAACCAAATTACTAAATATGAAACACTACTTCTTACTTCGTGTACTTCTCCCTCCTGATGGTTGCGAGTTATCGGAATCATCATACTATTGTGTGCATGCCGTAAAATTACCTTTTGCTTGATGCAATATTAAAGCCATAGCTTGTTGAAGCATAATTCCGTGAGAATATATCGAAAAAATACTCTCAATACTTCTCTCAAACCAACCTGTAATCAAACCTCCTTTTAATTCACTGACTAATAGCACTGACCACTGATGGAGACAACCCGATATGACCAATTTGAAAAAGAAGTAAACACCCTAACTTTGTGACTTAATTCTTGTACTAATTCGTCTCTTGACAATCCACAACTTCGTGTGACACTGAGTACTACAATGTAACTCTTTAAAGTGACAGCTATATAATGTGAGCACTACAACGTAACTCCTTGTATCAGTTATAACTAGATTGTCAAGTCTTAATTACTATTAAAAATGCCCGAAAAAGTTATCTTGAGACCAACAACATATCTCGAAGATAAATAAGTACTCTTGTGAAATGTCACTTCAAAATTAAATCAATAATATTGTACAAAAACTCCGTAGTCATTTTGTTAAGAATAATAATTCTAGCCGTGAAATATGTATCCCCGTGAAAATTTAATAAATCCAAAATACCACTCTTAGTCCAATTTATTAAAACATCAAGTCTTAACCGAATTTCGGATTATAATGAAAAACGCCAGCCATCTATTCCTGTGATCTTTCAGCCCATAACCTTTGATAACATACAGTCCACTAGCAACTGAAGTACACGATCCAACCAATTTCATCCCGAAACAAAATTGATACCCGATCCAAACAAAACCTTATAACCGGTATAACCCTACTTGTGATAACCCTAAAGTACACACATTAGTTTATCCGCCTACTATCTCACCTAAACACTCTCTCCAAATTAGATCTCATCTTCAAAACTCATCTCAACATTTCCATCTATCAATCACTGTCGTACTAAACAATATCATAACCTCAACACAATCGAACTGTTGTTGTTTCAGTTTCAGCACCAATTGAATCAAGAACGCGACTTTAAGGCTTCAAGATCCTTTCAAAGGTCTCGGGTAGGTTTAATGTTTATCTTATTGTTGTTAAACAAACTAAAGAAAACTATTATAACACCATTGTTATAAATCGTTTCTTTTTGTGTTTTGGATATTGAATGAAGCTTAATCTTCGAACAATGATCTGTGATGATAATGATGATTCAATAAAAAATCTTATAAAGATTAAAAAAAATGAACCGATCTGAGATTATATGTATTTTTGTTTCAGTTTTGAGTCATGGTGAAGTTTGGTGATGGGATTGAAGGAGATGTGTTAGGATATAATAGGAGTTGAAGTTGCTGGTGTTGGAATCTGATTATAGACCGGCTAGCGTCTTCTTCGGTTTTTTATTTCTTTTTAATTATCTTGGACCGATGATGTTTTGGCTGAGGTTTACTTATAGTTGTGGTATTAAGGTCGTGTGGTCAATAGTCTTCTTCTTCATCTTTATTTTTTCCTTTTGGTCACTTTTCGAGCAATTTGCTCGAAAAGCTTGCTCGAAAACCTTGTTCGAAAATTCTTACTCGAAAACCTTGTTCGAAAATTTAGGGTTTGTGACTTGTTCAAAATTTCTTTACAAGAAATTCGAAACCTAAGGGTTTGTGACTTTGTATCAAACTGTTACAACCAAAGATGTATAGAAAAAAAATTCTAGATCTAGAAAATATGGGAAGTAAAACTTCAATAAAACAACGAACCTCAAAAAAATCATCAAAAAGAACACCATAGCTCTGATACCAATTTTAGGACCGTAAAGTTATAAGATTTATGTGATTCGGGAGGTCTAGGTTGATCAAACATGATGAATCTATGCATTGTTCTAGTGAGAGAAAGTAGAGAGATGGTGGAGAAGAAAATGATACTTTTATTGATAAGAACAAATAATACAATAACCTAACACTTAACCACACCTCTCATGGAGAGTCATGAGGGGTATTTATATGCACATTACTACATAAGTTTGCCTATTCTACAATAGTAGTCCCTGCGGGCACTACTTCTTACGAATCTAGTACAATTCATGTGTAAGACGTCATCTTTACAAACTATCGAGGCTAACATTAACTTAAGTTTATGTGAAAATGGTTTCATTCAAAGCAAAATTGATTTCTCTTTATATACAAAATCTAAAGATGATTTATTCATTGTTTTACTTAAGGCTGAGCATCAGTCTGGGACCGGACCAGACCGGACTGGACCGACAAGACCGAATACCGAATTAAGGTAAAAACCGAGACCGAGACCGAATGTGGTCGGTCTGGTCTGGTTCAGTCCGTTCCGGTCCGGTCTTCGGTCGGTCCAGGAAAATAGGCAAGAATTGGCAAGTTTTTTCGGTTTTTTGGTCGGTCCGGACCGGATCGAAGATCGAATTAGCCAAAAAGCCTAGACCGAGGACCGGACCGAATGTGGTCGGTCCGGTCCGGTCCGGTCGGTTTTGTCGGTCGGTCCGGTCCATCCGGTCCGTTTGCTCACCCCTAACTGGTTTACATGGATGATGTCATTATTACTAGTGATAATGAAACTAAGATTAACAAGTTTAAAGATTTCTTAAGTTCAAGTTTTAAAATCAACGACTTGGGAATGCTTAAGTATTTTTTGGGCATTGAAGTTTTGGAAACAATTTGCGGTCTGTGTTTAAATCTAAGGAAATATTACTTAAAGTTGCTATCTAAATATGGCATGTAGCTTGTAAACCAGCTAATGTACCCCATTAAGAATCAGTCTAAAAAGAAAAAAGGTAAGAAATTGTTGAGACTGATGAAGCATTAAGCAATATTACAAATTATCCAAAGTTGTTTGAAAAACTTCTTTACTTGACTATGACTAGACTAGGTATAGCATATGTCGTACATTCTCTAGTCAATTCATACATGCTCCATGGCAATCTCATTTAAAGTTTGCATTCGTAGTCTTAAGATACTTGAAAAGTTCTCCTGGAACTGGAGTATCTTTTAGACAATGTAAGAATTTATATATGTCAGGGTTTGTTGATTCTAATTGGGCTAAACGTAAAGTGACAAGAAAGTATGTGACTAGTTATGTGGTTTACTTGGGTGATAGTCAGGTCTCTTGGGTGTTGATTCAGCAAACAGTGAATATAGAGCAATGGACATTGTGACTTGTGAAATCATGTGGTTTTAAAATTTTATACGAGCTTAAAGTTAATATGGAGCTTCATGTTACAATGGCTTGAGATATCAGTTTTGCCATTTAAATTGATGCTAATCCTGTATTTCATGAAAGGACTAAGCATTTTGAGATTGACTTGTATTTTTTAATTGAAAAAAGTGTTTACAGGTTTGATCAAAACTTATAGGATCAAATCTCAAGATAATATGGTTGTTTCATTTCAATAAAGGGTTGACTGTGAACGATCATAAGAAGTTTTGTGTTGATCTTGGTCTTTTATATTTGTATCACAAGTAAACTTAAGAGGGGGTATAACTACCCGAAAAATTCAAATTTAACTATTACGAATAATCCGGGAATCCATAAATTAAAAACTATACGTTATATTCGAAAATTTGAAATATATTAAATACGGAAAGTTATATAACGAGTACAATAAAAACTCTACGTCATCTAATATTTAATTTTTGGCCAAACCTTTTAAGCCTATATACGTAACTTGATAAACTCCATTTGGGCCTCTTGAAACCCACACTACAACCGGCCTCATAAAGCCCACAACACCTCTTATAATTTTTGTTCGGTCATTTCTTTACTCCCACCCAATCACGACAGAAAAAAAAGAAACGAGACATCAAGAAACCCTAGAAAAAAAAGGTGCGGCTCCTTCCTCCTTCTTATCCATTCGACACACACCACAAGACCAGGTCCACGAATTCTTCTCCTACTCCATTCGATCCATTCCAAGGCTGCTAAGAAGGGTTTTGATTCGTATTGTTGGTGTCACAAGGTGATAGATTCTTGGTGAAACAGAATTGAAGGGGTTGTGTTTCTTTTGATTCGGTTTGGTTTAGTTTTCTGGTTCAATTTCTTGTGTTTGCAATTCGACACAAGGTATCACCTTAACCTTATGGTTTTCTTGTTATTTTGATCCTAACAAATATATAATCAGTATTTGAAAACTCTATAATGATCGACATATATATATATATATATATATATATATATATATATATATATATATATATATATATATATATATATATATATTAAAGTTATACGTATAAAGGTTCACATAAAATCATGAATATCTATATAAAATCATGATTCCTTACGCCTATGTGATTGTTTTTTGTGTCAGTTTTGAAGACTGTTTTGATGACACTTAACCAGCCCTATGTTGACCTAATCATAATCAAGCCTTTAAAATCTGGAAATAAACCCTAAGTAATTAAGAGGTTGTGTGCACAATTAATGCGTGAGATTAGGGCTCGGATTGTTTTAATTTATGTGAGTTGTTGCTGTGCAGAATTTTGTGTCTGGTTGTAAGGTGGATAAGAAAATGACCCCAATGTGTTTTTAAGTTATTTTTGAGCCTAAGCATAAGTACTAATTGTCTACTTTCTGGAAATGTAAATTATATGCTTATTTGAGTTCGGGAAGTATGCTTTTTGATTTTTACAACATAAGTTGTCAAACCTGAGAAACTAAGTCTGAAAATTAGTTGGAATGGGGGATTTTTCATTTACAGACCATAAGGTATTATTAGCTATAAATTGGTATGGTGAATATTTGGCATGTTCATTTACTTCTGGAATTTTTGGGGATTTTTGTGAATTTATCTAATTGGTCTAACAGACCCATACTTTAAAGGTGTAACAGCAGGTCGGTTTTCTGAGTAGTCTGAGTTTGTGTATTTTTAGTGTGGAGTTATACTACTTAATAAATTCTGGGAAAATTTTTGTGACTTCTAAAGACATTGGAGTACCTCTGTGAGTTTTTGTGAATTTTATTTTTGAGTTCTGATGTGGTTCAAAAATTCGTAAACTTGTGACCTGTTTATGTATTAAAAGCTGAATTTGACTAAAGGAGAGAAATATGTGTTTTAAAACCTAATTGTTCTCAATATCATATAACCTAACTATATTAAGTCATTCTTATGACCTTTAAAGATGTAATAAAGATACTTAAATGCTTTTCGTAACCTAAATCGATATATGGCATGATTAGTAAGTAAACTGAGTTATAATCATTTGTAAACCCTAAGTGTGATGAAGACAACCCTAATATTACTAACTCGGGAAAACTTGCTAAATCGGGAAACCTACTAAAAATGGAAAGACCACTAAAAGGGGTAATCTGATTTAAAACAAGCATTTGAATAATAAACCGATCATTAATTCGTGTAGATTAGCTAAAGAAGGATGTGACTTCCTATTCGTATGTTATGATTTTGATGGCGATTGAGGTACAGATATTCTGACCTTTCAGTAAGGTTTCTCATGATTAATGATCCATTTCCCTACCACTATTAAGATCTTTGACCTTGGTATATCTGATATCTTTGGTTCATTGATATTATGTTTTGTATGAAAACCCTTTTTGAAAATATAACTTGATAATATGGGAGAAAACTATTTTGAAATTATTTTTGTAAATATGATACCAGACCAGTTTCTAAATGGAGGTTTAAATAACCTCTGTCAAAAATGTTTTAAGGAAATACCTTTACGATAACCATGTTTTTAATTGAATTGCAAAGTTTTCCAAATCAGTTTTCTTATAACACTTTCACACTTGTAAACTTTGAACAATTGATACGAACTTTTGCTTGTTTAGGATTCCCTATGCCACAGCTATGACACCCTTTTACTTTTTGAACCTTTATTATATGGACCATATATGAACCTTTTGACTTTACCTTTGACCTATTCAGTATGAGACCCAGGCTATCACTAGGCATGGGGGTTCCATGTCCATAGCATTGATGCACCGATGTTATGACTCCAGTGTGGTCGAGTGATTTTCCACACCGTCCCTTTTTGTTATATGATATGCGCGCTTTATGATATGATTTATTATGGCCAATCTGATTTCTGTGGGGGCGTATGGGTGCATCCTAGATCTGTTATATGTTATTGTTATCTGTTATCTGGTGATTGATGTTGCGTGCATGCACGTCCTTCACAACTCATTGAGGTCACCCCTCTGATTACATTTGATATTCTGAGGCCTCCCCTCTGGATCTCATATGAGGCGACATATGGTATGAATTGATCTGTTTCGGGCACGTGGTTGCAATGCTGAATATAAATCTAAACCTTAACCTTTTTCCTTTGCTTAACCTTTACCTTTATACTATATTCATATTATACCTTCTATACTTATCCAATGCAACATATTCCGTTTTTCTCATTTCTGTTTCATATTATTTTGTTGTTAT
Organism: Artemisia argyi; assembly: GCA_030686995.1. NCBI lineage: Eukaryota > Viridiplantae > Streptophyta > Magnoliopsida > Asterales > Asteraceae > Artemisia > Artemisia argyi. Next base: position 164,320,186 of record CM060704.1, read on the forward strand.
ATCTGTTCACTGAGCTTTTTAAGCTCAGTCGTATTTCTTTTCACCGTGGCATGTTTTAGAGGGAAGATGGGATATGAGTGAAGAGTGTTTAAGAGCTTAGTGGACTTTACCTTGATAGCTATATTATGGATTAGAGATGACTAGAAGAGATTTACATTTCAGACTTAGTATTTCATCGTTGTTCTCTTTTGTAACCTTGTATTTCAGATTATTCCTTGTAACCTTCGGAATTCTTTTGTATTACTTATGTTGTATGTCTGTATGTGCTTTGACATGTCATCATAATGTGGTGCTTCTACCCTTTTCAGGTTGAGGTGTTACAGGGGGTATTGAAATGATATCTTAAATCATAAGTTTCTTGTGACAAGGGCTTATGGTGATATATTGGAACCTCTAAGGCTAAGAAAGGTAAATGTTTTTCAGCCTATACTTTATAGATAACATAACTTTTGGTTGGTTTTGTCTAGTGTTCAGGGAATGCAGTTGTCAACTTTCTTAACTATGTTGCTGCCTCATTCTGTCCACTATAAAAAGAATTCGATGTCACTATTTTGTGAGATCTTTCACACACAATTCTTCGTTTTCTCTCATCTTTTTGTATCTAAGTTGTTAGGGTTTGTAATCGTTTAGTTTATAGTTTGTTTAGTCGAGTCTTTCTACTTTCTTTCATTAAGTCATTAAAACGTAGCTCTTGCTATGAGGAGTAGAATGCAGTTACAAAAAAGTAAATGGGAGACTGTTTGTGTGAAGTCTTTTGATCTTGTTTTTATTTTTGTTTGTGTTTATAAATCTATTGGAAAGTTTATTTACTTATACTTCTGTAGTTTCATAAATGATTAATTCACATACATATGACAAACCTTAGAAGAGTAATGGTATGGTATGATAATGGTGTGGTCGTTACACATTAACATATTTCTTACTATTTAAATTAAATCCACTAAATCTTCATAGTAATTACCACCAAAACCCCCCAAACAAATATACCTAACTTGAACACTACAATACACTCGCAAGCACAAAAAGAAAAGAAAAAAAAAGTTTTTAGGTGATTGGGATGACCAAAGCACCTCCAAAATCTACCCTCCACTCATGGCAGTGGTAATGGTGCAGTAGAATGATAATTTGAAAATTATATCACTATGGTCAGTCTTACTGGAGGGTGCGAGGGTTGTGCTCCTCCAAACCTCCAAAATATGAAAAGATATATTATATATACATGAACATTTTATCATATTTAATATACTCTACTAAAAATATACAAGGTTGACCTTCACAAACTAAATAATATATAGTTAAACCCTTACAATAAGTTTATTAGATTCAAATTCCGTTTATACATATGCTATCACAAATATATATAAAGGAAGGGATATGCCTATATAACTGTTAGCTTTGCTATTTTGTGAAGTTGATGTCTTACACGTGAATTGGACAAGATATTTAGATAGTTGCACCCTCAGGGACTATTAATGTGTACGGGGAAAACTAGTGATGTGTAGAGCCTATAAATACCCCTCATGACTCTCCCTGAGGGGTGTGGGAAAATATGTGTAAACTTCATTGATGAGGCGAAAAATGAACCGTTTTAAGGGTCATTTAAGCCGGAATTGGAATTTATTTGATCAAATATTGCCCTAAATCGTTCCTTTTGTGATTTTAGGTATTTTTGGAGTGAATTCTGGAAAAGAAAGCATTTTGGACCTTTTTGGAGCATAAAAGTGAAGAAAACGGCAAAGACTTGATTTTCCATGCTGGGAACAGTACCTGACGGTGTCGAGAAGGAAAATATGACGGCGTCAGGAGTAAAATGCATGACGACCCAGAGAAAACGTGACGGCGTCAGAAGTAGGCCGTCAAGAGTAAAAGTGGTGACGGCATGGAGCAGAATTATACATGACGGCGTCACCCAAGGCCGTCACGTGTTAACTTGTCAAAACTTACGCGCGAAGTAGCTGATATTGTTTTGGTCATAACTTTTGCATACGAACTCGGATTTAGGTCATTCAAAAGCCCACGCGAAGAGGACGAAGAGATCTACAATTTGTTAAAGAAAACTAGTTCTTGACATCGTCATGGTTTGGCTGACACCGTCATGATCGGGCCGACAGAAAATTAGCCTATAAATATAACATCATAACTTCACTTTTTTAAACCCTAAACCCTAAGGTCGATTCCTGGGTTTAGGTGGGTGTTTTTCCAGCAACTTAGAGGGTTTCAATCACTCCATAAACATCATGTATTGGTTTGATGATTCTATCTCAATTATGTCTTTCATTATTATTATTGATTGTCCTTCTTTGATTATGTTTTGCTAATTCATCTTGTGTCTACTTATGTTTATGTGAAACTTGTATATAATTGATTAGATCTTATTGATTCCTTGTTGATATTTGTGTCTATCTTCATCAATTAGGGCGTGACACTTTGATAGATCTAATTTGATTCCTATTGTCTCTTGTTTGGTTGATTGATTTCAATGTTAGGCTTAAGAAAACTGGTAGATCTCCATTGTGTAACTTGCTTGAACGTCTTAAGAAACATGAACCGATGTGTACTAGGTTTTTATGGTTGTATTTAATCCATGAGCGAATTCTAGTGATCCCATGTTAGGAGCTTCTTAGCCGGCTTTACATAGGAGTGAAGTAGGAGCTTATAAGATTGGGGAAGTAAGTACGCCACCCCATGAATGGTATTAAGGAATACAACCCGTCAATTAAATCAAGGTGTGACAATTCAGTAGGTAGAATTGGATAGCTAGCAAGGAGTAACATATCATGGGTAGACATGCTTCACTTACCTTGTAGAACCCTAGTTTACTTTTCTTGTTAATTAGTTTAAATTAGTAGCTTTTGGGTTAGTTGATTAGCAACTAATTCCGCCCCTCCTTCCAATACCCGAGATTTTTACTTGCTTTTTATAAAATATAAAAATACAAAAAGAATCATCCTTCACCTTTAGACCTAGTTAGATTAATTTCAATCCTAATGACACTATTCCTGAGTTGAACGATCAATCCCCCGGTACTTGTCACTATACTATACTACAAGGATTAGGTACACTGCCTGGTGGGGGTTGTAAGCTTCTTGAGATCCCTCGAGAGGTAAAGCCTGGTGCAATTCCCACGCATCAAGTTTTTGGCGTCGCAGCCCGGGGAATAGTTATTGTTTAGGTTGAATTTGATTTTTATTAGGTCTACTCATTAGATTCCTATCAAGTGAGATTTTTTCTTTTTTATTTTGTAGCTTTCTCGTAGTCTATCTTTTCTTTGTGATTATGTTTGTAATTTGCTTCAAATAGACTTTACACTTAGACTTCTAAGATTACAAGATAAGGTTGAGTGGCTAAAACACCAAAGAGTTCAAAATATCTAATTTAGAGACACCTATGAATCATATGAGCCTTCATCTAGGATAGATTCTTATGAACAACCTCCATGTTTAAGATCTAGTTTTAGTGAGGCCAATAGGAAATGCGACCTAGTTTGCCAAGGAATTATGAAGAGAGTCGTTGCAACAAATCATAAGTTGGATGAAGCACTAGGTTTGCTTTTATCAGTACCTAAGAAAACAATTGAGGAGGATTTAGCCGAACATGATCATATTGATCAAAAAGACCTAGGTTTTATGATTGATGATGATGAATCTCAAGAAACAGATGATGAATCTTTTGGGCAATTTGTATATAGCAGTCAGAATATTGAGGATGATCCTTATGATTCGGATATAGAAGTTGAGATGCCTAGAGAAGCACTTGAGATACTTGGGAAAATGTTAGGGTTAGATTATAATAAAACACATGTTGAGGATATAGGTGATATTAACACATGGAATGATGAGGTCAATAACATAAGCCCACAAAATACTCAACCATCATTTAAGGCACACACACCGCCCGTGACTTACCCAGAAAAAGTAGAAGAAACTTTAGGAATTCCGATGGAGGTAGAACCCTTGGACCAGGCACCACTTGAGGATATAGGTTTGAATACTTGTAGTGATAACCTTACTGCTAGTTCTAGGGAATTTCCTAGTGTTGATGAACCGGAACCTCAATCTTTACACACCTTTCCATCCTTAGATATATTTCTAGGAGACAAAAGAGGAACCGACCCACCCATCAACCAATATTATCCGGGTAGTTTTAGGATGAAGGAAGCCATTCACTCACCCTCTTCACCTCACGTGGCATATTTCCACCCTAAGGGTGTGTATCGCTACTTTCACCCGTACTTAATCCTAAGTGTAGGGAAAACCTCCCCTATTTCTGTTAAATAAGGGTAGAGTCAGGCTCGTAACTCGAACAAAAACAAGCGCTTATTGGGAGGCAACCCAAGCTTTATTTATTTATTTGTTTGTTTGTTTGTTTATTTGATTTTATTTGTTTCCGTATGCATGCTTTATTTTTATTGTTTGTGGTTCATGTTTCAAAGTAAATTGTGAAAATGCTTTATTTTGTTTTTAACTTCGTCTTAATTACATATAAAGGTATTTTGCAAAAGCTAAGTGTAAGGGGAGACCCAAATTTGTTTATAAGAACGAAATTGAGCATGATCCACAACAATATTAAATGAACATGTATATTAGTAATTGTTAGAGTCAAATGCTTGTATCGAGTCATAATGATGTTTTGCAGGATTTTCCAGGAAGTAGGACATAAGTTTTTCCAGTAATTTACCGGAAACTTAACATAAAGATTTCTGCAGGTCACTTCTGACGGCGTCAGGAATTAATTCCTGACGGCGTCATGTGTAAAATTCTGAAAAATATTTTGAGTTTTGTTTATACCGGAGTTTTAAAGTTTTTGTTGATTCTTTAGTTTTATAAACTCCAAGAAATCTACAAACATTCATTCCACAAGCATTATATCTTTAATTGTTTTGTTTTTATTCCTAAGTCTGGAATTACATCTAGTTGTGAGTTCTCTTTGTTCGGGTTGATGCTTTGGGTTTTTGTGATTGTTTTCTCAGGTTTAACAGGTTATGTTTGACAAGAAGATGGTTTATATTCTGGAAGGGAAGCTTTGATTGTTCATTTTCTTGGAGGAAGATCTAACCTTGCTACCTTATTATCCATACCGAGCGAATCAGAGGAGTATTTGATTTCATTCTTTTTACTTATTTCACTTTTACATTCTTTACTTGAACATTGGGGACAATGTTCATCCTAAGTGTAAGGGGAGGGTAAAATGATGATACCTTACAGATACACTTTTGCTTGAGTTTGTTTGTTTGATGGTGGATGTGTAATAAAACTATGAGAAATACTTGTTAGTGTAATTTTAGCGCCAAATTTAAATTTTTTTACAACATTTAGGAGTGAAACTTTAGCCTTAGCAAGCGTCTCATGGATAGGAAGTCGTATGACTAGCATAAAACCGTACTATTCAGAAAAATTTTCCACCCAAATATGTGAGGTTCGCCTTTAGATTTGATAGGAAAAGCATTTACTATTAGTGCTTATGAGTGTACTGGTAGCATTTAGATTCTAGAACTTGCGTTAGTTATGCATCCCGAGACCGCTAGTGAGACTTCATTCGTGTAGTAGGATTTACTACATGATAAGAGGCATTAGGATCACCCTTGTGTTAAACCCGTATCATAATTACTTGACCATTAAAGTCATATTACTTGGCTAGTTAAGTCAACTAATTTTTCCCACACCCTTAGCGTTGTACTCATTTTTAGTACACGAAACCCCTAGTACACCCCTCCGAGCCTATTTTTTCGTTTCTAATTTTAAGCATCTTACTTAAAGGTAGAATTTGTTACACCCCACTTAAATGTACAACCAAATCGCCTTAGCCTTCCGTGTATGCACTCATCTTTAGTGCATTATTGTTATATGTTTATACCCTTAGTTAATTATCTAATTGATTACATGGTTGCTAAGTCGAGTCATATCCTTGTACATATTGCTTTGGGACGATTAGGACTCATGGGTAAAGCACTTATTTTATGGAGTAATGGGGAAGAACATCATATTATTACCCCCATATGTACGTTAATCTTAAAATTACTCCAAGTGTTTTGATTTTCTTAATTCGAGTCATTAGATTAGTTAATTGTAAAGTATGTAAAAATTTGGGTCTCCCCTTACACTTAGCTTTTGCAAAATACCTTTATATGTAATTAAGACGAAGTTAAAAACAAAATAAAGCATTTTCACAATTTACTTTGAAACATGAACCACAAACAATAAAAATAAAGCATGCATACGGAAACAAATAAAATCAAATAAACAAACAAACAAACAAATAAAGCTTGGGTTGCCTCCCAATAAGCGCTTGTTTTTGTTCGAGTCACGAGCCTGACTCTGCCCTTATTTAACGGAAATAGGGGAGGTTTTCCCTACACTTTGAATTAATTGCGGGTGGAAGTAGCGATACACACCCTTAGGGAGGAAATATGTCACGTGAGGTGAAGGGGGTGAGTGAATGGCTTCCTTCATCCTAAAACTACCCGGATAATATTGGTTGATGGGTGGGTCGGTTCCTCTTTTGTCTCCTAGAAATATATCTAAGGATGGAAAGGTGTGTACAGATTGAGGTTCCGGTTCATCAACACTAGGAAATTCCCTAGAACTAGGAGTAAGGTTATCACTACAAGTGTTCAAACCTATATCCTCTAGTGGTGCCTGGTCCAAGGGTTCTACCTCTATCGGAATTCCTAAAGTTTCTTCTACTTGTTCCGGGTAAGTCACGGGCGCTGTGTGTGCCTCAAATGATGGTTGAGTATTTTGTGGGCTTATGTTATTGACCTCATCATTCCATGTGTTAATATCACCTATATCCTCAACATGTGTTTTATTATAATTTAACCCTAACATTTTCCCAAGTATCTCAAGTGCTTCTCTAGGCATCTTAACTTCTATATCCGAATCATAAGGATCATCTTCAATATTCTGACTGCTATATACAAATTGCCCAAAAGATTCATCATCTATTTCTTGAGATTCATCATCATCGATCATAAAACCTAGGTCTTTTTGATCAATGTGATCATGTTCGGCTAAATCCTCCTCAATTGTTTTCTTAGGTAGTGAGAAAAGCAAACCTAGTGCTTCATCCAACTTATGATTGTTGCAACGGCTCTCTCCAAAATTCCTTGGCAAACTAGTTCGCATTTCCTATTGGCCTCACTAAAACTAGATCTTAAACATGGAGGTTGTTCATAAGAATCTATCCTAGGTGAAGGCTCATATGATTCATAGGTGTCTTTAATGAGGTATTTTGAACTCTTTGGTGTTCTAGCTACTCAACCTTATCTTGCAATCTTAGAAGTCTAAGTGTAAAGTCCATTTGAAGCAAATTACAAACAAAGTCACAAAGAAAAGATAGACTACGAGAAAGCTACAAAATAAAAAGAAAAAAAATCTCACTTGATAGGAATCTAATGAGTAGACCTAATAAAAATCAAATTCAACCTAAACAATAACTATTCCCCGGGCTGTGGCGCCAAAAACTTGATGCGTGGGAATTGCACTAGGCTTTACCTCTCGAGGGATCTCGAGAAGCTTACAACCCCCACCAGGCAGTGTACCTGATCGTTGTAGTATAGTATAGTGACAAGTACCGGGGGATTGATCGTTCAACTTGGGAATAGTGTCGTTAGGATTGAAAATTAATCTAACTAGGTCTAAAGGTGAAGGATGATTCTTTTTGTGTTTTTATATTTTATGAAAAGCAAGTAAAATTCTTGGGTATTGGAAGGAGGGGCGGAATTAGTTGCTAATCAACTAAACCAAAAGCTACTATTTAAACTAATTAACAAGAAAAGTAAACTAGGGTTCTACAAGGTAAGTGAAGCATGTCTACCCATGATATGTTACTCCTTGCTAGCTATCCAATTCTACCTATTGAATTGTCACACCTTGTTTTAATTGACTGGTTGTATTCCTTAATACCATTCATGGGGTGGCGTACTTACTTCCCCAATTCTATAAGCTCCTACTTCACTCCTATGTCGAGCCGGCTAAGAAGCTCCTAACATGGGATCACTAGAATTCGCTCATGGATTAAATACAACCATAAAAACCTAGTACACATCGGTTCATGTTTCTTAAGACGTTCAAGCATGTTGCCCTATGGAAGTCTGCCAGTTTTCTTAAGCCTAACATCGAATACAATCAACCAAACAAGAGACAATAGGAATCAAGAATTATAAGCTAAATCAACTAGATCTATCGAAGTGTCACACCCTAATTGATGAAGATAGACACAACATCAACAAGGAATCAATAAGATCTTATCAATTATATACAAGTTTCACACAATCATAAGTAGACACAAGGTGAATTAGCTAAACATCATCGAAGAAGAGCAAGCAACAATGATAATGGAAAACATAATTAAGATAGAATCAACAAACCAATACATGATGCTTATGGAGTGATTGAAACCCTCTAAGTTGCTGGAAAAACACCTACCTAAACCCAGGAATCGACCTTAGGGTTTAGGGCTTACAAAAAGTGAAGTTATGATCTTATATTTATAGGCAAATTTTCTGTCGGCCCATCTTGACGGCGTCAGCTCGTTACTCTTGACGGCGTCACGACCATTTTTTCACCAAATTGTTGATCTCTTCGTCCTCTTTGCGTGGGCTTTTGAATCACTTAAATCCGAGTTCGTATGCAAAAGTTATGACCAAAACAATATCAGCTACTCCGCGCGCAAGTTTTGACAAGTTAACACGTGACGACCTTGGGTGACGCCGTCACGTTTCTTCTGGATCGTCACCACTTTTACTCTTGACGGCGTCATCAAAATGCTCTTGATGCCGTCAGGTACTGTTCTCAGCAAGGAAAAATAAGACTTTGCCGTTTTCTTCACTTTTATGCTCCAAAAACGTCCAAAATGCTTCCTTTTCCAGAATTCACTCCCAAAGTACCTAAAATCACAAAAGGAACGATTTAGGGCAATATTTGATCAAATAAATTCAATTTCGGGCTTAAATAACCCCCTAAAAACAGTTCATTTTTCGCCTTATCATTATCATAGCTACACTTGAACGTGAAGAGTTTGCTTTCAAAAAAACTTGATCAAATAAACCTTTTATAAAATTTTCGTGGGTTTTTGTCTTAAAACCGAAAAAAAAATTCGCTGACTTCTAAACACTCAGTTTAGGACTCGTTCTTCAAATTAATGACTTCTGACTACATTAGCTCAGAACCTGGACTTAACAATATGACTTATGATTACCTCAGATTAGGACTCAGACTTTATTTAGATGGCTTGTGAGTATTTCAACTTACATCAGACTTAAACTTATGGCTTGTAAGTATTTCAGCTTACAACCCGGACTTAAACTTAATAGCTTCTAGATACATAATATAATGGCTTCTTAGTATTTCTGCTCAGGACTCAGACTTCAAAACATTGGATTATGTACACATATCAGTGTATAACTCGTGTTTTCATATAAAGGACCCTGTTGTATGTTTCAGTGCGACAACCCTAAAAGATAAAAAGAAAAGTATTCTTAATCTTGAGCAAAATTTCTTCAAAAAATTTCGAAAGGTTTTTCAAAACTTTTCAAATTTTTCTCAAGATATTATTCCCTCATAAAATTTTCAATATACTCATTTTCTCAGGGGGAGTACAAATATGTTCCAAAATTTTAAGCTCAGATGAAACATATGAGGATTTAAAACCATTTCTCCCCATTAGCTTTCCAAAAGTACAATGATTTTAATCAAATGATATAAAAAACATCATAGATATGCTTCTTTTGAGGGGGAGAAATGTGATTAAAATGTGATCACGAATGTTTCATCTCAAAAGGGTTGACTCAGGGTTTATCTGAAATTATGAGAAACTTCTAATAAGACTTGTACCTAGATGGGTAATAATTTCAAGTTAGTTATAAGAGCTAGTAGTCACCTAAAAGCTAATGATGGATCTCTTTAACTAGTGATGTAAACGTGCTCACAAAGGACTTATCTATTTAGGGTATATCATTTCAAAAGTGTGAACTCTTACCATCATGTGCAAAATTCTTTCAAAATATCCATGCACATGTGTAGGGGGAGTATTTCCCAAAATGAAAAGTTTCAAAGTGTTATCATAATATGTTTTTACTTTTTATATAAACACTTTGATTGATTTTACAAAGGGATAATTCCTAATATGCCTCGATTGCCCAATTGATTTGTTTTTTTGCCCCATAATTCAGAGTTTATATATTTAGACCAGGGCAACCTGTAGTTTTTGGGCAACTGAAATCTGCAAGTGACAAGTGTCACTTTTCGGATTACAAGGTAGGGCAACTTGTGTATTTTTTTGGAAACTTGTGTACTTTTTGGGCAACTTGTGTACTTTTAGGCAACTTACGGCCCTCATGTCGGACACTTGGTGTCATATGGGTCGAGTTGCCAAGTTGCCTAGTATAAATACAGAAACTCTGAATTCTGGAGCAAAAAAGCAAATCAATTGGGCAATCGAGGTATATTAAGAATTATCGTTTTTTACAAATTGGGTTTCATGGATGTGACCTATACCAAACCAACCAAATCCATAATGATGTTCGAGGAAATATAAGGTTGTTAAGGTTTAGGTATTATCCCAAGGTCAAGCCAAAGTCGGAGGGACCTGCCAAGGGACATTGCATAGATAGAAATAGAAGTCCGTAGGTCAAAAGCAGATGATTGAGTAAAAGGAAATGATGGGGTTGAAGAATGAAAACGAAAAGTTATGTAAGGGTGAAGAGAAATGAACCCTCCATAAACTTAGGGGATAAAGCTGGTCAATATATATGTTATCATGAATTACAATAACGATTATGGTATTGAATATAGATATCATAGACCTAGTGATGTAATGCATAACTGATAAGTCGTAAATTGTTGAATATTTATCACATGATTATTGCTCATATATTGTATGTTTATATCCAAATTGTTACTTAAATGCCTAAGTTTTCCAATTTCAGTGTTTATAGAGCAATATTACAAAAGATATGGAAAAAGACATGATTTGAAGCTATTTATGATTATTTTGTATGTAAGCTGTAAAAGAGCATACGACGTAAGCAACTCTGGCCTTACGTTGTATTGGTACCTGAAAGAATTCACTAAGTCTTGGTGAATATTGAATAATACAGCACATTTTACTCTAGCAATACGCCGTAATTGGAAGCTCTGTAGTCAAAGCCCAAGTCAAGCATTGAAAGATTACAACGTATGAAACTCTAGCCATATGTCATAATGAAGATCTTACCCCCCCCCCCCCCCCCCACCATCCTAGTATATCAAAGATTTGAAGGTTACGGCATATCTCATCTAAATATTACGCCGTATTTAAAAGATACACAGAATATGGTTGGAATATTTTTTCTTCGTCAGTAATCAAGAAATCTAGATTACGCCATATTCCTCATGGATTATGCCGTAATTATGCCCTAACAGATGACTATAAATACAAACCCTAAACTGGAGTTTTCATCCTCTTTCACTCACCACTCTCAACCATAGCCGAATTTCACCATTCCAAGGCTCAATATCAGTCCCAAGAACTAGGATAACAAGGAGAGAAGGTCTTGTATCATCACATTAGGTTTAATCATTCGATTTTCATATCGATTTCATTATGATTTTCATTTGTGTATCGTTTGAATTATCTCTTTGTGCTTTAGCATACATTATGGGAGGGTGTTAGCCATGTTTGTGAATATTCTATGATAGTTATTTCTGTTTGTTTAGATCTAATGTTTAGTATTGCTTAGTTTGTGTGTTTATTGTTCAATAAGTGCTCGTTTATATGTTTGAGTAGTTTAATTCTAATATCGCATGGACCAAGTGGGTATTAGATGTATATTATGATAACACTTAAGTTAACATAATGCTCTTCTAGCATGGACCAAGTGGGGAAGGTGATGCGATTTGGATTGTCACACAAAAGTTTTACTTCTCAAGGGATCTTGAGAAGCTTACAATCCCCGCCAGGCAAGTGTACCTGACCGATGTAGTTTAGTGTAGTGGTAAGAACCAAGGAATTGATCGTTCTCCTCAGGGAATAGTGTTCGTTAGGATTGAAAGTGATCTAAACTAGGTCTAGAGGTAAAGGATGATTCTTTTTGTATTTTTATATTTTTTAGAAAGCAAGTAAAATCTTGGGCTTTGAAGGAGTGGGTGGAATTAGTTGCTAGTCAACTAACCCAATTAACTACAAATGCAATAAAAATAAAATGACAAGAAAATAAATGTGTGTAAAACTAATATAGAGAAAAACGTGTTTACTTAGGTTTCACTACTCCCTAGCTATCTTTCATTGATTGAAAGATTTGTTACAATTGCGTGGATGACGGGTTGTAATCCTTAATACCATTCGTGGGGGCGTGTACATCCTTCCCCAACTCTATAAGATCCTATCTCTTCCTATGACGACACGTTTAGTATCCTATCATGGCCCCATTAATAGTCACTTATGCATTAAACACAACCAATTAATCGTAGTACACATCCGATTCATGTTTCTTAAGACATCAAGCATGTTACCAATAGAGGATTAGCCAGTTTTCTTAAGCCTAACATTGATAACATTCATCCATCAACAATTAATAACAAATCATCAATCAATAATCAATAGCTAGGTTTCATTACATCTAAGCAAACACAAACAAACCTAGCCTAGCATGTTAATGAAAGACAAGCGTAAGATAGAATCAAACAATACATAGACATATTGAATGATTGATAGAATACTTATCTTTAATTAAACATGGAAGCAAAAAGGTTTATAAACCTCAAAATAGCTGCAAAAGTCGACTAGGGTTCGTACCCTAAGTTCTCCCTAAAGTTCCACACTTAATGAATGAAAATTAAATGAGTATTTATAGATTTTACAACCTTGACAGCGTCACCTTATGGGTCGTGACGCCGTCACCTCGCCGTACTTAGGGTTCCTTGATGGCCTAGATCCACTTCTGACGCCGTCACCTTGTAATGTTCTTTGCGCCATCACCTTTTATGATAGCACGTGACGTCCTTGATGCTTTATAACGTGACGCTGTCACTCTTTAACTCAAAAATTCATTTCTGGCGCGTCTAGTGTAAAATGATTATTCACCTCTTTGTCAACACGTGACGTCGTCACCTAGTAGAGTGTGACGTCGTCAAGTACTGTTTCCATCATAATTTGAGACTTTGTCATTTTCTTCACTTTTATGCTCCAAAAATGTTCAAAATGCTTTCTTTTCCAGATTTCCTCTCAAAAGTACCTAAAATGACAAAAGGAACGATTTAAGGCAATATTTGATCATATAATCACGATTTAAGGCTTAAATGACCCCTTAAAAGCGTAACACTTTCCGTCTCATCAGAAGGGTAGGTTTCGCATGGACCAAGTGGGTACTATAGATAAATTACATTGATTAGTTGACAAGACTTTATGCATTCTTGTAGTACGATAGGTGCGTGGACCAAATGGACAAGGAGATTACATGTGTAGTGGCTAGATGCATAGACCAAGTGGTTTAGTCTAGGTTAGATAGGAGTGTGGGGGTATTGTTTAGACCAAGCAGATACTCCCCACATATTCTTATGTCACCAGTACTTTACAATTAGATTATTGCACTAATAAATGGATGACTAGAATGGAATAGGATTAACATGGCTAACACTTCCTTCTCTTAATTGATCACACCCTTAATATAAATTAGTTTAATTTACTTTTTATGTTTTAGTAGTATAATTAATCAAATCAATCAAAACCCCCTTTTAATCTTGTAAAACTCACTAGATAAAATCTAAGCGTACTATTCCGGAGATCGACCTCGTACTTACCCTACTGGCTGCATCTGATCGGGTACACTTCCCGTGAAAGTGTGTCTTTAAGGTAACGTCCAGCTAAATATAAATTTAAAACTTGAATATAAAAATACCTAAACACACATTAATAACTCATTCCCAACCACTCAATTTTCTCTCAACAGATTCTTGTTTCATTTCTCATGGAGATTAAACACGTAATCTATCGGCCTCTCAATCCTAGATGTGTTGATATTTAAAGGTGGCAATCTGCTCAGGCCTTCGCTCACTAAACCAAAATGCTCAAATTGAGTCTAGAGCCAAATGAGATTCACAAATAAAATCTCGTAGGACACATGCCCATCTATACTTGTTGTTCATCCACAAGAACACTAGTTGTACTATTAGAGTCCTTCATAGATCTTAGTAATCTTGTGTGACAACCGGCAATTTAGGGAGCCATTTTGAAAACCCGCATTACGTTAAAGTTCGTTTGTAAATTTTATTTGAAATTTTATTCGTAACGAACTTGTAAGACCTATTTTATGGTTAATTATATTTAATGTCGTTATGGGATTCGAGATTTATTTAATGATTCGTTATGGAATCTTATTTGGAGATTTATTTTGAATTCTCACTTGGTACTACGTTGACTCCGGCACTAGGATTACCTAACAGGAAATTTTATGACTCGACCTTACGAGTCCAACTATATTTAATTATTTACGGGATGTTTCGTGAGATATTAGATGTTTGAAATGAGTTCGGGTTTCGGACCGTGTGTTTTACACTTACCCATTTTTACCCACTCATAATTATTAGTAATATATTTATTATTATTATTATTATTATTATTATTATTATTATTATTATTATTATTATTATTATTATTATTATTATTATTATTATTATTATTATTATTATTATTATTATTATTAAAAACATTTTTTTAAGAGTAAATATACATTGGTCCTTGTGGGTCGGTTCACAACAACACACACAAACACCCTCACCTCCCTCACACTTCTCTCTCTTTTCTCTCTTGACAAACCCTAGCCGCCCCAACAATTTCCGGCCACCACCACTATCACTGCCGACCACCACCATACACGACCACCATTTTCTAACTCCCCATCATCTAATCTCTTAGATCTACTACTACACGCGCCCTATAACCCCATATTTCATCTCGAATCACCACCAAATTCACCACCATTTGCTTGTCTTTGGAAGGTTGTCACGGTTTGTGTATTAAAGGTCAAAGGTGAGACGAGTTTCACTCATATTTTTGATAAAAATCGTGACCTAGGGTCACGACTTAAAGATTTTCGGATGGGTTTATATATAGCAACATGGAACACTTATGGGTTTTGGTTGGAAACATGCTTTCTATAAAGTTTGGTATCCGGGTTTGGTTTCTTGATGGTTCGATTCGAACCGTGAGTCTAAGACTCACGGCATGGTTTTTTATTCGAGCTTAAGGGCTCGATTTACTTGCTTCTCTTGGTCTTGAGATTGTGGTTTCATGTGTTGCTTGCGTTGGATTTTTGATTCGACTCGATGGAGTCACGGCTTGATGCCGAATATGGTTGTTTGTTGCCGAGACCCTATGTGGTCGATATGGCAATTTGGGTGTGCTCCTTGGAGCCTTATTTGTGACCCTTTGATTTTTGGTTCGAGCCATTGTGGCTCGTAGGTTGTGTCGAGACTCGTTTGAGTCGAGAGACTCGGGTTTGGCTTGGTAAACCAACCTGAATGTGAACATTGGTTATGTTTACTTTTCCTTATTATTTTGTTGTTAACTTGGTTTTGATTTCGGCATTGGTTGATTTTTGGCCGAATACTTGTGGGTCGAGATCATGTTTGGTCTCGACAATGGATTATGGTATTGAGAAGTTGTTGACGAAAAGTGTTATTGGGGACCGATTGTGAGACGGTCACTTAGAATGACGGAGATATGTTAGTCGGGTGCCGTAGTCGGACCCTATTGTTGTAGCACGTGGATTGGGATTGTTTTGGACGGAGATGTATTGATTATTATGACTTTTACATATCATTTTGGACTTGGACAATGAGCCGAGAGTCATGAGTCGGACATGTGACCATTTCGTATGACTCGATAACTATTTACAATTTAAAACACAAATAATAAAACTCGTAATAATATTATTGGTAATATAAACGTTTATATAAATATATAGACGTGAATAACGTATATATAATTGTATAAATGCGTATATTAATAATAACAAAATCACGAGTGGTATTATAAATAATACAACTAAATATATTAGGTTACGAGAGTAGCGTAATATTATTGGAAGTATTATTAAGAAGAATAAATATTATAAAATGAGAAGTTCTTGACGTTAACTAAATATCAAATGAAATGTTATTTTATATATATAACGAGTAAAGCTATCGAGTTATGCGGAGTCGTGGTCACTTGAGTCCAGGTAAGCTGTTGTTTGTGACTTTTGTGTTGTCACAGATATATGACGATTAATATAAACATTTCTATAACTAAATAACTTACTTAACTGATTGGTTAAACCGAGTTATTCGGCTATACGAAATGAGTATATTAATGGGCATCGTATCCTACGACGCCCATAGGTTGTGGTATATGTAAAGGATAATAAATTGCTAAATATATACATCGGGAAATCTGGCCAATTTGACGATGTATATAAGGAGTTTATTAAACTACGATATATACCATATAGTATTTATGTGCTATGTGCTTTAGGATTAGGTGTAATCTTGGAACGGTATGTTACGTAAATAAATATGGGGATTATCAAATCGACGGATTTGATAAACTTCGGCGATTTATTTAAATAATATATTGGGCTAATATTAGATCTATAGTTTGTTTTATTATTCTTTGTGTGACCTTTTCGGTTTATTTGTGTCGACCCACCACCCGTATGGACTCCAAATGTAAATACGCCAAACTATTACGAAATGGATTTTCGGAAAATAAAACGGAATACGTCCGGGTTTGGGAATATATTGAATTTGAGGAAATGATTTCTGAACGAGTTAATATTGTTAGGTCGTGCCGAGTCCGTAGTTGCCGTCTTGTGAGTTATTATACATCTTACTTCTACCGATTTCTTCTTGCTGATTTCTAGACTTGAGGTGAGTCATAGCCCCACTTTTACTCTTGAACTATGTTTTCAATACTTGGGGTGAGAAACGTGCAAATTGTTTATGTGGACTATTTATCGCTTCTATATTCTTTCTAAAACTTGCTATGCGTATGGACTAGGATATGTATTGTCAGCTTTAGTCACATATATTTTATGTGTACTATTCAAGGTTGGCTTAATTGGAATTGTCAGCTTTAGTCACACAGTTTCGTGTGTTCTATTCAAGGTTGGCTTATTTAGATACTGTAGTGTGCACCTATAGGTTATTAATACTTCGGAGGTTATCCGAGTATTTATGATATTGCGGGGGTTACCCGAATATCTATGTTAGAACGGAGGGTATCCGTGTGTTATGTTGGAGCGGAGGGTATCCGCAGGCTTTTAGTAAATCCTTAGTCTAGCTAGCAAGCATTTTGCGTATATGTCCACTATATTGTTGATGAATTTAAACCTACGATCTCACCAGCGAAAGCTGACTTTTAGCACGTTTTCTCAGGTAATTAAGTGACGATTTGGATGCATGGATTGGAAGGCTCGGCTAAGGCTCCTGGTTTATGGATCTATTTTTCTAAACTCCGATATTAAATTGTGGACCTACTGTTATTTCTTTTGGGCCTGACTCTGAATGATGTTGGGATAAATGTAAAATTTAAAACCCCATTTTGGTTGTGTTTTTATTACGTTTACTTTATCTCGTTCTATTATGTCTTGTGTTGGATACCAATCCCCGTAGCACCCCGAAAGCTTGTTGAGTCTTCCACTGTACCAAATTTTGGGGGTGTTACAGATTGGTATCAGAGCCAAGGTTATAGAGAACTAGGTAAATAAACACCTAAACTATAACCGAATTTTTATAGAAAATGATCCTTGGCGATTGCCCGCCAGCCCGCCAAGCCGAAGCATCTTCTATTATTTTGAGATATTATGAGATATTTGAGATGACTTGAGATTATGGAATATATTGATTTAGTGATAAGACGGCGTTTCGAGGAATTATATGGTCTAATTGTTTTATAAATGTTTTAGTAATGCGGTATTTGAAATTCTTTATTAAGATTATATGATTGAAATTATTTGATGAGGATTTTTGGTATGGTATTTTGAGTTGCGATTTAGTTGTTTTGAAACACTTACACCTACCCTACGCCGTTGTCACAGACTATGGCCTCCTATATGCCCGATGTTGTCGAGGATATTCTTACTGCACCGGTACTACCAGCACAGTTCACTATGGCATCTAATGATCCTTACCAGGTGGCCATGCTCTCAGCTACTGTGTCGCCGACAGCTTCTACTTCAGCACCACCTGCTGCATCTACGCAGGGACCCTCATCTTCTCTAGGGCTCCCTGGTACATCGAGGCAGCTTACTCTTCATCAGGCTTTGGCTCGTGTGGCCCCACGCTTTGCCCACCGAGCTATGGCAAGTATGTCGGTACGCCCTACTCCATCACCTTTACAGATTGATGCCCACTCTCTTCTGTCAGAGGCGCCACCCACATCATTGCGTCGTCGTCCTAGATCACCTACCACATCTCCACATGGTTCACCTGTTAGGAGACGACGATTGATGATGTACTCTTCCGATGAGGGGGAGGAGGAGTACGAGGGTGAGGATGAGGCTGATGACCCTGAGGAGGAGGATGACCCTCAGGAGGCTGAGTAGGGTGATGATGATGACCCTGAGGAGGAGGATGATCCTCAGGAGGAGGAGATGCCTGATGATGATGATATGTTAGTACCACCAGCTCAGGCTGAGGAGCCTGATTCACCTATATACATCCGATTGAGCCTGTTTCACCTGACCATCCGTTTCTGTTTAATTCACCACCGGTTAGTCCAGTGGCGTCGGATGCATCATCTGAGGTTTTTGCTGAGCAGGCAGAGTTAGGTGAGAGTGGCAGGTTGTGGGCTCAGATTACTGATCTTAGTGAGAGAGTTACACGTATGTCTGAGCGGATCGATAGGGTGACCGTTGAGTTTATTGGGGAATTGAGGATTGACATGATTACGGCTAAGAGGAGAGTTACTGAGATGAGGAGAGATTTGATGGAAATTCACAAGCAGATCGCGAGCTTACAGCGAGGTTTTGTTACAGCTCGAGAGGCCGACCGCAAGTTATGGCAGCGGAACGCCGAGCTGGAGAAGGAGGTGGCTGACCTCAGGAGAGACAGCGACACCCATAGTTTGGAGTTAGGATCATTATGGAGAGATCTTGACGGCTTGAGGAAGGAGTTGAGGAGCCTCCGCCAGCAGCGTGGCTAGATGTTTGGGTTATGTTGTTTTCTTGCTTTCTACACCGAGGAGTGTTCAGTTAGAAAAGCTAGTTATCATGTTTTGATGTATTTTTGTTCAGTATTTGTCTCTTTTGGAACGATTAGCATGTTTTGTGTTTTCCGGTAGTTGGAACGATGTTGGATCTCTATTGTATGGTTGATGGTTATTAGTATATGGTATTATGTGGTTTTTGGGTATTATGGAAATTGAGTCCCTATTCGCTTTATTAATGTTTTGTGGTGTATTGTTGATATTCTTTCCATGACTTGGCTTCGTTGAATTACTTTTGTGAGCATATTGATAAGTTCTGTTGGAGACTCATGAACTTGTATGATGTTTCAGATCAATGGCCCCACGACGAAACCCTGTTAGAGCTACCAGAACTGGTCCTGCAGTGACTACCCCTGGTCGCCGAGGACGCCGTCCTACTCGAAATGTTGAAACCCCTACTCCTGACAACCTGGGCACTACTAACCGCAACAACAGGAATCAAAATGTTGATGTTCAAGGAGACAATGATCATGTTCCACTTAATGCACCTACTGTGGATCAAGCAATGATCAATCAACTTGTGGAGCAAAGAGTTGCTGAGTTACTGGCTGAGTCAAATCATTCCAACAATTCTGCTGGAACTTTTCCACCTGTTCGTGCTAGTGGATGTCACTACAAGGAGTTGAAGATTTGTGGACCTATTGAGTTTGGTGGAACTGAAGGAGTGGTTTACTTGGTCAGGTGGATTGAGAAGACTGAGTCAGTGTTTAATGTCAGCGGTTGTGCGGAGAATGCGAAGGTAAAGTTTGCTTCTTTTACTTTCAAGGATGAAGCTTTAACTTGGTGGAACAATTACCGAAATTCGGTTGGGAGTGATGTGGCTTATGCTATGACTTGGGAGCAATTTAAGTCTCTGCTGATTCAGACTTATTGCCCAAGGAATGAGGTTAAGAAGCTAGAGATTGAGTTTTGGAATCACAAAGTGAAGGGTACTGATATGGCGACTTACAATCGTCGTTACCAGGAGTTGGCCTTGCTTTTCCCAGATATGGTAAAAACTGAGACTCAAAAGATTGAGCGGTATACCAATGGGTTGCCTGTAGCTACAAGGAATGATGTGATTTCTGCTAGGCCTGCAAACATCCATGAGGCAATCACAATTGCTCAACAACTAATGGATTCGTTGGAATTGAAAGGAGCTGATAAGGATAAGAATGGAAAGAGAAAGAGAGACCATCACTCCAAGGGTAATGATCACCGAAATAAGAGACAATCTAAGGCTTATGCTATTGGGAATGGAGATAAGAAGAACCAGAACGGTGATGCACCCAAGTGTGATCGTTGCCACCAGCATCATACTGGATGGTGTAGTGTGAGATGCCAGAAATGCTCAAAGAAAGGACACACAACTAAGGATTGTAGAGCTCGACCTCTTGCTATGGTTCAAGCTGCTCCTGAAATGAGAAATAAGGCAGACGTTACTTGTTATGGGTGTGGAAAGAAGGGACACTATAGGAACGAGTGTAGAGAATCGTGGAACCGAGGAAATCAAGGATCGGGTGGTAATGGGTACAATCATGGAAACCGTGGAGCTGGAGGAAACCGTGGACGACAAGATAACAGGGACCAACGTGTGGAAGCTGGAGCTGCTCAGGGAAGAATGTATGCGCTCGGGAACGAGAGAAGAGAATATCCGAACGTCGTTACTGGTACGTTCCTTCTCAATAATCGTTATGCTTCCATACTATTTGATACTGGTGCCGATAGAAGTTTTGTGTCCACTACGTTTGCACCCTTACTAGAGAAACCCCCGATGGCCTTAGGAATTGGGTATGATATAGAGTTAGCAAATGGGAACATAGAAAGGATTAATACCATCATTCGCGGTTGCACGTTAAATTTCTTGAATCACCCTTTCAACATAGATCTTCTACCTGTCACGTTAGGAAGTTTCGATGTCATCATTGGTATGGATTGGTTGTCGAAGTATCGTGCTCACATACTTTGAGACGAGAAGATCGTGCGTGTACCTTACGGAAAGGAAATCCTAAATATACTAGGAGATCGAAAAGGTTCGAGGAGCCCATCCCGGTTAGCAGTTATTTCTTGCACTAAGTTACCAAGGCTAATGGAGAAAGGAGGTTACCTTTTCTTAGCTCAAATTTTTGAGAAAGGAAGGACGGAGAAGAAGGAAAGGTGCATTGGAGATGTACCTATAGTTTGTGATTTTCCTGATGTATTTCCCGATGATTTGCCGGGAATCCCGCCTACTAGACAAGTGGAGTTTCAGATTGAGTTGATACCTGGTGCTGCACCTGTAGCACGAGCGCCTTATCGTCTTGCACCTACCGAACTAGATGAGTTGTCAAAACAGTTGGCGGAGTTAGCCGAAAAAGGATTCATAAGACCAAGTTCTCACCTTGGGGAGCCCTAGTCTTATTCGTGAAGAAGAAGGATGGATCGTTTCGTATGTGCATTGATTACCGAGAGCTGAACAAGTTAACGGTGAAGAATAGATACCCGTTACCGAGGATCGACGACTTGTTCGATCAACTTCAAGGATCGAGTGTGTATTCAAAGATCGATTTGAGATCGGGATATCATCAACTTCGAGTTCGCGAGGAAGATATTCTGAAAACGGCTTTTAGAACCCGTTACGGGCATTACGAGTTTCAAGTGATGCCGTTTGGATTGACTAACGCACCGGCGATATTCATGGATCTCATGAATCGGGTGTGTAAGCCTTATTTAGATAAGTTTGTGATAATATTCATCGACGATATTCTGATTTACTCAAAGAGTGAGAAGGAGCATGAGGAGCATCTAAGACTTATTTTAGAATTGCTCAGGAAGGAGCAACTATATGCCTAGTTCTCCAAATGTGAATTTTGGATTCCGACGGTACAATTCTTGGGTCATGTGATTGATAGACAAGGAGTCCATGTGGATCCTGCTAAGATTGAGGCAATAAAAGATTGGGCTGCACCTACGACCCCGACAGAAGTTCGTCAATTTTTAGGTTTAGCCGGTTATTACCGAAGATTCATCGAGGGATTTTCGAAGATAGCTAAACCGTTAACCAAATTGACTCAAAAGAGTGTAAAGTATGAATGGGGAGATAAAGAAGAAGAAGCATTTCAATTACTTAAGAAAATGTTGTGTAGTGCTCCTATCTTAGCGTTACCTGAAGGTAACGAGGACTTTGTTGTCTATTGTGACGCTTCGCATAAAGGTTTGGGAGCCGTGTTAATGCAACGAGAGAAAGTGATAGCTTATGCTTCCCGACAGCTCAAAAAGCATGAGAAAAACTACACCACCCATGATTTGGAGTTAGGTGCTGTAGTTTTCGCCTTGAGGGTATGGAGACATTACTTGTATGGAACAAAATGTGTTGTGTTCACTGACCACAAAAGTCTACAACATATCTTGAATCAAAAAGAGCTCAATATGAGACAACGACGTTGGATTGAGTTGCTAAGCGATTATGATTGTGAAATTCGCTACCATCCTGGTAAAGTAAACGTTGTTGCTGATGCTCTTAGTTGAAAGGAAAGAATACCACCGTTACGAGTTAGGTCACTGGGAATGACTATCGTATCGCCGTTACCGTCTCGAATACTTGAAGCTCAAACGGAAGCGTTGAAAGCAGAAAACCGACCTGCTGAGAACATATTTGGGATGGCTGAGAATGAGAAAGGATTTGTTAAGCGTTCCGATGGATTACTATGTTTTGGAGATCGGATTTGGGTACCTTTATATGGAGGAATTCGGGAGTTGATTATGCATGAGTCGCATAAGTCAAGGTACTCTATTCATCCTGGATCTGACAAGATGTACCAGGATTTGAGAAAGTTATATTGGTGGCCAAACATGAAGGCAGATATAGCATCGTATGTTAGTAAGTGCTTGACATGTTCTAAGGTTAAAGCCGAACATCAAAGACCGTCAGGATTATTGATGCAACCAGAACTTCCGGTTTGGAAATGGGAGCGGATTACAATGGACTTTATTACCAAATTACCGAGGACAGCTAGCGATTGTGACGCTATCTGGGTAATTGTGGATCGTCTGACTAAGTCTGCTCATTTCCTAGCGATTAGTGAAGATGATAGTGTGGATAAACTTGCGAGGTTGTATGTGAAGGAAATTATTTCTCGTCATGGAGTCCCGATATCGATTATTTCTGATCGCGATAGCCGTTTTACGTCAGCTTTGTGGCGATCACTTCAAACGGCTTTGGGGACGAGACTTGATATGAGTACTGCATATCATCCCTAAACCGATGGTCAAAGTGAGAGGACCATTCAGACTTTAGAGGATATGCTTCGTGTATGTATTATAGACTTTGGTAAAGGCTGGGAGAAGTATTTACCCCTTGCGGAATTCTCCTATAATAATAGCTACCACACAAGTCTTAAAGCTGCACCATTTGAAGCTTTGTATGGCCAAAAATGTCGTTCGCCTATTGGTTGGGTGGAAGTTGGAGATAGCCAACTCACAGGCCCTGAACTTATCTTGGAGACTACTGAAAAAGTAACTCAGATTCGTGATCGGTTGCAAGCAGCCAGAGATAGGCAGAAAAGTTACGCCGATCAGAGACGTAAACCCTTAGAGTTCCAGGTTGGAGATAAAGTGATGCTGAAAGTCTCGCCTTGGAAGGGTGTGATACGTTTCGGGAAACGTGGAAAACTCAACCCACGCTACATTGGACCATTTCTTATTTTAGAAAGAATTGGGCCCGTGGCTTATAGGTTGGAACTACCACATGAGCTGAGTAAAGTTCACGATGTATTTCACGTTAGTAATTTGAAGAAATGTCTTTCTGATGAGATGCCTGTTATTCCAATAAAGGATATCCGTATTGATGAGAAATTAAATTTTGTGGAAGAGCCGATTGAGATTTTAGATCGTGAGGTTAAACGACTCAAGCAAAGTCGCATTCTGCTCGTCAAGGTTCGTTGGAATTCCCGACACGGACCAGAATTTACGTGGGAACGTGAGGACGAGTTCCGGAAGAAATATCCGAAGCTTTTCACTTCGTAGATGAATTGTTCCGAGAGAAACCCGGGACGGGTTTCTTCTGAGACTGGGAGGATGTGACAACCGGCAATTTAGGGAGCCATTTTGAAAACCCGCATTACGTTAAAGTTCGTTTATAAATTTTATTTGAAATTTTATTCGTAACGAACTTGTAAGACCTATTTTATGGTTAATTATATTTAATGTCGTTATGGGATTCGAGATTTATTTAATGATTCGTTATGGAATCTTATTTGGAGATTTATTTTGAATTCTCACTTGGTACTACGTTGACTCCGGCACTAGGATTACCTAACAGGAAATTTTATGACTCGACCTTACGAGTCCGACTATATTTAATTATTTACGGGATGTTTCGTGAGATATTAGACGTTTGAAATGAGTTCGGGTTTCGGACCGTGTGTTTTACACTTACCCATTTTTACCCACTCATAATTATTAGTAATATATTTATTATTATTATTATTATTATTATTATTATTATTATTATTATTATTATTATTATTATTATTATTATTATTATTATTATTATTATTATTATTATTAAAAACATTTTTTTAAGAGTAAATATACATTGGTCCTTGTGGGTCGGTTCACAACAACACACACAAACACCCTCACCTCCCTCACACTTCTCTCTCTTTTCTCTCTTGACAAACCCTAGCCGCCCCAACAATTTCTGGCCACAACCACTGTCACCGCCGACCACCACCATACACGACCACCATTTTCGAACTCCCCATCATCTAATCTCTTAGATCTACTACTACACGCGCCCTATAACCCCGTATTTCATCTCGAATCACCACCAAATTCACCACCATTTGCTTGTGTTTGGAAGGTTGTCACGGTTTGTGTATTAAAGGTCAAAGGTGAGACGAGTTTCACTCGTATTTTTGATAAAAATCGTGACCTAGGGTCACGACTTAAAGATTTTCTGATGGGTTTATATATAACAACATGGAACACTTATGGGTTTTGGTTGGAAACGTGCTTTCTATAAAGTTTGGTATCCGGGTTTGGTTTCTTGATGGTTCGATTCGAACCGTGAGTCTAAGACTCACGGCATGGTTTTTGATTCGAGCTTAAGGGCTCGATTTACTTGCTTCTCTTGGTCTTGAGATTGTGGTTTCATGTGTTGCTTGCGTTGGATTTTTGATTCGACTCGATGGAGTCACGGCTTGATGCCGAATACGGTTGTTTGTTGCCGAGACCCTATGTGGTCGATATGGCAATTTGGGTGTGCTCCTTGGAGCCCTATTTGTGACCCTTTGATTTTTGGTTCAAGCCATTTTGGCTCGTGGGTTGTGCCGAGACTCGTTTGAGTCGAGAGACTCGGGTTTGGCTTGGTAAACCAACCCGAATGTGAACATTGGTTATGTTTACTTTTCCTTATTATTTTGTTGTTAACTTGGTTTTGATTTCGGCATTGGTTGATTTTTGGCCGAATACTTGTGGGTCGAGATCATGTTTGGTCTCGACAATGGATTATGGTATTGAGAAGTTGTTGACGAAAAGTGTTATTGGGGACCGATTGTGAGACGGTCACTTAGAATGACGGAGATATGTTAGTCGGGTGCCGTAGTCGGACCCTATTGTTGTAGCACGTGGATTGGGATTGTTTTGGACGGAGATGTATTGATTATTATGACTTTTACATATCATTTTGGACTTGGACAATGAGCCGAGAGTCATGACTCGGACATGTGACCATTTCGTATGACTCGATAACTATTTACAATTTAAAACACAAATAATAAAACTCGTAATAATATTATTGGTAATATAAACGTTTATATAAATATATAGACGTGAATAACGTATATATAATTGTATAAATGCGTATATTAATAATAACAAAATCACAAGTGGTATTATAAATAATACAACTAAATATATTAGGTTACGAGAGTAGCGTAATATTATTGGAAGTATTATTAAGAAGAATAAATATTATAAAACGAGAAGTTCTTGACGTTAACTAAATATCAAATGAAATGTTATTTTATATATATAACGAGTAAAGCTAACGAGTTATGCGGAATCGTGGTCACTTGAGTCCAGGTAAGCTGTTGTTTGTGACTTTTGTGTTGTCACGGATATATGACGATTAATATAAACATTTCTATAACTAAATAACTTACTTAACCGATAGGTTAAACCGAGTTATTCGGCTATACGAAATGAGTATATTAATGGGCATCGTATCCTACGACGCCCATAGGTTGTGGTATATGTAAAGGATAATAAATTGCTAAATATATACATCGGGAAATCTGGCCAATTTGACGATGTATATAAGGAGTTTATTAAACTACGATATATACCATATAGTATTTATGTGCTATGTGCTTTAGGATTAGGTGTAATCTTGGAACGGTATGTTACGTAAATAAATATGGGGATTATCAAATCGACGGATTTGATAAACTTCGACGATTTATTTAAATAATATATTGGGCTAATATTAGATCTATAGTTTGTTTTATTATTCTTTGTGTGACCTTTTCGGTTTATTTGTGTCGACCCACCACCCGTATGGATTCCAAATGTAAATACGCCAAACTATTACGAAATGGATTTTCGGAAAATAAAACGGAATACGTCCGGTTTGGGAATATATTGAATTTGAGGAAATGATTTCTGAACGAGTTAATATTGTTAGGTCGTGCCGAGTCCGTAGTTGCCGTCTTGTGAGTTATTATACATCTTACTTCTACCGATTTCTTCTTGCTGATTTCTGGACTTGAGGTGAGTCATAGCCCCACTTTTACTCTTGAACTATGTTTTCAATACTTGGGGTGAGAAACGTGCAAATTGTTTATGTGGACTATTTATCGCTTCTATATTCTTTCTAAAACTTGCTATGCGTATGGACTAGGATATGTATTGTCAGCTTTAGTCACATATATTTTATGTGTACTATTCAAGGTTGGCTTAATTGGAATTGTCAGCTTTAGTTACACGGTTTCGTGTGTTCTATTCAAGGTTGGCTTATTTAGATACTGTAGTGTGCACCTATAGGTTATTAATACTTCGGAGGTTATCCGAGTATTTATGATATTGCAGGGGTTACCCGAATATCTATGTTAGAACGGAGGGTATCCGTGTGTTATGTTGGAGCGGAGGGTATCCGCAGGCTTTTAGTAAATCCTTAGTCTAGCTAGCAAGCATTTTGCGTATATGTCCACTATATTGTTGATGAATTTAAACCTATGATCTCACCAGCGAAAACTGACTTTTAGCACGTTTTCTCAGGTAATTAAGTGACGATTTGGATGCATGGATTGGAAGGCTCGGCTAAGGCTCCTGGTTTATGGATCTATTTTTCTAAACTCTGATATTAAATTATGGACCTACTGTTATTTCTTTTGGGCCTGACTCTGAATGATGTTGGGATAAATGTAAACTTTAAAACCCCATTTTGGTTGTGTTTTTATTACGTTTACTTTATCTCATTCTATTATGTCTTGTGTTGGATACCAATCCCCGTAGCACCCCGAAAGCTTGTTGAGTCTTCCGCTGTACCAAATTTTGGGGGTGTTACATCTTGCCAGAACATTTATAGTGGATTCACACTTGTGATCCTCGATCATTAAATGAAAATTCCTGCTAGTGTCAACATCAAACAACACTGACAACATGTCATTTCATTAATTCTTAATGAATTAAGCTTAGTGTTACGATGGTTACTTATGTTTCAAATGGTCTACAGCCGTGGAGTGATAATTTGGCGTACTCCAGCAGCTCACATGTCTTGATGTAAGCCTTCCTGAGCGTATCCAAATCAGGAATGAATTGTGTGAAGATTCGAAAAACATTTGCACACTATGCTGCAAATGTTCTCGATGTAGGTGCCGAAAATCCTACTAAGGAGATTCCTTTCACGAATTGATTCCTGAGGACGTAGGTGTATACTTGGATTCATCCATTGTATATACAACTGTCCTTAACAGCATTCGGACGGCTAATGTGCCCGACCAAGGTGAATGGAATCAAGACATTCATTAGTAAAATAATTGTAGTGGAACGATTCTTTAAGAAAAGGTACAGAGTGATCGATTAGCCTAACGTGATTATTAATTACCTTATTTGTGCAGGTATTGATGAAAGTCACCTAGAAGAAAGATCGTATATCATCACCATGTTCATCAACATCTTCAACTCCACATACTCATACTTATATGATTCATCATCGTCAAATTTCAAGACAAAGACAAAAAAGATTAAAAACTACATCAAAGTCAAGAAAGTCAAGAACAAATCATGATGAATTTCAAAGAAGAATTGATAAAAGATATATAAGCAAAAGATCAAAGCTTAAAGACAAAGTGGTATGAGTATGTCAGAGAAGACGAAAGAACAAACATTTGAAGATATTGATCGAAGGCAAGAAAGATAAGAGATTTATTGAAGATCACAAAGCATGATTGGAACAAAGGAACTAGCACAACTATTATACAACAAGACTCACTGTTCAAAGACAACAAGCATCAAAGATCAAAGATTGGGGTCACAATGAGAGATCTAAATGATCACCTCTTAAGGGGAGATTGTTAACAATAAGAATTGTTGATCATTAATATAATAAAAAAGAGATCTAAATGATAATCCTTTAGGGGGAAATTGTTAGGAATAGAAGTGATAATAATTATCGAGTCAACAAGTCTTATAATAATATAACGTGTAATAGATAGTCCGATAAGTTAGTACGATAAGATAAATATGTAAAACCTGAACCTGGCCCATGGAAGCCCACTAAGAGCCTAAGGCTAGTTAGGGTACTATATGTAAACCTTTTCATCACAATGAGAGGGTGTGAGAGCTTATTATCAAAGGGTTTTACACCAAGTGCTCTCCATCTCTTTCTCTCTCTTTCTAAGGTTTATATACATTTCTATGTGTGATTCTTGAATAATATGGAACCTCCAAAAGGTGAAGAACGGTGGGATCACCCTGGTCCCATGCATTCTAAGGATGCCAACCGGACTCTTCTCGAAGGACTCGACCTCAGGCAAAGAGCACATGTCACAGTGACTGTACTTATCAGGAGGTGGGCTTTGAACCTTGGTCATTTTCTCCAATATGTCACTTGTTGACCGGTCAATCTAAGCATTTGCGGTGAAGGATGGTACTATTGAGAACTTTAGAACAAAGGGTGGGACTCGAACCCGGGTCCATTGACTCATGCACGAGAACTCCACCCATTAGACTAACGCTCTAATTGTTATCCTTAGGAAGCATGGGATACAATGACTCGTGACCGTGAATAATATGGAACCTACAATGACCGTATACGATTATGATGGAGTCTTGGACACATATTTAATTAATTGTGTAAACTGTAAAAGGCTAAATTAGATACGAGTCAAAAGATGGCCTAATTAGATGGCCTATTTGAGAGAAATGACTTGCGTTTAAAGTTTAAACCTAACTCTCGGAGGTGCATATTATCTGAGATTGACTTTTGAAAAATGGTCAGTCGCTACAAATGAAATGCCCTTCTCCACTAATTTAAACTATTTGAGAGATAAGTCCAAATAGTCAAAAATAGAAGATCATCTTAATATAAACACTGGATATATTTATCATAAAAGGTTTTTACATGTAACGACACTAGGGAACTATTCAGATGTTCCCCACGCTTGTGGTTAGGAAACTAGTTATATGTGTGGATGTGTATGTATATATGGAAAAAAAAAGGTGGTACATAATTCACCCAGATATCTTTTTGCATACTTTTTCATTTGATGTTTTTTTTCAGTACAATGATATCACATGTATTACCGTTATATCTCATAATCAGACAGTCATATGATCTTTAGCTTGCCTGATTAACTACAGCTATTATCTTATGTCTTCTTAACTAAATCCAATAGTATTTACACTGTCTAATTATATATCTACTCACATATCACTTTTTTTTTTTTTTTTTTTTTTTTTTTTTTTTTTTTTTAAAGGTTTTAACCCGGTAAATATTCATGTGTTTTCTTTTTCTTTTTGAATTCTATATGGAAATTAATTTTTAAGAAGTACTTCGGTGTTACACTATTACATATTCAATAAGTTGTCACGTACTTTTTGTCACATGTATTAAAAAAGTAGAGGGTCTTTATAGGATTTCCGATTTCGTAGAACAACATATGCTTGATTTTGGTATACAACAACTGAATGATGCTTTAAATCTTTCTGTAAATGTATACATAATGTAGTGATATATATATTTCGAATTCAAGTTATATGGAAACTAAGAAAATATTCCAAAAAAACTATTGTTTTAACAGTTAATTAAATTTCTAAAAAAAAAATTGTAACGTTATTAGTGGCGGACGCAAGAATTGATAATAGGGTATGCAGTATGCACTAAAAAAATGAAGATGATATATATGCGCTTAGTATTAAACTATCAAGAATACAAAATTTTACACTATGGATGTTTTTCAAAGAGTATGTACATGCATACTCTCTGGCTTAGCTAGGTACGCCCGCCTCTGAACATAATATAGCTCCATAATAATATTTCTAAAAGATCATAAATGTAAACGAAGAAGAAGAAGTCGGCCACTTTGTTACATTTCAATCGACTCATTACTCATGACACCTAGGATCAAGAAGCTTTTTAGTCATAAACTGGAGAAGTATGTATCATTATATTTCTCCTTTTTTTTTGTTTTTCTTTTTTTTACTAATATGATTTTTGCGATTCTTCTTGGATGAAATAATATGTATCCATCCAAAAGAGTAGTCTATTCACAGCCTGTTGGTCTGTTTTGTTTACAGCCAGCATGCATCATAATTTACCGACATGTACTCTTTTAGGTTGGGTGAATATATGATTCATGATAATTCCATAACTGACCGGTAACTTTTACGTACGCTTTTCTATTTTCATTTATTACACTCTAATAATCTTAGCATGTCAGTTTTTGTTTAACAAGGTTATTGTTTTTAACAGCAAAGAACTCATTAATACTAGCAAGAAGTCAGATCGAAGAGCAATTTGGAATAAGTTCAGACAAGCGTTAGAAATTTAGAATGTTAGATGGATCACGGATCCTATCATACCACACTATATTCGCCTAAAGATATAGGAAAAGAAACTGTTTAGTAGGTCAAATGATGTGTAAAATTTACAGTCATAGCTGAATACCCATTGTAAGGAAAGTCATTTGGTGACAGCGATTTCGGTGACATACCAAAAGTGTCCTGATTTTTTAGTTCGTACGTAGTGACACTTTGTAATATGGAGGGTAAGATGTCAAGGTATAGTGACACCATTTGTTTGAAAGGACTACAGAAATTTATAAAATGAACAGTCGACATGCATGAACAGTACCCAATCTCTCATGCCCTCTCTTTTTTATTATTTTATTTTTGGGTAAATTGCAAGAAAACCACCTAAATTAACTTTTTTTTTCGATCTAGTCCCTGAAGCTGACGTGGCGTTTCAAAACAGCCACTGAAGCCTTACGAGCACTAGTTCTCCCGTTAAGTGATTAAAGACTTGAGGGTATTATCGTCTTTTACCATTTTTCCGCCTAATATAAGCCACACCTTGCAAATTTGTCTTCCCAATAAAGACTTTATTTCAAGGACTAAATTTTCAATGTCTACAACTTTCGGCCTTGTACTACATAACCATAGCAAATCGATTCATTTACGTCCCTAAAACGTTCCAAATTACACATAGATCTCATATTTAATTCTATCATAAACACAAACTCTCTCATTCCACTTTCCAAACCCTTAAAAAATTAACACTACGTCCTTCTCATTCTCATCAATTGCAAACCTTCTTCCCTTCTTCAAGAACTATCAATTGCTGCAAAATCTACAATGATGGCTGATTAAGTGCGTGTGTTAATAGAGAGGGAAATAGATAAAGACATGAAATTTTAGAAGAACTTTAGAGAGCTTTGTTTAGAGATACTCGATACTGTGAAAGACAAGGTAGATGTGATTAAAAAGCTGGAAAGATTTCCATGGTTACATGCTAGCCGTGAGGCTGCGAAAACTGCTCATGTGTTAAAGCATGTGCAATAAAGAGATTTGGAGACAGTAACTCATCTCCAAATTATGTTGAATCAATCCTATTATGGTGTGAGTGAGAAGCTCCTCTTTACTGGGAAGTTAAAAATGGGTTAATAGGTTAGGGTTTGTTGGAGTAGTAAGTATGTTGTTTCATATTGATAATGCTGCCTAAGTATGTGAAATTAGCATCCGATTGTACCCAAAGAACAATGTTAAAGTACTAACTCATATGAATACCATGTTTGACATTAAAATTTTGACTTTTGCAAGTCAATCTAAATGCATACAATTGTCCAAAATTGCCAAATTTGTAGGCTTCCAAACCATTAGATCACAAAGTTATGTAAACATTCCTAGACTATTACACAACCATTAGATAAAGTTTTGAAAATCTACATACTGTCGTAATCTTCTACTACATAACCATAGTAGAAGTACAACAATTTATGCAAGTAAACATAAAAGCATTCATTGAGCATAATCTTTAGTTTTCTTATCAGCCATCAGTCTTCCCCTCTTGATTGATCTATTTTGGTCTTCCAGCATTTCTTCTGCAACCACTTCATCTGGCCCAACTCCCTTTTGTGCAGCCATTTCAGCAATCACTTCAAGCTAGAATTACATCCCCATCGTCAGCTAAGAAAACTCCCTCATGTGCAACTATTGCAACATACAAATCATCTGGAATCACATCCCCATCAGAAACTACTTGTTCACCATCAACAACCCCTTCTACAACCTTTTCTTCAGCTACCACCTCAACTGGAACCATATCCCCTTAATTATCAGCTGCTTGATCATAAATAGCAAACAAGTTTGTTGCATCTTCAACTTCAATTACTTGATCAAATTCATCCAATGCTTGATCAATTTCAGCCAACATGTTACTAATCTCTTTAAGCTCTTCAGGTTCATTAACTAAATGGTTTGGATCATCTTGTCATTCAACATCTATGCCTTGATCCACCTTGTCTTCACTAAACCAAGTCTCAAGATCCCCTTTCTTTCCATTAATGGTAGCACCATCATCTATTTCATAATACAAAAGCCTTCCATCCCTAATTTAAAATAAACATCATCTAAATCGACCACATTTGGAAACTCTATGGAATCCTGACTTGAATTCTCTAACCCAAACTCATGGTCACTCTCTGCCAATATTTTTCTAAACTCAAACTCACCACTCAGCCTTTTTTCCTATTTGCAATCATTATTTCTTAAAACCATGGTGGTGGGAACTCATTGTCAGAATCATTATCAACAACAGTTCCATCCTTCCCAGCTTGGCTGGTCTGATTCCACTCTAATTATGGTAATTTACCACTGTTTCCACTCTCATCATTAAACTCCTTTCTAACAGCATCATTGACATCGTGATCCACAATTTCTTCTATCACCACACCCTTACCCTTACTCGTCATCCGTCTCATGATACGCCTCTCTACCAATGAAACATCGGTTTCGATATACACCTCCACTTCTCTAAATCTAGGAACATACTCCATAAGCCTGATCACATCTTCGTCTGACATTAGTGGGAGCAAAGCTATATCTAATGACTCCCCATGTATCTTAAAATGCATGAACAAAAGCCTACCATATATGTAACCTAAATCCTTAAACATTTCTTCCAATAAGTTCATTGAAAACATGTCATAGCGAACTAAGTCAAACCAATCTATATTTCCAAAGATATCTTCGTTCTGGTAGTGAGGTAAATTTACAATTGTGATGGATTTACGAAGTAAACATGTTTTCATTCGAATATGTGCAACACATAAAACATCAACAAGTTTTCATTTGCATGGTCTTAACTACACAATCGACAAAACAATCTAAAATATTCAAACAAAAATAAGCTTACTATAAAGTAGACCTAAATCAGAGATTAGGGTACTATGTGCACGATTTTACCAAAACTTAACCAATCTCAAAATCTTGTTGATTTTCCTTGTGATATTCAAGTTCAGGAAAGAAAACGAAACACACACATATATAACATTTAGAACAGGGGTGTTTATTGGGTTTTGTAATATTTGCCAGATGTGGCTTATATTCGGCGGGAAAATGGTAAAAGATGATAATACTCGCAGGTCCTTAATCATTTAACAGGAGAACTAATGGTTGTTAAGCTCTGGTGGCTGTTTTGGAACGCCACGTCAACTTGATGGACTAAATCGAAAGAAAGTTGTTTTCGGTAGTTTTCTTGCAATTTTCGAAAATATAAGGGATGTAATTTGCAATTTACTTCTCTCTCTCTTAAAAAAAAAAAAAAAAAAAAAAAAAAAAAAAAAAAAAAAAAAAAATGTTATATAGGATAATAAATTATCACTTTCAATTCGCTACGAACGACATATTTATTTAAGCTTTTTATGTGTAGGTGAAACGTCTAGACACCTTTGTGACCGGTGTTTAGTTAATTAGAGTGACAAATTTCGACTTTTAGTAACACTGCTTTTGACTTTTAACTATTTTTCAACGGTGGAAAATCTAGTACTCCGTGAAATTAAAAATACAAGAACAAATTGAAACTGACCATACAAAGAAGCACGTAAATGTACAAGTTCCACACATATACATAGACCTCAACTTGTTAAAATATCATGCATGTACGGCTACACCCTCCCATCCCCTTTGAGATACTGGACAAGAAAATTCTTATACCGATGATCGAGATCTTTTTACTTCGATTATATAGCCGTTATACTAATCAAATGCTTAAACCTTGATCGAGTGATCACAACAGATGCCATGAACAAAAACATGTAGATGCATATCGATCGCCCCTCTCAATATCAAGGGACATTTAGTAATTCATACACTTAAAACGATATTGAGATAACTTAATCATACAACTTAGCCTACCGAAAGATCAAGATTTCGTTGTTGCACATGTCTCACAGTGAAAACCATCTCATACATGTTTGATCTTTAGGGCTTGTGGGCCAAGGAATGTCTCAAATCCCATGTAGCTTGTCAATAATCCTTCATGCCCTTTTTGAAAATTTGCTAAGGAAAACACAAACAAAATCATTTTAACACGATAAACATTTCAACACAATCTAATACCTCTGGTCTCAAACAAGCTAATGAATTTAAAATTATATACGGTTTTAGAAAACAAGTGAAAATATTACATAGTACACTAAATATTCTTATGATTTATAATCTTTATAATTAGTTGTAATTATATAAGATAGGTGGTGTATTTTTAAAAAATTGCCGTTAAAAATGTTAGTCCCAAATTTGAAAGTTAACATTTATTTTCAAACAATAAATAAATAAATAAATAAATAAATAAATAATAAAATAAAAATAAAAATGACCGAATAAATTACACCTTTCATACCTATTGTTTGGACATAATAACATCGCAAGTCCCTGAACTTTCATTTTTGCATGGTCGGTCCTTATAATAAAGTTTTGTAACACCATTTGTCCTTATCAGTAACAGCCGAGGGTCTTGCGATGTTATTAAGGCCAAATCACAGGGACTAAGAGTTTAATTGATAAGGACGAATGATGTCACAAAACTTCATTATAAGGATCGACCATGCAATAATGAAAGTCGAGAGACTGCGATGTTATTATGGCCAAACTGCAAGGACGAACGGTGTAATTTATTCTAAAAAAATAAGTATTCAATGTGGAACGGTATAAGTATAATAAACCCGAGATGCATCTTTTTAGTCGAAAATTAAAACCGAAAACATTACGTAAATAATTATATATAAAGTAAAGTAAGCAAATATTTAAGAATTCTCAATGTTAACACTTTGGTTGTAACTTCTTGCTTTTTGTTTTTGAAAAATATCGTTGTCGTTAAATAGATAAAGAAAACACACTCATACTCGTATCAGAGCTCAAATACATATGCCCACAAAATTATAACCAATTATACATAACTTTAGTAATTGATCTAAAAACATTATCAGCAGCCAATCATTCATATTTTTTTTTCTAAAGGATACTTTTCTTGCAATGAGAGCAACCTCATTCATTTTCTTGAACTTTTAAACCTTTATATTTTCCCGTCTTTGGAGGGGTAAATTATTAGCTTTAAGCGTATTATTCTACAATGATTTTGGCCACCCTCTTGCATGCTACTACCTTTGTTTGAGCAATTACTACGGAATAATTTTCTCTTCTTTTGTGAATAAAAAGAAGAAAGAATCATATACTAGTAATTATTTCACTTGTTCAGCCTTTCATTCAAGCTTGTCTCCAAACAGCCAGGTAAGAAAAAGAAACAACACCTATAAGCACTCGAGAGGGAATAAGCTAACTAATACAATCTGTAAATTAGAATTTATGGATGAACTTCAATTTTTTTAACAATTCAACATTATTAGAGAAACATAATGTCTAAACATAATTAATCATGACTGATATTCATTAAACATATTCTAGGCTGTTTCTACACACAGTATTTACATTACTTTTAATCATAAAATAGAATATGTTGGAGGTTATTAGTAATATGATTAATTTATAAAACTTATACCGTGAGAACTAATTTTAGCATTCATAACTTTCTATGATTCTATCAACTTGAAAACAGTAAGAAATAACAGGAAATGCTTTTATCATAAAAGGTGAAAATGACTAGATAAGTTGAATTTAAAACAAGGAAACGAGAGGTCATTAGACATTATGTTTTAGTTGTCGTTTGCTTAGCAAATCTTGCTTAGTGGTAAGAAGGGGTGCAATGGCAGTGATCACAATCACATTCACGTAAACGTCACATCATCCTATTTTATTAACATCTTCCTGCCACATTTACTCCCGAAATGTCATCATTTTTCTTACCATTTACATATACTCTACTTAAACACGCAAATACCCTCACAACACACCTAATGGCAGGACAAACTAAAGAACTATATTCCATTCAATGGCACAACTTCAACTATCATTATATGAGGTCACGGTGTAATCGGTATTAAAATTATTTTAGAACGGCGTTCATTGGTATTAAAGTACGACTAGTGTTATTTTTTTTATCTTTTATTTTTATTTATTTTTTTCCCTAGCTTTTTCTAAACTTTATGTAACTTTGAAGTTTTCCACAATCATGAGATGTAGATGACACTAATGAACTTTATTACCTACTCATGGACAATTTTATGTAGCTAGTTGATCTTGTTCGGAATATCTTTACTTTAATATTGAGTATACATTTTGTATTTCTTTAGTACAAATCTATTATTGATTATTGATTTTGTTAGCTTGTCAAAGTTTTCTTTGAGGATATCACTCAAAGAAAACCGAGAAAAGACTTTCCACCGGCTTCAAATTTTGAACCACACTACTTTTACTTTAGGACATAAGAAAAAACAATGATCCCGAGATTCATCAGACAACCCGCAAAATAAACGTACCGACATAGGAAGATTAATACCATGTTGGCATAAGTTCATCGTCGTTGGGAGTCGATCTAGCGTGACGCACCAAGCACAAACGTTTACCTTACGAGGCACCCAAGATCGAGTTCCAAGTGAAAGGTGAAGATTCACTGTTAAATGAATTGCATAACACAAAAAGGGGAGCGAAAACTTGCGAGAAGAGGTCAAGGCCCACTCTCATCTGTCATCTTAAGCTTCACCAAGAATAAGTCCATCTAAATCAGTCGCTAGCATTGTAAGATTTCCATCAGCTCGCCCACTAGGTTGCCTAGTCCATGCCCAATTACCTTGCCATACACCTTCTTTTAAAACCCATATATTTGCAACGAGACAATCTTTACATCTTTTCAAATCAAAAAGATGAGGAAAACAATCTTTATATGCCCCCAAATTGTTGATTATTATGTACGCAATGTGTGGGCTAAGTATGGTATACAGATGGTTATGATGAATGCTAAGGGATTCTTTTTCTTTAAGTTAAACTCGAAGAAAGGTGTTGATGATGTTCTTGAAAATAGCCCATGGCCGATTAGAAATGCTCCTATTATTCTGATGCGTGGGAATTGCACCAGGCTTTACCTCTCGAGGGATCTCGAGAAGCTTACAACCCCCACCAGGTAGTGTACCTGATCGTTGTAGTATAGTATAGTGACAAGTACCGGGGGATTGATCGTTCAACTCAGGAATAGTGTCGCTAGGATTAGAAAGCCTAAGAACTAGGTCTAGAGGTGAGGGATGATTCTTTTTATATTTTTATATTTTATGAAAAGCAATTAAAAATATCGGGTTTTAGAGGAGTAGGCGGAATTAGTTGCAAATCAACTAACCAAATAACTAAGATGCAATCAAAATAAAATAACAAAAATGAAAATAAAACTAATTAAACTAGTGGTGTGAACAATAAATGGGAAAAATGTGTTTACTTAGATTTCATTACTCCCTAGATATCTTTTACAGGTTGATAGTCTGTTACAGTTGCGTGGATGACGGGTTATATTCCTTCATACCATTCGTGGGGTGGCGTACGTACTTCCCCAACTATATAAGCTCCTACTGCACTCCTATATCGAGCCTGCAAGAAGCTCCTAACATGGGAACACTAGAATTCGCTCATGCATTAAATACAACCATAAAAACCTTAGTACGCATTGGATCATGTTTCTTAAGACGTTCAAGCAAGTTACACTATGGAAGTCTGCCAGTTTTCTTAAGCCTAACATCGAAATCATTCATCCATTACAACTATAAACAAGCAATCAACCTATAATCAACATCTAGGTTTCATTACATCTAAGCAAACACACAAGAGATCTAGCCTAGCATCTTAAAATCAAGACAAGCGTAAGATATATTCAAACAACACATAGACATATTGAATGAATTGAAAGGATATTTATCTTAATTGAACAAGAAAGGATTCAAGGGGTGAAAACCCTTGAAAATACTATTAAAATCGAGCTAGGGTTTATTCAAGTTGTCCCTAATATTGTCCTCCCTTTAGTGAATGAAAATTACAAAACTTTATATAGATTTTCCAAGGTGACGGCGTCAAGAAGAAAATTTTGACGCTGTTAACCCGCCGCCCATAATAAAATCAGATTGCCTAGATCCACATCTGACGCCGGTATGCGTAATGTTGTTCTGGGCCGTCACCACTTTTACTCTTGACGGCCATGCTTTGACGCCGTCACATTTCTACTGGACCGTCACTACTTTTGCTCTTGACGCCATCATCAAAAATGCTCTTGACGCCGTCAGGTACTGTTCCTAGCAAGGAAAATTAAGGCTTTGCCGTTTTCTTCACTTTTATGCTCCAAAAACGTCCAAAATGCTTCCTTTTCCAGAATTCACTCCAAAAGTACCTAAAATCACAAAAGGAACGATTTAGGGCAATATTTGATCAAATAAATTCAAATTTCGGCTTAAATGACCCCCTAAAAACGGATCATTTTTCGCCTCATCATATACCTTACACTTGAGATTTGCTTGTCCTCAAGCAAATGCGCTTTTATTCTAATCAAAATACAAGTTAGGGGTCATTTAACACAAATATAAAAGTAATTACAACAAATAATCGTTCCACTAAAGACCAAAGACAAGCACGGAGGTCATACACTAGCACCTCACAAATAGTGTTTAGATACTCACATCTCTCGGGTGTAATAAAGTATATATCACAATATAGAAATGGAAAATATCTCTCACTACCTGTCATAGCAAAATAGATTACCATAGGCTTGGGAAAGGATCAAACCTCCACCACATGGCGTAAGCACCTAGGATAAACTATCAAAGAGGTCTTTTAAAGGGTTATAACGTTAGGTGTAGGGATATGGAATACATGGTTTTGTTGGATATAGGCAATCTTTACTTGTGGCGAGTTAATCATCTTGGTTAATTACATGTACAATATGGCATTGCTAAGCCAAGACTAGACTCGACTTAAGCTAATAAATCAAAAATAACAAAAACATAAAATGAACATAGAATGAAACGGGATGGTAGTCCGTATGTTTTTTCTTTTTTTTTTTAATTTCTATTTTTTTCGATTTTTTTTTTCATACACTCTTACCCTACCATCCAAATAATACATCATAGAGAATGAACATTCCCCTTACACTTGAATTTTTATATACTTTACAATAAACTAATCTAATAACTCAAATTAAGATAATCAAAATACTTGGAATACTTTTAATATTAACACACATATGGGGGTAATATATTATGTTCTTCCTCATTACTCCATAACACAAGTACTTTACCCATGAGTCGCAATCGTCCCAAAACAATATGTACAAGGATATGACTCGACTTAGCAACCATGTAATCAATTAGATAATTAACTAAGGGTTTAAACAAATAACAATAATGCACTAAAGATGAGTGCATACACGGAAGGCTAAGGCGATTTGGTTGTACATTTAAGTGGGGTGTAACAAATTCTTCCTTTAAGTAAGATGCTTAAAGGTAGAAACGAAAAGATAGGCTCGGAGGGGTGTACTAGGGGTTTCGTGTACTAAAAATGAGTACAACGCTAAGGGTGTGCGAAAAATTAATTGCATTTACTAGCCAAGTAGTATGACTTAAATGGTCAAGTAATTATGATACGGGTTTAACACAAGGGTGATCCTAATGCCTCTTATCATGTAGTAAATCGTAACTACACGAATGTAGTCTCACTAGCGGTCTCGGGATGCATCACTAACGCAAGTTCTAGAATCTAAATGCTACCGGTACACTCATAAGCACTAATAGTAAATGCTTTTCCTATCAAATCTAAAGGCGAACCTCACATATTTGGGTGGAAAATTTTTCTGAATCGTACAGTTTTATGCTAGTCATACAATCTCCTATCCATGAGACGCTTGCTAAGGCTAAAGTTTCACTCCTAAATGTTGCAAAATTTTTTAAATCTGGAGCTAAAATTACACTAACAAGTATTTCTCATAGTTTCATTACACACCTACCATCAAACAAACAAACTCAAGTGAAAGTGTATCCTATAAGGTATCATCATTTACCCACCCCTTACACTTAGGATGAACATTGTCCCCAATGTTCAATTAAAGAATGTAAAAGTAAAACAGGTAAAAGAATGAAATCAAATACTCCCCTGATTCGTTCCGTGTGGATAGTATGGTAACAAGGTTAGATCTTTCTCCAAGAATATGAACAATCAAAGCTTCCCTTCCAGAAATATAAATCATCTTCTTGTCATATATAACCTGTTAAACCTAAGAAAACAAACAAGGCAACCTCGCGTAAAATCAGCGGCAATCTATATATACTAATGAATCCTAGAAAACAAAGTAAGATATAATGCTTCTGGAATGAATGTTTGCAGATTTCCTGGAGTTTATAAAACTAAAGATTTAACAAAAACTTTAAGACTCCGTTAGAAAAACAAAACTAGCAAAATTTCCAGAATTTTACACATGACGCCGTCAGGAATTTCTTCCTGACGCCGTCAGAAGTGATCTGTAGAAATCCTTACGTTAAGTTTCCGGAAAATTTCTGGAAAACTTATGTCTTACTTCTTGAAAAATCCTGCAAAACATCATTATCACTCGATACAAGCATTTGACTCTAACAAATACGAATATACATGTTCATTTAATATTGTGGAGAATCATGATCAATTTTGTTTCTTAAAAACATATTTGGGGTTTCCCCTTACACTTATCTTTTGCGAAATACCTTTGAATGAAGTTAAGACTAAGCCAAACGACAAAATAAAGTATTTTCACCATTTTAATTTTGAAACATGATCTACCAACAATAAAAATAAAGCATGCATACGGAAACAAATAACAATAAAACAATTAAAAATCACACAAATCATGGGTTGCCTCCCAAGAAGCGTTTTTCTTTATTTACGGGTCTTGTAGCTAGACTCAAGGTCACGGGCTATTACGTGATATGGGTAAGTTCCTCATTTAGGATATCTTTGGGATCAAACTTTGGTTTCAACTTCCTATCGGTTTTCTTAGTACGGTATGGCCTTTCAAACTTTTCTCCATCCGGATCATACAAAATCATCTTTATATGCCATGATCCGTCACCTTCCTTAGGTGGCTTGTCCCATCTCCATTTACACTTATCCCCTATCTTTTCCACTTGTTCATCTCTATGTTAATATGCATTACGCTTAAGAACTCAATCATTTTTCTAAAGACTAGGGGGTCCTCAAAAGGGTCTAGCTCTTCATCTCTAGCTATGAGTTGTTCCACCGAATGTGTTTTATCGATGAAATCTTTTTTTAGATAGAATGGGCGTTGAGGTCCTATAAAGTTTTTTCTATCCAAGGTCCATATCTAGATGGTCTCCTATTCATCTTTACCCAATGTGGTGTCGGCTCACCCTCACAATCGTAGCTATGTTTCTTAACATCATATACCGACCAAGTATCGCCCTCGCCTACCGCTATCTTAGACTCCTTACAATCT
This sequence comes from Artemisia argyi, assembly GCA_030686995.1. Lineage (NCBI taxonomy): Eukaryota > Viridiplantae > Streptophyta > Magnoliopsida > Asterales > Asteraceae > Artemisia > Artemisia argyi. Next base: position 164,362,775 of record CM060704.1, read on the forward strand.
ATCATGGCGCTAGCGGTTGCTAAAAATCCTCTTCCTACTAATAAAGGGCATGTAGTATCACTAACCATATCTAGGATGTGAAAATCCGCTAAAATAGTTAATTTCCCTACGTGAACAACTACATCCTTGATCATCCCAACCGGGTGAGAAATACTCCCATCCGCCAGACCAATTAATACCTCCGTCTCCTCTAACTTTCCAAGCTTGAGAGTGGTGAAAAGGGATAAAGGAATCAAGTTGAGGCTTGATGCGTGGGAATTGCACCAGGCTTTACCTCTCGAGGGATCTCGAGAAGCTTACAACCCCCACCAGGCAGTGTACCTGATCGTTGTAGTATAGTATAGTGACAAGTACCGGGGAATTGATCGTTTAGCTAGGAATAGTGTCGCTAGGATTAGAAAACCTAAATACTAGTTCTAGAGATGAGGGATGATTCTTTTTGTATTTTTTATATTTTTAAGAAAACAAATTAAAAATCTCGGGTTTGAAGGATTTGGGCGGAATTAGTTGCTAGTCAACTAACCCAATACTAAGATGTAATCAAAATAAAATACTAAAAATGAAAATAATATAATTATACTAAGGTTGTGAGCAATAAGTGAAGAAATGTGTTTACTTAGATTTCACTACTCCCTAGATATCTTTTACACGTTAATTACTTGTTATAGTTGCGTGGATGATGGATTGTATTCCTTAATACCATTCATGGGGTGGCGTACTTACTTCCCCAATCCTATGAGTGCCTACTTCACTCCTATGTCGAGCCTGCAAGAAGCTCCTAACATGGGATCATTAGAATTTACTCATGCATTAAATACAACCAATAAAACCTAGTACACATCGGTTCATGTTTCCTAAGACGTTCAAGCATGTTACCATTTGGAGATCTGCCAGTTTTCTTAAGCCTAACATTGAAATCATTCATCCAATACAACCATAAACAAGTAATCAACACATAATCAACATCTAGGTTTCATTAGATCTAAGTAAACACAAGATAAATTTAGCCTAACATGGTGGAATCAAGACAAGCACAAGATATAGACAACCAACATATAGACATATTGATTGAATTAAAAGAATACTTATCTCAATAGCACATGTAAGCATTCAAGGGCTGAAAACCCTTGAAAAAGCTGTAAAATACGTATATGGTTCGGCCTTAGGGTTTTTCCAAACTTGTTCCTCTTAATGAATGAAAATTAGAAAACTATATATAAATAATAGAGTCTGACGGCGTCAAGAACAACCTTGTGACGCCGTCATCTCGCCGCCAAAATAATCCTCGAACTGCCTTGATCTACATTTGACGCCGTCATGTAGTCCACTTTTCCAAGCCGTCACACATTTTACTCTTGACGCTTTTCTTTGTGACGCCTTCATTTCTGTATTGGGTCGTCATGATCTTAACTCTTGACGCCGTCAACTTCTTCCTCTTGACGCCGTCACACACTGTTACAATCATGAAAAATTAAGCCTTTGGCGTTTTCTTCACTTTTATGCTTCAAAAACGTCCGAATTGCTTTCTTTTCCAGATTTCACTCCCAAAGTACCTAAAATCACAAAATGAACGATTTAGGGCAATATTTGATCAAATAAATTCAATTCCGGTCTTAAATGACCCCCTAAAAATGGATCATTTTTCGCCTCATCATATACCCTTACACTTGAGATTTGCTTGTCCCCAAGCAATTGCGCTTTTATTCTAATCAAAATACAAGCTAGGGGTCATTTAACACTAATATAAAAGTAATTACAACAAATAATCGTTCCACTAAAGACCAAAGACAAGCACGGAGGTCATATACTAGCACCTCACAAATAGTGTTTAGATACTCACATCTCTCGGGTGTAATAAAGTATAAATTTCAATATGGAACCGGAAGATATCTCTCACTACCTGTCATAGCAAAATAGATTACCATAGGCTTGAGAAAGGATCAAACCTCCACCACATGGCGAAAGCACCTAGGATAAACTATCAAAGAGGTCTTTTAAAGGGTTGTAACGTTAGGTGTAGGGATATGAAATACACGGTTTTGTTGGATATAGGCAGTCTTTACTGGTGGCGAGTTAACAATCTTGGTCAATTACATGTATAATATGGCGTTGCTAAGCCAAGACTAGACTCGACTTAAGCTAAATAACAAAAACATAAAATGAACATAGAATGAAAATGGATGGTAGTCCGTATGTTTTTTTCTCTTTTTTTCTTTTTCTATTATTATTATTTTTTTTTCTTGGTTTTTTCGATTTTTTTTTTTTTTTTTTTTTTTTTTTTTTTTTTTTTTTTTTGGCATACACTCTTACCCTACCATCCAAAATAATACATCTTAGGGAATGAAAATTCCCCTTACACTTCAATTTTTACATACTTCACAATAAACTAATCTAATGACTCGAATTAAGAAATTCAAAACACTTGGAGCACTTTTAAGATTAACGCACATATGGGGGTAATAGATTATGTTCTTCCCCATTACTCTATAAAATAAGTACTTTACCCATGAGTCCCAATCGTCCCAAAACAATATGTACAAGGATATGACTCGACTTAGCAACCATGTAATCAATTAGATAATTAACTTAGGGTTTAACAAATAACAATAATGCACTAAAGATGAGTGCATACACGGAAGGCTAAGGTGATTTGGTTGTACATTTAAGTGGGGTGTAACAAATTCTTCCTTTAAGTAAATTGCTTAAAGTTAGAAACGAAAAGATAGGCTCGGTGGGGTGTACTAGGGGTTTCGTGTACTAAAAATGAGTACAACGCTAAGGTGTGGGAAAAATTAGTTGACTTAACTAGCCAAGTAATATGACTTAATATGACTTAAATGGTCAAGTAATTATAATACGGGTTTAACACAAGGGTGATCCTAATGCCTCTTATCATGTAGTAAATCCTACTACACGAATGTAGTCTCACTAGCGGTCTCGGGATGCATCACTAACGCAAGTTCTAGAATCTAAATGCTACCGGTACACTCATAAGCACTAATAGTAAATGCTTTTCCTATCAAATCTAAATGCGAACCTCACATATTTTGGTGGAAAATTTTTCTGAATAGTACGGTTTTGTGCTAGTCATACGACTCCTATCCATGAGACGCTTGCTATGGCTAAAGTTTCTGTTGGATCGATATACTCTGACCAAACTACTTTGTAGCTTGTAAGGGTTTTAACAATATTGAGTAAACTCAATACTATTAATATTGAAACACTGTTTTACCTTGTAAAGTATGCGGAATCTACTAACACAAAGCTTAAGAAGAACTTTTATATTAATCAAACTTTGAACCTGCTTTGTTACACAGATTCACTAACAATCCCTAACTATTAACTTTGATCGACTTCTAAACGTATCTAAGACTTGTAAAACTTATATCGACTAATACCTCTTAAGGCTCTTTATATAGATAACCTTAAGTCGTATTACAACATGTAATCCTTAAACGACAAGTCATTATCCCTAACTAATTCTAGAATATTCGTTTAATATTACACATTAATCCTTATCTAATATTTCACATCAGTCCTTGTTTCCTTCGAAGTACTTTAAGCATTCTTCAATAACAGCAGTACTTTGACTTTATTCTTCATGCAGCAGTACTTTGACATCCAGAAGTACTTTGATATTTTATATCCCAACAATCCTCCCCTAACTTGAACTCTACTTGTTTGATTTCAAGTTTCTTTGTTATCTTTAATCTTCAAATCTTTAATCATTCAAAAAGATTGTTTCTTTATTCCTTTTCTTCTATCTGTCATATGTCAAAGTACTCTTCATCAGTATCATATCTTCCATGGTATCTTCTCAACAACACTTTGGTATAAAGATCATTAAATCTTAAAAGTTTCATACTATTCTCATCACTTCCAGGTGTGTTAACTCCTGTGAGAGGTGAATCATTGAAAATTATGATTTTTAGCAAATCATCAGCTATCAACGGATTTGATATGTCTTTACCATGAGCCGTTTGCTATGGACTAGCCAACTCTTGATCACTTAGATGTATGGTGAGTTGATAACCTAGTTTTTGGTAAACTATCAACCATCAACGGATTTGATTATCACATCAGAGCCGTACCCTCATGATGAGTCAAACTCTTTCTTGTCTGTTAAACATGGTGAGCTGATTACCATTTGTTGTGCAGTATAAATACTAACACCATGTGTTTCTTTTCAAATCCTCTTTTCTTTTAAACATCAAAACATTTTATTTTTATTTTAAAGAACCTATACTGGTTTATATCAGCAAGCAGTACTTTGATAAAGTACTGTTTGTTTTTGCAGTACTTTGAAAAATACTTTATTTTACAAAACAAATTATACCAGTATTATGCAACATTACACTTCAAACTTGACCCATCTGATAAATAACTTGATAACATCCAAAGCTACTTCAGATTCATCTTCAAGTTCCATTCCATGATCCAGCATTCTGAGCATCATTTCTCTAATCAATGGATATCTCCTTTCAGCCAACATATGAATCATGGTACCATCTTCCATCTCTAGTGTATGAACTCCTGATGACTCAAAGAATCTCCATCTTGTTATTTCCCAATTCTCTTGATCATTCCAGAGAGGATCAACACTTGTTTCTTCAGTATCCCAGATGGTAAATAAATCTCCAAGCAAAACTAATCCCACTCCTGAAGCTTCATTCTCTGCATAGTAAGTCTGCACTTGCACATATAAGTCATAAAGATCTGCCCTTGTGATACAGTGCAATAAATCCCATAACATATTGAATGGTGTGAAGCTTTCATCTTCTCTGTGGATCATAAAATAATTCCCTTCTTTTGATTCAACCACAGAAAATGAGATTATCTTGGACTTCTTTCCAGAATCTTCAATCTTTTTATTCTCAAAATCAACAACTCTAAAATAATTTCTGAGTTCATCAACTGTATCTTCATGAACTAACTTCAGCCTTTTTGTCAGTTGATTATCTTCAGCTAATTTCTTTCTTTTCAATCTCCTTTGCTCAGCTTTTTCCTTTCTGATATATTCTAATTTCTTCTTTCTATCAACTTCCATGGGTACAAAGCTTTCTACTTCTCTTCTGATATCTTCTTGTACTTTATCCCACAAAGCTTTTATTTCTGGATACCTTTGTTTATGTAAATTCTTCTATCCCTTCTTTCTTAAGAATTGCATCATCCAGTTCCTTTCCTGAGCTTTGGTCATTGGCTTATTTGTAATTGGCCTACTGACTTCTTCCAAATACTCAGCATCATATTCAGCTTGTTGCTTTCTAGCAAGCTCTAAATCATCTGCAGTCTCTAATTCTCTAATCTGAGCAATAGAAAATTTCTTCTTCTTTTTCTTAATATCTTTCTGAACCATTATCCCTTTCCCTTTATCTTTTGGATCTAGTTTTTCTGATTTAGAAGTACTTTCATCATCCTTTTGTGCAGGCTCAGAGATGTGTATTCCTCCTGTGGGTCTCCTTAAATTCATCATAACTTGAGCAATTGTTTCATCATCACTAGCAGTAAGTACTCTTTCTTCTTCTTGATGTATAAAAGTGGAAGGACCAGCTTGATCTTCATAATGCTTTGTAGAAGGTCCAGCTACAGAAGTTCCAATAACAGCAATATCTTGTTCAGCAGTACCTTGCACAACAGTATTTTCAACAAAAGTACTTTGAGCATTATTTCCTTCTAAATCAATTTGTTCTGTATCTCCACTTTTTACATCCTCATGCTCAACTTCAAGATTAATTTGCTCTGTCTCACCACTTTTTCTTTCAGTACTGTTTTGAGTAATATTTTCATCTTGATCATTCTTTTCTTCTGAATATTGAACCATATCATCAAATCTATCCAAATTATCATCCTGATTGCTCCCCAATTTGATAGATGATGATTTCCTATGCCTCCTCTTGGATTTAGACTTCTTCTTTGTAGATTTTGGCTTCTGAGACTGCTTCTTTTCTTTCACATAAAGCCTAAAATTTTGAACAAGAGGCCAAACAAATTTCTTCAATCTTCTGAACTTCTTTCTTAACTTTTGATTTCTGCAGCTTGAGCATTAACAGTTGACTTCATCTTCTCCAATTCTTGAACCAAATCAGAAGTACTCTTAGTACCAACCATTCCCTCATCTCCTCCAGATGTTTGAAGCCCACCTGTGGTAGTATAATCATTGGGAGTAGATACTTGTGTATCTGAAGCAGTACCTTGAGGATCAGTACTTTGTGGAGAAGTACCTTGAGCAGAAACAGATGTATCCAAAGAAGCTTTTTCTGATGAAGTCCTTTCACCTGAAACAACATGCTGAGGGGAAACAATAGGTGGTGTGGGGGTATGTACTGAAGCAGAATGCTCAGCAGAATCAGATTGAGCATTATTATTAGAATGTGCAGAACCACTATTGTCTTCTTCATCCCTAACAGCTTGAGCTACCTCTAACATATAAGCATTAAGAGGTGTATTCCTGCCCGAAAAATTAACTCCCTTATTAGACATAAAAGTGAAAACTTTAGGTGGCATCCTAATGGTAGGTACATGTTGGGATCATACTTTTGTATTTAGTCAAGTCTCGGTCATTACCTTTTGTAATAGGTTGCTTAGTTATTTATTTCATTATGTTTTATGTTACAAGGCTTAAGTATTAAAGCCCGATGGGCTTGAAAGCCCACGTTTAAGTTAGATGAGGGAGGAAGGGAGTGTTGCCCTACTCCTCCCTTATAAATACCAAGCTATGTAAACATTTCATGTTGTTGGTTATTTGAATACATTAAGGAAACTCTTGCAATTTATCTTCTCTCATTTCTTATAATCAACCACCTCTCATTCTCATCTCATTTCTTTCATTATCATACTTGTGTTTACATAAATGGTGACCTAACAAGTGGTATCAGAGCCTAATAGAGATTGAAGTGTTGTTCTTGGATTTAACGTGGGGTTTAAGGTGTTATTTTGTTTTTTTTTTGCTTCTTTCTTTGTTTCTTACACTCAAATCTTGAAGCTTGGATAAGTTTTAAGGTTAATATAGTGTTTAGAAGCTTAGATTTTGCATAAAGTTTTTATTTTTTAAGGTTTTTTCTACTCAAAATCTTCAATAGTTACTGTTTTCTAAGTATTGGTGAAGTTATTTGATCAAAAGTACCTTATTTCTAAGCATTTTTCTTCAAAAATTTGAGATTTTTCAAGCTACTGACCTCCTTACGCGTAACTTACGTGAACAGTACGATTCTAAAGCTGTCAACAGTACTTTTTGTCCCTTCTACGCATAAGATTTGGTCAAAACCCTTTTCTTACGAGTAACATAGGTCAAAACCCTGTTCTTACGAGTAACTTTGGAAGTCTACGCCTAAATCCTACGCTTAAGTCTGTTTCCTACGCCTAAGTCCTACGCTGAAGTCCCATCCTACGCATAAGTTACCTTTTCTACGCAGAAGTTCTATTCTTACGCATAAGAGTTCATCTTACGCGTAAGTTGCCAGAATCTACGCTTAAGTTTCATCAAAGGTCTTCTCCTTGTGTTACGGTGACTCAGTACTTCCCTAGCTTGGATAAGTTAGTGGAATACTTCGACTTCGGATATCTTTCAAGCTTGGATAAGTTTGAAAGATTTGTTTGGTTGTTTAACCTTACGCATAAGTCTAAACTTACGCATAAGCCAAAGCTTACGCGTAAAGAGAAACTTACGCATAAACTCATTGTTTACGCATAAACTACTCTTTACGCATAACCTAAAGTTTACGCGTAAGATTATTGTTACGCGTAAGATCTCAACTTACCCCAGGAATTTTGAACTTAACCAAAGGAAAGTGCATTTCAATCTTCTACAAAGATCCATTACTACACAAGTGTTCAAAGATGTCTCAACCACCACATTACTACTTCTCTAATCCTCAGCAACAACATCAGCAGTATCAGCAACAACAATACCATCAGCAACAATCATATCAACAACCTTCACAATCACACTTTCATCAACAACCGTTTAATCAACAACCACAATATCTCATGATGCAACAACATCAAATCATTCCTCAACAACAACCATATCAAATGTTACAACAAAACAATCAGTATTCCTCCAAACAACCTCACTGGTTTGATAGAATGTGTGAAGTTATTACAACTCAACAATCCAGACATGAGGCAGGATCACTTGAAACACCTCCAATGCTAACACCTGGGAACTATGTTCAATGGTCAAGTCGATTCTTACGATTTCTTGAACTAAAGAAACCTCATGGGAAATTCTTGAAACAAGTGATACTTGAAGGACCGTTTGAGTGGCCAACAAGATTTGAAATTGGTGATCCAACTACTGATCCTCCACGTCCTCCTGGTGATAGACCTCTTCCAGAATCTTCACGCACAGAAGTACAGAAATTACATCGTGAAGCTGATGAGTATGCAATGGCTTATATACTTCAAGGTATACCTAATCCAATTTATCGAAGTGTCGATGCTCATAAAACAGCCAAAGCTATGTGGGAACATGTTCATCTCCTTATGGAAGGCACTCAATTGAACAAAGATGATATGGAATCCAAACTCTACATGGAATACACTGACATCACAATTGAACCAGGAGAGTCACTTGAATCCTACTATCATCGTTTCACAAATGTGGTCAATGATCTGGAACGTCACAAAATCACAGTACCTAGGATAGCAGTGAACTCCAAATTTGTTGGTAGTCTTGGTCCTGATTGGCATAAATATGTGACATTTGTTCGTCAAACCAAAAATCTTCATGATGCTCCATATGGTTTGTTGTATGATTTTCTGAAACACCATGAACCTGAAGTGGAAAAAGATAGAGCTCTTCGAGGAGGATACTCACCTTCACCAACACCAAATTCTTTGGCACTCGTAGCTCAATCTCCCTATGCTCCACCACCTATGTCTAATCATGCATATGTTCAAGAGCAAAACTACTTCAGTTATCCACAATCTTCTACCTCGAACCAAATGGTCCCTTATGATTTATCTCCACAGAATACTTCTACTCAACTTGTTCCATTAAACAACAATGATGCAGTGTATTACTCCAACTCCAATGAAGATGACGATGATGACTTTAATACGTTGAATCAGGGACTTGCTCTCATTACTCGTGCTTTCAGCAAATTCTCCAACAAAACAAACAACCGTCAACGTTTATCTTCTAACACAAGGAATCAAGCTGTTGTCAATGATGGAAGAGTGGAAATTCAGAATCGTAACTATGGTCGATCGGGTTCAGGAAGTTCTTCAGGAAATTTTGGAAATGGTCAGAGGTTTAATAACAATGGAGGGTTCAGGAACAACTCAGGCTCTTCTCAGCAAAGGTCTGACCCAGTTGCAACTAGGAACTCCAACTCAGGAAATGCAGTGTGGTGCTATAACTGTAATGAACAAGGTCATATAGAGACAGCATGTCCCAAACCGAGAACTCGGGGTAGTAAGTTTCACAAGCAGGCATTACTCATGGCTCTTCAAGATGAAAAAGATGGACATTTCCCTGAACAGGATAACAACTTCATGGCAAATGTGAACAATGATGATGACATGGAAGATCTGGAAGCCAATGCAGCTGTGCTGCTTATGGCCAACATGCAGGAACTTCAGTTTAATGATTCAGGTCCAGTGTATGACACTGACGGCTTGTCTCAGGTACATGACCAAAAAGCATGCCTAATACATGAAATAGCCTCACCCTCTGCTTCTGAATCAGATATGGCGCAAGTTGTTCCATCTACATCATCTTCATTTTCTCAAACAGATGAACAAATAAGCACAGTTGTCATATTTGATGATGACACAGTTGTTTCATTTGATGATCCTATTGAGAATGATAAACATGATCATTTAGAACAACATGAACCATCATTTGAACCAGACCCTGACCTCATATTGTTATCTAAACAACTGAATGCTCAACAATTGCAAATCATAAAATGCAACGAGAAAAACAAAGCTTTAAAAGAAGCAAATGAGTCTCTTGCCAGAGATATTGAGTGTTATAAAATTCAACTTTCAAATCAGGAAGACAAGATTAAATATGCAAAAAGTTTTGATAAAGCTTTTCAAGATTCTTACAACAAAGAGCAAGATCTTCAACACAAAATGCAAGATTTAATTGAGTCAAACGGGAAGTTGATTTCTAAACTCGAAAGTGAGAAGTGTGAATTGAAAATGCAAGTTGAACGTCTTCAAACAGTACTTTCAAAAACAGAAATAGAATTGTCAAGTTGTAAAAAGGATTTTTGTGAACATAAAATACGAAAAAGGAAGTATATAGATAATTTACTCGGTGAGATTGTTGATCTTGAAAAACAACTCATAGAATTTCGTAACATTGTTTACAAACACAGGAACTCTGTCACAACAATTCAGAAATTTACTTTAAAACCGAGACCCGATAAAGGATTTGCACTTGGCGATTACAATTCAATGTTTCTTCACACGGCATTCAAAGAAATTCCTAAAATTTACAGTATGGACCATTTGCTTGATAATACGATTGTGCGTGCTGTTGTTTTTGATGCTGAGGAAGAAGAAGAACTTGAAGACGAGAGTCGATCTAAAATGAGTTATGTTCAATATTGGACACCATATGATTATTCAAAAGCTCCTCACATTTCTAAATCTTTTGTTACTCAAAAGGAATTACTTGAGAAATCATGGTATGTCACTGAGTCATATGTTTCATCCTCTAATGCGGCCCCTGTCCAAACTGTTGCACAAATAAATGGTCCTTTACCATCATCCAGTGAACTTACACCTTTACCGAAAAGTTGTCGTGTCTTAAATTATTTCAAAACTTTTATGGAAGACATCGAAATTTTGGAGGAAACAATTGAACGCAATTCTGAAATAAAAATTAAAACTTTTCAATCCGCTTACGAGCGAGAAAAGAGAGATATTTTTCAAAAACAAATGTTGCCAATTGTCAAACACCTCCGTCTCTGTGCTACATGTTGGGATCAGGAACTTCAAAACGAGGTCAAAAATATGATAAATGTTTTCAACTATACTGAAAATGAGATTTTGGTTCAAAAGCAAAGAAATAGAGTTTTAAAAAATGATGTTGATCGACTCTTGGAACAAGTTCTCAATGCTGATATTTTGTCCGTTATCATGAATGATCTCTATAAATCTGGTACTTCTATGCTTATGGATGATCTTTGTGTTGATAATAACTTGTTGAATGTGGAAATTGAGACACTCAAACAGAAGAATGATAAGCTAAGAATACAAAATGATGATGTGACAAAACAATTTTCTAAAGAAATTTGTCAACTCAAACAAAGGCTTGAATGGTGTCAAGCTCAAAGTCTTGAAACGGAATTGAAACTTCAAAGTCAAAATATTTCAAACTCTTGTCAGCTTTGCAAAAACAATGAGTCTTTCAAAAGTCTGTGTCTCAAATACGAGAAAGAAATTGCAGATTTAAAAATCGAAAATGTTGCATATCAACAAAACCACGAAGACATCAAATATTGCAATGGTGTACTTGAGTCAAATATTCAGGATAAGAATCACATCATCATTGGTTTGAAAGAGAAAATTAAGATACTCCAAAAAGGAAAGTTTGTTGACACCACGGTGATAGCACCAGGATTGTATCAATTAGACAAAACTGCTAAAGGAAATGTTGTTCAAAACACTAATGTTGATAACTCCACTTCTACAGGACTAGTCTCCACTAATAGCGTTAGCAGACCCAAGCGAAAAAGTAAAAAGAAGAATAGGCTCTGGCAACGTAAAAGAGGATCACTAGAAGCTCAAGAAGTAGAAGATCAACTTAGGAATTTGAATAAAACTCATGTTGCATCAGATTTAGATTCTAATCTGGCAAATTGTAATCAAAATCTAAATGTAACGAATGATGAACCTTTGAATGTTTTGAATATTAATGCATCTTGTGTGTTTTGTCGTAAAAGCGTATCATCTGGTGATCATACAAAATGTATAGCTAATTCTCTTCTTAATCATCATAAGAAACGTAGGACACGCATTCCTTCTAGGCCAACTACTGCCTCTAAGTCTAACTTAGGAAAGCCGCCTTCTACGGTTTCTAATGAAGTTGAAGTTACCCCCATAAGTGCCGAGAACAAATCTAGGAATAAGCCAACCACTAGTGAATTCACCATTAAGAAAGCACGAACTAGTTGGAATTGGCAACGTTGGTTACAACACAAACCAGACTTTAAATGGATTCCTAAATTGTTGAATACATGTGCTTCTAACCAACAGGAACCCGCACTTTCATTGGGTTCCACCCTTACTTCTGTTCCATCCGTGTCTTCTTCTTGTGATGCAGGTGGTACAGATTGTTCTCTGGATTGTTGATAGCGGATGCACCCGACATATGACAGGCAATCTCAAACTGTTACACAACTTTGTCTCAAAGTTCATTGGTACTGTCAGATTCGGGAATGATCATTATGCTTTAATCATGGGATATGGTGACTATGTCAGTGGGAACATTGAAATCAGTCGTGTTTATTATGTGGAAGGCCTTGGACACAACCTTTTCTCTGTTGGTCAATTTTGTGATGGAGATCTAGAAGTTGCATTTCGTGAGAAAACTTGTTTCGTTTGCGACTTACAAGGAAACGATCTAATGTCTGGCTCACGTGGTTCTAATCTTTATACAATATCAATGTCAGATATGATTGCTACATCTCCGATATGTCTTCTCTCCAAAGCAGAATCGACTAAATCTTGGTTATGGCACAAACGTCTTTCGCACTTGAATTTCAAAACCATGACTGAACTTGCTCGTCACAAACTTGTTGATGGATTTCCAAGATTCCGTTTTACCAAAGATCACTTATGTTCAGTCTGTGAACAAGGAAAAAGTACTCGGGCTCATTTTCCTAATAAACCTGAGCACAGTACGAATCATGTGCTACAATTGCTTCATATGGATTTGTGTGGCCCAATGCGTGTTCAAAGCATCAACGGTAAACGCTACATTCTTGTAATTGTGGATGATTACTCCAGATGGACTTGGGTTTATTTCTTACGAAGTAAAGATCAGGCTCCTTCAATGATCATCACCTTTCTCACTAAAATTCAAGTTCAGCTACGCAATACGGTACGAATCGTCAGAACTGACAATGGAACTGAATTTAAGAATCAGACACTTCGGTCATATTTTAAGAAAGTGGGAATTGAACATCAAACATCTATTCCTAGAAGCCCAGAACAGAATGGAGTTGTTGAAAGACACAACAGGACGTTAGTGGAAGCTGCTAGAACTATGTTTATTAATGCTCAATTACCAGATTACTTATGGGCAGAAGCTGTTTCAACCGCATGTTATACCCAAAACCGTTGCATGATCACCAAACGCCATCGCAAAACACCTTATCAAATTGTTCACAAAAGAAAACCGAACATCGATTACTTTCATGTATTTGGAGCACTTTGTTATCCGAAAAATGATCGTGATGATTTAGGTAAACTTAAAGCAAAGGCTGATATAGGAGTGTTCGTTGGATACTGTGAAAATTCTAAAGGTTTTCGGATATGGAATCGTCGAACAAGAGAAATTCAAGAAACCATTCACGCTAATTTTAATGAACTCACACAAATGGCTTCTGAGCAACACAGCTTAGGACCCGAATTCAACCGTCTTAACTCTCCGGACTCTTCGGCTGAACCATTGCCACTCAACAGCAAAGAATTGGAAACCTTGTTTGCTCCACTGTTTGATGACACAATTGAATACCGTCCTACTGAGGTCTCACCTAATTCCACTGCTCAACCTGAGAATATTCCAGTACTTGACTCACCTCAACAAACAACAACAACTGTTGAGAAAGACGGTCCTCCAATTGCATCACCATTTATAGCAGAACAAACTGTTTCTAACTCCCGACAATCAGTTGAAGATCCTACACCACAATCGGTTCCACAACCCGCAGAGCATGATCCTGATGCGTTCTTTAACCCGTTTGCACCGGCTCCTACCTTTCCTGATATAGCTGAGTCGTCTACACGCAATTTGGATCCTGCTAACATGCGAGATACTTATCAACTACACCCTTCAACACACAAATGGACTCGAGACCATCCACTAGTTCATATTATTGGCCATCCAGATGCACCTGTAATGACGAGACAATGACTTCACACTGATGGAGAAACTTGTATCTATGCACTCACAGTTTGTCACGAAGAACCTAAGAACATTAAAGAAGCAATGACTTATGACAACTGGATTGAATCTATGCAAGAGGAATTTCAGCAATTCATAAGATTAGAAGTCTGGGAATTAGTTGAAAGACCTGACGGAGTCTTTGTCATCGGGTTAAAATGGATTTGGAAAAATAAGCTTGATGCAGAAGGCACTGTCATACGTAACAAATCACGCCTGGTTGCGAAAGGATACTCCCAACTAGAAGGACTTGACTTTGCAGAATCCTTTGCTCCAGTGGCTAGACATGAAGCTGTTCGAATCTTTTTGGCCTACGCTGCACACAGGAACATGATTGTTTACCAAATGGATGTGAAAACTGCATTTCTTAATGGAGAACTCTGTGAAGAAGTGTATGTAAGCCAACCAGACGGCTTCGTTGATCCTGAGCATCCTAATCATGTTTACCGACTCAAAAAGGCACTCTACGGACTTAAGCAAGCCCCACGGGCGTGGTATGACAAACTGTCCACTTTCTTGCTAGCCAATAAATTTTCTAAAGGATCGGTGGACCCAACACTATTTACAAAAACCTACGGGGAGGACTTACTTGTTGTTCAAATATATGTCGATGACATTATTTTTGCCTCAACAAAAAGAAGTTACTCTAATGATTTCGCAAAATTAATGAAAGATAATTTTGAAATGTCCATGATGGGTGAACTTTCGTTCTTTCTAGGACTACAAGTTCATCAATCACCCCGTGGAATTTTTATAAATCAGTCCAAATATGCTCTTGAAATTTTAAAGAAACATGGAATGATGACTTGTGATACTTTTAATACACCAATGGCCTATACCACAAAACTAGATGCTGACTTACATGGGACTCTTGTTGACCCTACCAAATACCGCAGTATGATTGGGTCACTCATGTATCTCACAGCTAGTAGAACTGATATAGTATTTGCTGTCTACATGTGCTCTCGCTATCAGTCTAAACCAACTGAAAAACACCTCAGTGAGGTCAAAAGAATCCTTCGATACAGAAAGGGAACCATTAACTTGGGAATCTGGTATCCGAAGGATTCTGGTTTTGAACTAATAGCTTTTTCAGATGCTGACCATGCAGGATGTTTAGACACATGCAAAAGTACATCTGGTGGATTACAGTTTCTCGGAGATAAACTTGTGTCATGGCAATCAAAGAAGCAGGACTGCACATCACTGTCGTCTACAGAATCTGAATATGTAGCCATGTCTGCTTGTTGTGCTCAAGTCATTTGGATGAGATCACAACTTAAGGATTATGGCTACCTATTCAACAAGATTCCAATCTACTGTGATTCCAAAAGTGCTATTGCTATCTCCTGCAACACAGTTCACCACTGCAAATCCAAACACATTGATCTCCGATATTACTTCATCAAAGAGCATGTTGAAAAGGGTACCGTTGAACTGTATTTTGTTGGGACTGAGTACCAATTGACGGACTTACTTACCAAATCCTTAGCACCATCAAGGTTTGCTAATCTAGTTCACCAAATTGGTATGCGATGTTTGACTCCAGATGATCTGGAAAAGTTTTTAAAACACAATTGATTGTCAAACATCAAAACTATCTTTGTAAATATTCTTATAAAAAAAATGCAAGTATACACCACCTCTTTCAACACTATTTTTTATATAAAATGTCTTTGATTATTAAAAACAAGTGTTGAGGGGGAAGAAAAGTATTTTTTAAATTTTCTCAAAATATTTACTTTTATACTTGCATTTTACCAAAAATATTACATTTTTTTCTAATGTGATGCTTCGAAAGTGTTTCGGGATACTCTCCTTGACCAATATAATAAATTTTTCAATTTCTTTTGACTACGGTCTAAGGTCGAGGGGGAGTACCACAAGTTGTTCTTGTCATAACTTGGTGTAATTAACGAAAGTTAAATGAGAAAGTTAGTTTGGGCATTATGTTTGATTTGGTAACAAAGGTTAAGGGACCATTATTGTCAAAAAATCAAACTTAGAATTACCACTAGTCAAAACTCAGTTTGACCATGCATTCAATTCACTGACATTCGAATTTACTACTCACACCAAACCTATCAACGATTCACAATCATTCAACAAATCCGAGTATCAATCTTCTAATCTGTAAGTTGTAACAAGTTTTGATCATGATTTCAAACAAGGGTTTTAATTCTTAACTTAATCCAACGGCTTAATTTGTCTCAATCGATAAAAATTGACCTAGGGTGTTGCGTTAAGATTAAACCCAGAAACTTGTTGTGTTATGATGAAATTTGTTAGTGGGAAATGATCCTTGGATGATAATAAACATGATACTACACTCCAATCGTACCCAGAAACACTAAATCGATTGATTTGGAATTAGGGTTCATACGAGTTTTTGGGGGTTCTTGATTGCGAGTGTTATAATGTTAATTGATGATGGGGATTGTGTTGTTATATGCCTAAGTACATATTATTATGGTTTAATTGTTTCAATTACTTGAATTGGTCATGAATCATAGATTTAGGGTTCGTACGCACAAGCAGATTTGATCTTGTGATTCTGTGGTCGATTGGTGTTATTATTTGGACCATATGTTCATTAGGTTGTTAGAAACACTTTCCCTAAGTTAATCACTACCCAGAAACATGATTGAACATGTTTGTGATTATGTGTTCATGCATGTCTACGCGTAACTCGAATTTTTGTCTCATTTACGCATAAATTTGTGAGTTTAAGTATGTTGGTACGAATATTGATCAGTGGTTATGTTTGTACACTTTCAGGAATCAAACAACTCAAATTTCTAAAGGTGATTTTCTGAAAATGGACGTTTTACGCATAAGATGTTCATCCTACGCGTAAGATTGAATCTTACGCGTAAGATTCGACTAGTTGAAAAACATTGTCTTGGATAAGACAATGTTTACGCATAAAAGATATTCTTACGCATAAGTCTTGTTCTTACGCATAAGTTTTGAACTTACGCATAAGAAAAAACCTACGCATAAGTTACATCTTACGCATAAGGTTAATCCTTTGCATAAGCTCATATCTTACGCCTAAGAGTTCATCTTACACGTAAGATTGAGCCTACGCATAAGAATTACCTTACGCGTAACATATAAGGTTATGCGTTGCTTTTGCTCTTACGCCTAAACTCACTTCTTACGCATAAGTCATGTTATGCGTAGGATTTTCCACTTACGCGTAACATTGTCCAATTCATGAAATTTTTCTAAGTGTTGTAAAATTTCCAATGTGTAATCTCTTGTAATGATAAACTCATGTTGTAACTTAATTGTCATAAGTTTCTACCATGTGATAAAAACACTAGTTTGTCAAATAACAAAAGTTTTCACACACTCAAACACCCACTGATCAATTCAAAATATGCACAATCATGTAATTGAATGTCTGAGCTAACAAAGTAAATCATTGCCATGTTTGTGTTTGTTTATGATCAATTCAGATGGCAGAACACAATGACATTCCATATGGACCAGAACCTGAACCAAAACTCTCATGGGAAGAAACCTTTCCCGAAGATTACACCAGGAAGATAGGAAAGAACAACTTACGAATCAACTTCAATAAAATCACATGCAACGAATCCTCATGTATTGTTGCAGTGGATGCTCTCCTATATCACCCCAACAAGCTCTTGTTCACTAAGTCAGCTTCAGTCTCCTGCTTCTACATAGACCAATTTTGGCATACACTTCAGCTAGACCTTGGGGAAGCTTCCTTCACTTGCATGCTTCATAACAGACAGGTCACTGTGGACATAGACACACTTAGGAATGTTCTTGGGTTACCCGAACTTGGCCCAGATGAAGAATATGATCAAGTACCTACAGAGGAAGAGCTGATAGAGTGGTTACGGGATATTGGCTATGATGAATCAGAAGAAGTTGTTACAAGACATTCTAGGGTCAACATCATATTTCTTCCACAACCATGGAGAACCCTGTATATTCTGATTGCCAAATCCTTATCTGGCAGAGACACTGGCCATGAACACCCCAAGCTCCAACACCTCAAACTCTTCTGGGCAGTGGCAAACGTAAAGAAAGTATATTATGCCAGCATCATTTGGGAAGACCTTGTGTGGCACATTCAACACAAGACCAACAACATTCCATTTGTCCGTTTCACAAAATTACTCATCGAAAGCTTCCTTCGTGAGTATGACGATATTCCCCAAAGACTTGATGATGAAGCCAAGCACACTTTCAGAAACGAGGAAACTCTCAAAATTATCAAGAGACTCGACACCAGCACACGCAAGCAAGGAAAGAAATTTCCCGACTGTCTCTTGAATGCCAAAGTGAAGCTTTACAAGAACTACAAGTACTACCTTCAAGCTCTTGAAACAGACAAAGTTGGTTTCTTAGACGAAGTAATTCTACCTTCGTGCATGCAGAAGAAGGGAAAGAAAGGCAGCAAGACTGGGAGCTCTGGCAGTTCTACCAAGTCTACACAAAAGAAAAAGGGTACACTCAAGCGAAGAACTCCTGTCAAGCAACCTGCATCCATCCCTGAACCAGGGTGGTTCCCCTCACCACCATCTTCTCCAAAACCGTCTAACTCTAAAACCGAGTCCGACGAAGGTCCAGTTTACAGGGAAGCCTTTGCCAATATCAACGAGAATGTCAATCTTGAAGATATTGATGATAAAGACTTGACATTCGAAGATTGGGAGAAGAACATTGATGAATTTGCTGATAATGCTGAATACCCAGCAGATCTCAATCAAAGACCTTTCACTGAAGCAGAAACAAAGTTGAAAGAAGAAAGGATCAGGAAAGAGAAGCTAAAGGAACCTATGACTGCTGAACAAGAGTCTGCTCAATCAAACATAGGTCTTTCAGTTGAAGAAAAAAATGAAAGAACTCTCAAGCTGGGTCTCCTCCACAGCAAGATAGATGCATTCAATGCTAATCTACCTCCACCTCCAGTGTTCTCTCATACTACCGAAGCTAGCGGATCTAGCAGCATTCCTGATTCTGCTACAGGAATCATTACTGATTTGGTCGTCTACGACAATCCTTCGGTATCTCCCACAGACATAGAAATGACCAATGCTTCAGCAACGGGAGAAGAGGAAGAGGAAGATCCCATGGATACTGATGCTCCACATTTGCTGTCTATGGAAGAAATGGAGCTCAGAGAAAGGGCTCAAGAAGAGGAATTAAAGAAAAAACAGGAAGCTGAAGAAGCTAGGCTTGAGGAGCTTGCACACGCCTAACTGGAAGAAACAATCCGTATGGAGGAAAGCAGGAAGGCTGAAGAGGCAGCCAAGCTGGCAGAAGAAAAGTTAAAAGGAGAAGAAGAAGCCAAGCTTGCAGAAGAATTAAGGCTTAAGGCCGAAACTGACAAACTAGCAGAAGAACAAAGATTGATAGAGGAAGCAGCCAAAGCAAAGAATGTTGAAGAACCCAAATCACAAAGAGGAGATGATAAGGACGTTACTACCAACATAGAATCTTCACAATCATCACCTCCTGCATCCGAATCTACACATGACAAATCAATCAAGAAACCTGCAAGTACCAAAGCCTCTGCTGCATCAAAGTTGATAAAGACAGCATTAAGAAGAGTTCATGAAAAGAAGAAAAACAAATTGGAAGATCAGGTTGCATCACTAGCAAGCCAAGTTGCTGAACTGACAAAGCTCAACACCGATGTCCAGGAACTTCAAGAAAAGGTTGGCACCTTCTTAGCAAAGGATGTGCAAGAGAACTTGGAAGCCACATTGGCTGCTCAAGTACACCAGTACATGGAACAACACTTAGTCGCTGAGTTGAAAGAGCTGCTGGCACCTATGAGAGATGAACTCACCAAGTTCGCAGAGCAAGCAGTCAAGAAAGTGATCCGATCTACCACGTTTACTCTTCGAGCTGACAAATCAACTATTCCACTACCGGGGTTATCTATGGACGAATTAGAAGCCCAGCTCTTGGACAAACTGGCAAGCAAGTTCACATTATCACCTGAAGAAGCTAAAGTTCTGGAAGCTTTGAAAGCCAAAATGACTAAAGAGACTTGCAGCACTGAGGCCGATAAGCTGAAACGTCCAAGAGATGATGAAGATCAGGATCCTAACTCTCAGGCAAAGAAACAAAAGCAAGCCGAAGGACCCTCATCTCAACCAAAAGCACCGGTCATCCCTCCAACTACAACAACATCTTCACAACAACCCAAGGCATCTGGTTCGACTCCCAAAGCACATGACCACTTCGAATACACAGGTGGTGACGAGATTCCTCAGTCCGATGAAGTACCAGAACCGTCATCTAAGAAGAAGAAAGAAAGGAAACGAAAGCATCATCAACACAAACCGGACACCTCATCAAAAGGCATAGAACCCAAGAAACAGAAAACCGTCCTCAAATGGCTAGACCAAGACGAAACTGCCGATTACTCCTGGTTTGAAAAGATGATTAATTTGCAACCGCCACTTACAGATAATCAAGAACCTCAAGATGGTCGAACAGTGGAATACGCTCAGTTGATTCAGCATAAGTTTCAAATGAAAAAGATGAATAAGAAAGAGCTGCGAAGAATCAAGAATGATGCGTTCAATATTCTGAAAGATCGGTCTACTAACTCCATCGAACTTGAGTACCATCTGGAAAATATTGCTCGAGCTATGTCAAGCAATATTGACTGGATCAATCCTAAATCTTATGTCGATTCGGTCACAAGGAAAACCGCACCATACATAACTGACTGGTCCAAACCACTACCGATGATTGGGAAGCCTAAGGAACCAAAGATCCCTTACAAGTTCTTCTTTAACAATGACTTGGAATTTCTGCAACTCGGCAGCAAGATTGAGAAGAAGTACGTCACATCACTTGCCTTTCTCCCTGCAGCTAGATATCTCAACAATGCCATCGAAGAAGAAGCCTCTGCCTTATTCATCGACAAAGTTGTTGACTATGACCGGAATGCACTCTATGGTATACATCATTGGCCAGATAACCAGGCACAGTATTATCGAAGCAGCAGACTCAATCAGACAATGGGTGATGTGACAAGTGATTTGAAGATAGTCTCGATTCAGTTCATTTCGACTGTCACTCACTTTGGGTACCCCTTCCTCAGCAAAATCACACTCAAAAGACTTGATGAAAAAGAGTATGATATTTCCGAGTCAGACTTTCCACGACTACTCCTGAACGATATAGAAGACATGTACCTACTCAAAGTTCAAGGAAAGATTTGCAACTTACCTAAAGAGATGCAGCTTGCCTTTATCACAGCTCTCCTAATCTTCATTAGGCAGATAGTCATCAGAGAAAGAGTAGAAGATCTTCAACTGGGAGTGGAAAGTTATCAGAAGTAGCTGAATCTCACCAAACCAAACCTGTTTGACATCCCCAACCTTCAACATCTATCTCAATACTCCTTGATCAGACATCCGGCATTTGGGTTCACATATCGCAGTGTCAACGGTCGTAACTGCTTCATGGGCTATGGTGAAATACATAAGTTCTGTGATGAAACCTTGAAGTTCGTCCGAGATGGAATCAAAAGCAGATTAGATGACATTGCACTGGGTAAATCTAAAAGGTGGAATACCAATGAGGCCAGGGACGCTCGCAGATTCATTTTAAGGATTGAGAACTGGTTGAAGCACAGGGATCAGTTTCGGAGATTGGAAAGCTATGTTGGAGGCAGACCTGGATTTTCGGTGTTGACATTTCAGAGACCTGAATGGTAGAATGTTGTAAGAATTTGATTTGATTTGTCAATATTATACTTCATAATGGTTTGTGTACACATTACAGTGCACAACCCGAACTTGTAAAGAAAGGACCCTGAGGTACGCATCAGTGCCTCAATCCTAATATAAGGAGCGAAGGCTTCTTACTTTTAAGTAGAATTAATCAAACGATTTATGACTTTTCATAATTCTGCTCAAAAGGACAAGTATTTCACCTCAATAAGACCTAATCACTTGTTGAGGGGGAGCACTTGTCAAAACAAAAAATACTTTGATCTAAAATCAAAAGTTCTTGGTGAATCTCCCCATAAGACTCAAAAAGCATATTTTAATCAAAAGTTTATCAAAAACAACATCTCATATGCTATTTTTGAGGGGGAGAAAATGAAAAAGTGATTAAAATATAAGTAGTCAAAGCTAAAAGTTGTATCATGTGCGAGCTAGACTCAGATTCACCCAGGAATTGATGAAACAATAAAAGTTAGTAAATTCGAAAAGACTTTTCCTCGACGGGTAATAACATCAAGTTAGTTACTAGAGCTAGTTGTCACCTAAAAGCTGACAATGGAACTCTTTAACTAGCCACGTAAGCGTGTCTCGAAAAGGATATGTCTTAGTAGAAATGTACCGTTTCGAGAAACTTTTTGTGGACTTGACCAGACCGGGTAATAACTTCAAGCTAGTTTAACTAGTGATGTAAGCGTTTCTCGAATTGGTCTTGTTCACTGAAAGTGGATCAATTCAAAAGTGCTTGCTCCTCCCGCATGTGCAAATTTATTTAATACTTATGAGCACATGTAAAGGGGGAGCCCTTCTAAAGTTAACACAAAACTCTCAAAGTGTTAAACCAAATGTTTGATAATTACAAACACTTTGAGAGATTTTCAAAGGTTTCTTGGCTATTGTCGGATAATCATGGAGTTATAAGGTGATTAAGATAGGAAAAACCGTCCTATGATCCGCCGGAGCCGGAGGGATCTACCCAAGGACATCTCCAATAGTTAGATTTAGAAGTCCTTAGGTATGATACGAAAAAAGGAGAAAAGAATGAAAGGGGAAAGAAGGAGTTGAAGAATTAAAAAGAAAAGTAAAGAAAAGGGTGAAAATAAATAGCCCTCCATATGTTCAACCTTAGGGCAGACACCAGGTTCAATTCATATGCTACTGGTTGTTGCTAAGGCAACACCGGTATTGAAGATAAAGTCGTCATGGACCCAGTGACGCATTGCACTAAACCTTCTTAACCACTCAAGTTCTCTTAAAAGAGCTTGTTTCATTCTCACGGGGAACCAGTGTAACCTATCAACCTATCTCTTAGAGATGGTTGATATTGAAGCAGGAGACCCCTCCCTAGTCTCTGCATAAGAAACCTAAGTGTGCACTTATAGAGTCTAGAGCCTTGAGATACATCAAAGATCTCTTGGGAACACTTAGTATTTCTACAACTGGTGTTCTACATCTATGGACACCAGCTGTAAATTATCGAGTCCTTCGCAGATCTTAGCAATCTGCCGAGAACGTTTATGAGAGGATTAATTATGTATTTCTCAATGATTGAACGGAAACTCCTGCCAGGGTCAACATCAAACAGCCCTGACAGTAGGTCACTTCGGTAACCCCACAAGGGTTACGCTTAGTGTTTGCGGTGGTTCCATTACGGTCTACAGTCGTGGAGTGATCCCCAGCGACTCACCCAGTCATTGAGCTACTTAGTAGGTCTCGTAAGCTCCTTCGGGAGTATCTAATATGGGAACGGCTTGGATAAGGATTAGAGAGAGTCTTCACAATATGCTGTTGATGAACTCTAATTCCTTATCTGTAAGTACCGGGTATTTATTGCTAACTGTTTACTTGCAGGTACCTCACTTCCATGATGGTAGATTCCAACATGCTCATACATACATCTTGAAGCAAATGATAGCTCTCCCAAAGATCCTAGCACCACAAAGTTCAAAGAAAGATTCTACGTCAATAAAGAAGAATCTACAAAGTATAAAGACTTAAAGATCTCAGAATATGAAAAGGAACTTCATGCACGTGAAAGTATAAGTCCGAAGATGTATGAGTATGTTGGAATGGCAGACAACCACCACAGACGCTGGAGTGACGAACGGCAGACAACTTCATAACATAATCACTACATCATCACCAAAGAACAAAGACATAGAGCAAAGTACATTCATTATCATTCAACCATTTTGAAGACGTCTAGAGTTTTAACATGTCACAAGTCAACGACAAAGATGAAGACGTCAAGCAACCGTGATGACCGACCCTTAGGGGGAGATTGTTGGGATCATACTTTTGTATTTAGTCAAGTCTCGGTCATTACCTTTTGTAATAGGTTGCTTAGTTATTTATTTCATTATATTTTATGTTACAAGGCTTAAGTATTAAAGCCCAATGGGCTTGAAAGCCCACGTTTAAGTTAGATGAGGGAGGAAGGGAGTGTTGCCCTACTCCTCCCTTATAAATACCAAGCTATGTAAACATTTCATGTTGTTGGTTATTTGAATACATTAAGGAAACTCTTGCAATTTATCTTCTCTCATTTCTTATAATTAACCATTTCTCATTCTCATCTCATTTCTTTCATTATCATACTTGTGTTTACATAAATGGTGACCTAACAGTACATAATCCTGAGGTTTAGGTATACCATCTAGTGGATTTTCTAAAAGTAATTGAACAAACCTAGGATACATAAGAAAAGGTTTGCCAGCCTTAATATGAGTAAGCATACCTTCAAGGATCATATATGAGAAATTGAAAGGTTGATTGGTAATAAGACCAACAAAAGCAGAAGCTATGGAATGACTGAACTGATCCCAAGCAGTACTCTTTGGACTCAAACAATGTAGCAAAACATGAATAAGAAATTTCCAATGAGGACTAACCATAGCCTTCTGAAAAGTAAGCTTAGTCAAAGAACCTTCATACCCAATATCTCTGAGTGTATTCCAAACTTCTTGTTTCCCAAATAAAACAGAGCCTCCTTCATCATCAAATAACAAAGCCTCCCTGATTGAAGCTTCTGTAACACGTATAGCTCTCCCAGCAACTGTAGCAGTAATGATATCCTCTACATCTTCAACCTGTGACGTGGCTGTATCCCAAAAAGCTTGAATCCAGGGTCCAATAATCTCGGGGTTGACAAGGATGGAGTAACAGATGTTGGTACCAGTGAGAAAATCAATAATACCATGAAAATCAAGGTTTTCTTGGGTTTTCTCAAGGTTTGCGATCATGTTGTGTTTGGTGTTGGTACATCGATTAGCCATGATGATTAGGGTTAGAGGGAGAAAAGTGATGATCGATGCAAAGTAGGTATGAGATAAATAAAGGTGAATAAAAGGAAAAGATATGAGGTTTATATAAGGATAAGATTACAAAAAATCACTGTTAATTAATGAATTTACCGTTATTTTTGGAAATAAATATCCCATATCTTTCAAAAGGTTGTTAGCCGCAAATCTGACCGTTGGAACAGTATCTGACATGTCAGCGAACCCTTTTAATAGCACCACGCAGTACTTTCCATTGAATATGGAGCAGTACTTTCCGTTATAAGCTCACACAACATATTGACCAAAGTACTTTCCCACTAAGAATCTTGAATATTGACCATTTGACCAAAATATCCTTGAAAGTCAACCCTTATTAATGACCAGCTCCCCAAATTAAATCCCAAAGCTACCAAGGTAAGTGAACTTCAATACACTTCATTAAATGCCCATTTACCTTTACCTTGCTTATAAAAGCAACTTCATCAACAACTTACAAACACCATATTTTCTCTTAACAAAAACAAGTAAGCACAATGAGTCACATTCCAATTGTGAACATCTCTTCAGACTCAGAGAGTACCGCAGATTCAGAGATAAGTTACTACTCTGATTCTGAGTTTGAAGATCCAGGATGGTCAGATTATTTTCCTCCTCATGTGCAATGGATGGGACACCAAGAATCTTCATCAACAATAAGTGCTGCCAACTCTACCATAACTGATGCAGGTAGTACTACCAGCAAAAAGCCCAAAAAGAAATTTGTTTCTGGTTCATCTCTGGCTAAAGAACTTCCTCATGCTTTGACTCAAGCTCTGGAAACAGCTATTCAGAACATGAAGTGGCCTGCTCCAAGAAAAGAAAGACCTCCCAAACAGGTTCTTGGCCTGGCTTGCCAAAGAAAACAGACTTCTTTTGATGACAAGAGAAGGACTGCTCAAAAGGGAAAACAAAGCTATGAGGGCAAGGGAAAAAGGCCTATGGAGTAGGTGGGTGGAGCTTGGTAGTAGGTTGATGTAGTCTTGTGTTTGTGTTGTTTTTGTTGTGTCTGTGTCTGGTACTTGAAAACAAGAATGGTGATGTACTCTGAATAGTGGTTTAATGAATAAATCCTTACTTTTGAATGATACATGTAGCCTCCCCTCAAATAATGACTA
Source organism: Artemisia argyi (assembly GCA_030686995.1). Classification (NCBI taxonomy): domain Eukaryota; kingdom Viridiplantae; phylum Streptophyta; class Magnoliopsida; order Asterales; family Asteraceae; genus Artemisia; species Artemisia argyi. Next base: position 164,389,071 of record CM060704.1, read on the forward strand.
ACTAATAACTACTTATGCCTCCCCTCAAAAATAGCTTACATATTAATCATGCCCATACTCACAACCAAGAAAGTAAATCTTGAAACATCAAAGCCCTTTGTGAGTAAATCTGCTACATTATCATCAGTATGAACTTTAACCACATTGATAAGCCTTTGTTCATAGCAATCTCTTATAAAGTGATGTCTAATCTGAATGTGCTTGGTCTTGGAATGATAGACTGGATTCTTGACAATACAGATAGTACTCTCATTATCAATATTGATAGGAGTATTCTTGAAATTGAATCCATAATCCAAAAACTGATTCTGTAACCAAAGTACTTGTGCACAACAACTCGCAGCAGCAACATACTCTGCTTCTGTGGAAGAAGTTGTTGCAATTGTTTGCTTCTTACATTGCCATGACACTAATCTGCTTCCAAAGTACTGGCATCCTCTAGTTGTGGATCTTCTGTCATAGTTATCTCCAGCATAATCACTGTCTGAAAAAGCATGGAGATGGAAAGGTGAATCCCTAGGATACCATAATCCTAGCTTAGGTTGTTGCCTAAGATACCTGAAAATCCTCTTGACAGCATTCAAGTGAGATACTTTTGGATTAACTTGATGTCTTGCACATAAGCTCACAGCAAAAGTAATATCAGGTCTTGATGCAGTTATATACATAAGACATCCAATCATAGACCTGTATAGTGTGACATCAACATCTTCTCCATCTTCATCTTTTCCCAAAGGTTTGTTAGTATCCACTGGTGTAGATGTAGGCCTAACAGTAGTGAAAGTGAATCTCTTAAGAATATCTGCAATATACTTATCGTGACAAATATAAATTCCACTGCTTGACTGATGCACTTGAAGTCCTAAGAAAAATGTTAATTCTCCCATGGAACTCATCTGAAATTCTTTCTGCATAAGATCTTCAAATTCCTTCACCATAGATTGCTTAGTAGCACCAAAAATAATATCATCTACATACACTTGAACTAGCATGATATCCTTCTTATCTCTCTTGATAAACAAAGTCTTGTCAATAGCTCCTCTTCTATAACCATGTTGCAATAGAAAATTTAAAAGCCTTTCATACCATGCTCTGTGTCACAACTCACCATTTCAGGTCATTTCAGGTCATTTCCCGAACTTTGGAAAAATACTATTCATCAAACACTATTCATCAGTTTACTATTCATCATTTTTTGTGTCAGTTTGACATTCCGAGAAGCATTCAAAAAAATTACTATTCACTAAACACTATTCATTGCCAGAAAAGTTTTCACTATTCACTTGCATTACACATTTCATCGTAAATTTAGTTTACGGGTATTCAAATTCGCGTAACCGGATTGGTTTAGGTGCGAATTCATTTCATTAGTGCTAAGGACACTGCATACGGACTAGAGACAGTCTGCATATCATCATAACAACATATTCATGTTATACCACTCTTAGGATTTTCAAATTTATATATTTGATACATTTAACATTTTTACGTATAAGTATTTATAGTAAACGTTAACATCCGGTTTATACACGACGAATATATCTAAATATTCCCACAATGGTCCCGACATATTTTTATATCCATTTTATCATCATAAAAGTTATAACATTCATTTACCCAGTATTTTGGAAATTTATTTTATTTATAACGTAAGCTTATGAATATTACGACGGTTTTCGTGAAAACTAAACAATAATCACCCGAACACTCAGTAATTGTACCCAACATATTTTTAACATTTTTATAACTTTATTTTGTCCCGGTTAACTTTGTTAATATTTATTTCTATCAAACCCGGTACCCGATTATAACTAAAAACACTACATTATTCCAAATTCTTCACTAGTTTTCTAAATAAATCCCAAGTACCCCTACCCCCCCCCCCCCCCCCTCATGCACATGAAATCAGCCCCATAAGTCCTCTCCTAGGCAAAATTTACAAAGTTTCCTAACCTAAGGCATTTATGTATGTATATAATACATTATACTTAACTACTTAATTACAAAAACCACAAAAACAATACTTGTATAATTTAGAGAATCAAAAAGCTCTCATTCTTCATCCTCACCATCAAACCCACGACTTTAACCAAGATCCAAGATCAAGAAGTGATTTTCCAAAAGTTAAAGCATCAAAGTTGTCCATTTTGTCTTCCTAATCAAGAATCATAACCCAAAAACACAAGTAATCCAAGGTTTCTAATCATCTCATCACCTATTATTTCAAAGTAAGTATTCAAATTATTTTCATGTTTTCATCTAATTAACATATGTATCTTATGGTATTCATGCTTAATTTCATGCACAAACTAGCTATACCACTTTATTTTTGTATACTTTTTGATCATACAAACCCTAGATTTTGATTTAGGTGTTGCTTTGTTAAATTAACATGATTACTAGTGATTAGAAACCCATGGCACCCTAAGAAGGTGTATGGTAGGATTAGTATAGCTTTGTGGTGTTTGCAAGAGATTTGGTTGAAGTAGAAACTAGTTTTGAACCTTGAAAATGGTTTTGTAACAAGTAAATATATATTCTGTCCCATTTTTGTAAATCCGGGAAAATCAATATATACAAAGGACACTTTGGCAAAATTTTTAGAAAATACTTTCAAAAATGAATCCGTAGGCGAAAGAACGGATTAAAAAGAGTTTATAACGAAGAAGTTATGATTTTTGCAAGTTTATTGACGAAAAGTATTTTTCTGAAAATTGTTGCTGTTGGACGTTTTTCGTCGGACCAAAAAGAGGCTTTAGACGTAACCCGGAGGAGCCAAGCTTTCCAAAATATATTACTACATACTAAGACGTAACCGTGGATATAAAGAACAAGTAAAATGGACTTATAACGACAAAGATATTCACGTTTCAATATCGGCAAAAATCCTCTATAATTGGCAGCTTTTAGAAATAATAATATTAACACTACGTAGTACTAAATTCTATATTTTCTAGAAATATTAACCAAGTACCCAATTTCATAACTAATGAAGTATTAGTTATTACAAGTATATTTTCATCACTACAAGGCGTTATTTCAAGAATTTCAAACCGAGGATTTCAACACAAACATTGGTACATACGATATATATATAAGTATATATATTGCAACTAGCTTTATTTTTCTAATAGCCATATTTTTCCTAAGTCTTGGAAAATGTATATTTTTTATAACAACAAGTATTTTCCAAAGAGTAGAGTGGTGTAGAAAACATGTGCATGGACATTCATAACATCATTCCATGATCTAAAGTAGATCGTTCATCATTCATATTAGGTTGCGGTTAGTGTGCGCGCCTTGTTTTTCAGCTCATTACATGTTCATGGTATCATCATATCAGGTGAGTCATAGCCCCACTTTTACTGGTTTAATTACTTTATAAACTCTTTGGGGGAGATACATGCTTAAATACTAGTGTTATACTTTTATACGATTTGAATCCCACGGGGGAGAATACATTGCTTCAATTACTTTCATACAATGCCAAAGTATTACAAATTCCATACATTGCTTAAGTTTCCTTATTACCACGTCTTGACAAGTCCCCTTTATTATCATGGACCGTTAATTTTAGTACTAAGCGAGAGTGAGTGAATATATCTATTGAGGGTGACGCCTCCATTCGCGTTTGGGTTGCTCCAACGGGACGAATGCATTTCATGTCTTATCAAATTGAGTGCCTGGTAAACACTCTGTTGGGGCCATTACTATGTCTAGCTTCGGGGTCATGAGCTTAAGAGACAATGTAGCATTTTTGACATATTGTCACCTTACTTTATACTTTTGGCTATTGTACATACGAAAATTACTTATGGAATTACGATACTTTTCTACCACTATTACTACGGAATTACGATGCCTTTGCATCAGTCTTACTACTGATTTACGATGCTTTTGCATCAGCCTTATTACTGAATTACGATGCTTTTGCATCAATCTTATTACTTTTGTTTACACAAACTAAATCATATTTGGCAGTGGGTTGTAAACACACAGGTTACAAGTCTCTTATGGCGGGACTTGGAACTGAGTGGATTTACGATGCCTTTGCTGGGAAATCTTCATTTTTATGCATAACATTCTTTTTCATAAGACTCTATGAACTCACCAACCTCGTGTTGACACTTTAGCATGTATTTTCAGGTTTTAACCAATGGCACGCTACAGGAGGTTTTGGCAGGGCATGGCATGGTCATAGAAGACTCTGATTTATTCATTTGGGGACCGTTCTAAATTATTTTTAGGGCCTACATCCGCACTACTTTTGACAATGTAAATTCAACATTTTTGATTAATCTATTTTATTCTAAATGATTCAAGTGAAAACCATTTTGTACTTGTGTTGTGGTACCAATTGAGTTACACCCCAGCTGCATGTATGCTTCCGCTGGACCCGATTTTGGGGGTGTGACAGATTGGCATCAGAGCTTTGGCTATAGCGAACTAAGTGTTTTTAAAACATAGACTATAGCTACTTTCAAGAAAACTTAACCCTATGACCGTCACGTGCCTGCCTGCCAAGCTGAAGCCTCATTTTAAGAGCATTCATCTCTTCTTCCTGAGCCTTTTTAAAGGCTGCACCAGCTTGCTTAGTAGCTAGTGCCTCAGCATCCAGACCAATCTTTTCAGCTTCCTCATGAACAACCTGTATCAGTTCAGGCTTGCTCAATCTCTCTTCTTCAGCTACCTTTGCCAGTTTCTCAACTCTTTCCATATAGTCTTGTATTTGGTCATGGGTGAGTTGATAGACTTTTCTATTGATTTCATACGGGACCCTGATAGGTTCATCAGGGTTAACTCTGACGATTGTGGAGGCAGGCTGGAGAATAATTTCAGGTTCTGAGGTGGTGGCAATACTTTTTCCTCTGTCCTGAATGAGAGTGGAGGAGACTGGTTCCTCTTGAGGTGGAACTTCGGTGATTGGTGTGGCTTCAGTGACATGCTCCCCCTCAGTGTGAGAGGGCTGTCCAGCTTCTTCTTGTTCATCAGTAATAGGGGTTTCAGGAACATTCTCCCCCTCAACATTTGCCGGAGCTGCAGTGATGGCAAGTGTTGGAGTTACTGAAGATGAAGTAGAGGTGCCCTTGAAGACTTGAAACATTTCTGTCATCGTTGACTTGATCTCCGCAGTATCCTGATGGATGAGAGATACCTTGGAGTCAAGTGTAGCCTGACAACTTTCAAGGGCAGTCATCCTGGATCCCATTGTCCATGCCAGAGATGTGGACTTCAGGGATTGAGCTGTCACTGATGCTTACAACTGAGTGAAGGAAGACTTGAGAGATTCCACCGTGGAGCTGAGATTCTGAACATTGGAACCCTTTATCAAACCAAGTAACTCAGTAAGAGCTGCCGTGTTGACTTGGTATGTCTCAGATGTCTGAAGTATTTTCTTGGTGAGCTCAGGATCATCTTTGACTGATTCTTGAACTGACTTAACCCCTGTAGCCAGCTCTTTTAGGGATTCCAAAAATTGATTGATGTGAGAAGCCATTTGTGTCAGGGAGTGAGAGACAGTGGAATTTTGCTCCCTGACATCATCATTGTATTCTTCAACAGCATCTTTGAGGAGGTGATAGTGGACTGCTTGCTCAGTATGCATGTCAAACACCTCTTCAATGACCCCCTGTACAAAACATTAGTCATTTTCTTGATGAATATTTTGAAGGCTTTTTCAGTGAGAGGAGTTTGAGCGTCTTCTGAGGTTTCCGGCTCGGAATGTGTTTCATCTTCATCATGGTTAGAGGTTTGAGGAGACTGAGTAACAGGTTCAGGGACTGTCTCCTCAACCTCCATATCATCTCCGGTCGTGAAGACTTCCTCGTCACTGTTAAATTCATCATCAGAAAATAAGACATCCTGAGCATCTGCCAGGGAGGTAATATGCAACAAGTGGAGGTTATCCGGCTCCTCTTCATAAGAAGATTTGCCTTCGTTTTGGCCAGGTCCTGACCCCTCAAATTCGGTAGGTTGGTTTTTACCTATCTGGTCTTTAAGGCCAGTTCCCAAGTATTGCGCACCTCCGACAGTGGTTATGGGTTCCATATCAGCGGGTGGTTTATATCCCTCTGAATCTTTGTCCCCCGTGACCCCTTCAGACACTGATGGGTTTTGCTCAGTGTCATCCTGAGGAGTCGTGAATGTTGTGTCCCTATCAGCGGGTTGTATGTTTCCCTCTGAGTCTTTGGCATGAGTTTTTGTGCCCTCGGACAAAAGCATTGTTTTGCGAATGTCCTCATCAGGCACCTGAGTGGTTATGCCCCCTTTCCAACAGGCTTGTTCTGGCCTGTCGAAGATTTAGGAACGTGAACTCCCTGATGCTTGGGTTGTGATTTACCCGAGCCTTTAGCAGGATGTGATTGTTCGTGGACCCCCTTCTCAGTGGAGTAGTGCTGCTCCATCGAGGATTTAGGATCCCTTCCTCCCTGAGACCCTGGTTGTGATTTGCCAGAGCCTTTAGCAGGATGTGAAGGTTTGGTTGGTTCCGACTCCACTGTCTTGTTTATGGCAGCAGAGTCTTTAGGAACGGGATTGCCCGAGGACACTGAGTGTGATTTATCAGTGCCCTCCGTTGGCTTTTGTTGCAGGCCTAGTGACTGGGTTATTATTCTCAGGGTGTCCGCAGTCAAGGGCGGAATTTCATGCCCCCTTTTGGTAGCCTTAGGGTCAGAGGTCTCAGTGTCGAGTGACTTGGGTTGAGCCACCTTCCTAGACCCCTGTCCCTTCTTCCTCTTCACCTTTTTGGTGGGAGAGGGAACTGGTGATATAATATTGTCACCCTGGATAGCAGTATGCATATATTGGGTCAGGGTGACAGGTGTAACCTCTAGAGGGTCACAAGAGTAATTAGCCTTGTGTAACACTTCAGGCTCAAAACCTACTGCTTCAAGCTTTGCATACTCAGACCCAAGCAAGTCTTGTAGGGCACAAGAAATGAATCTAGGGTATGACATGAGTTTTTGCCTAGACTTCCCCCCTAACTTTGCTATGAGGTCCTTGAAGATTAATTCTCCAAAGTCAATGAATCTACCCTCAATGAGACTGAACAATATCATTGCTTGAGTATTGTTCAATTGCTCAGTAGAGGATTTATTTCCCTAGAGGACCTGAATGACAAAGGTCGTTATTATCCTCCAGGGAGCTGGGAACCAGGTCTTAATGATTGGGGCTTTGGATAGTAGGGCCCCAGGTGACACTTCAGGGTGAAGTTTGTCATAGGGCCCTAGCATCAGTAAGACCTCCTTCACATCTTTATCAGATGGTGGGGCAATGAAGGTCTGGGTATAATTAAGCCAGTGGCTTTGACAAAAGTTTTATAGTCAAGAGTTAGGGATTTGGTTCCATTCTTAACTATAAACTTTATTTTGGCCTCTTTGGGCACATCAGGGTTTTCAACCACTGCTGTGCACCAAAATTCCGTCAAATATTCAGGGTAGATGACTGAGGAGGTTTTTGTGAATGTGGTGGTCAGAAAGCAGTTCTGTAGGAACTTCACCACTTCCCTGTATTCAGGGAACCCTTCAGGGTAGGCAAAGTTCCCCACCACATTATTCTTGGTAAGGTCTACGCTTTCCATTTGGAAATCCACATTGGGTGCGTATTTTATGACCTTAGAAGAAGCCATTTGGATAAAAGTCTGTTTTTTTTTTTGAAAAATGGGTATCAAAGAAGGGAAACACACGCAGTTTTGAAAATGATTTGCAAGAGTTTTGTTATGATTTTAAAAGCGTGTGTGTGTTCCCTTTTTGTGGGGGTATTTATAGGGTGAGAATTGCGGATACCAAATGTTAGTTTATTTAACCGAAACGGCATAATAATTTTGGTTTGATATCCGCATTAAATATCACGATTCCCATTATCCTATTTTCTCTCACATCGTGGATGAACAGTTGTGCGGCTCTGCAAATAATGCACTTTTGCAGAGTAGAAATTATCACAACTTTTGTGTGTGAGGGAGCATTTAATGCTCAGTGGTGTTTGGTGAGAGAGATGTGGGGGCCCAAGGAGTGAATGCCAGTTGTGTAAGTGACATATATTCCTATATTTAATAGGATTCAGTTACCTACCTGGGACATTAACTAACTAAATACTTAGAGCATTTAGTTAGGGTATTCAATGCCATTTTTCATCCTGAGCCCCCTGAATGAATTATCATTCAAAAAATTTCAGGAAGGGTGTGATCAGGGGCCTAGAGAATTTACATCATATTGGAACATTTTTTTGATCAGTTCCCTGATTCTATGTCCAACATGCCCAGTTCAGCTTTCAATCTTGTGAAAGTGGGTTCACCCAAAGGTTTAGTAAAGATATCAGCTAGCTAATACTCAGTGGGGATGAAATGTAGTTCAATTTCTCCATTAGAGATATGGTCCCTGATGAAGTGGTATCTGATGTCAATGTGTTTGATTCTTTGATGAAGTACTGGATTGTTTGAGATGGCTATGGCACTTGTATTATCACATAAGATAGGTACCATCTTATACTGAATGCCATAGTCACTCAGTTGGCTCTTCATCCATAGTACATTTGCACAACATCCTGCAGCAGCCATATATTCAGCTTCAGCTGAGGACATGGCCACTGACTGTTGTTTCTTTGTACTCCAACACACAAGTTTACCACCAAGAAATTGGCAGGATCCTGAAGTACTTTTCCTATCCATGTTACATCCTGCATAGTCAGAGTCAGTGTACCCTTTGAGATCAAATCCTGAACATTTTGGGTAATACAAACCAAGGTTTGGGGTACCCTTTAGGTACCTGATGATTCTCTTGACAGCAGTGAGATGTGATTCTTTAGGGTCAGCCTGGTATCTGGCACACAGGCAGACTGAGAATTGGATATCAGGCCTTGAGGCAAGTAAATACATCAGGGAGCCAATCATTCCTCTATATTGGGTTTGATTCACTGACTTTCCAGTGAGATCAGGACCAAGGTTGTTTGGAGGAACCATAGGAGTTTTTACTGAAGAGCAGTCAGTGAGCTCATACTTCTTCAGTAGGTTCTTGAGGTATTTCTCTTGGCAAATGGATATTCCTTTTTCAGTTTGTTTAATTTGGAGTCCAAGAAAGTATGTGAGTTCACCCATCATGCTCATTTCAAACTTTGTGGTCATCAGTTTTTCAAACTGTTTGCAAAGTTTGTAACTTGTTGAGCCAAAGATGATGTCATCAACATATACTTGGACAAGAATGACATCATCCTTTGTTCTGTAGATGAACAGTGTGTTGTCAATCTTTCCTCTGACAAACTTGTTTTGGATCAGGAAGGCTGAAAGAGTTTCATACCATGCCCTGGGTGCTTGTTTCAGTCCATAGAGGGCTTTGTTAAGCTTGTAGACATGGTTAGGCTATTCACTACTTTCGAAACCAGTAGGTTGTTGCACATAAACATCTTCTTTGATGTTACCATTCAGGAATGCACTTTTAACATCCATTTGGTAAACTTTAAAGTTCATGTAAGTTGCATAGGCAAGGAAGATCCTGATGGTTCCATTCTAGCAACAGGTGCAAAGGTTTCCTCATAGTCTATACCTTCCTGTTGATTATATCCTTTGGCAACCAGTCTTGCTTTGTTTTTGATGACTGTGCCATTCTCATCAGTCTTGTTCTTAAAGACCCATTTCATACCAATGATTAAAACACCCTGGGGGCATTCAACAAGGGTCATGACATCATTTCTGTCAAATTGTTCCAATTCATCTCTCATGGCCTGAACCCAACTTTCATAAGTCAGGGCTTCTTTAACATTTTTAGGCTCAATCTCTGAGAGATAGTCAGCATAAAGACATATATTGGCAGTGGCAGCCTTGAGTTTAGCAGCCTTGCTTCTTGTGAGCATGCCTTCAGTGGGTTCACCAATGATGTTCACAAGCTCAATGATTTTGGATCTAGTCCAGCTATCCTGAGGTTTGGGATAAGGATTTGAGCTTGAAGGAGCCTGAATAGGTTCAGACTCAGGAACATGAGGTAACTCATCAATATGTGCTTCAGTGACAACTGTAGGAACAATTTGTTCTGAGGGTTCCTGAACATTTTGTTCAGTGGTGTCAGTCTCATTTGAGACAGGCTGAGTTTCTATGAACTCACTGATAGGTGGTTGGGGTAGGTTGTGAGGGATGATGTAATAGGAGACATCAGCTTGGTATTGGGTTGAGGGATTGTTCTCAGGATGATACTCATCAGGAGGATACCTTGATGAGTCATCAATACCAATTTCTTCTACTGAGGAATTTGAGAACCTGATGGATTCAGTGCTCTCATCAACAGTAATGTGATAAGTTTCCTCAGTTTGTTGTCTCCTTGTGTTGAACACCCTGAAGGCTTTAGAAAGTAGGGAATATCCCAGGAAGTATCCATCATCAGCTTTGGCATCAAATTTACCTAAGTGATCCTTGTGATTATGTATAAACACAGGACACCCAAATACATGAAAGTAGCTGATGTCAGGAATCCTTCCTTTGAATATCTCATAAGGAGTCTTGTTATGCCTTTTCACAATGATTGACCTATTTTGAGTGTAGCAGGCTGTTTTAACTGCCTCAGTCCAAAAGTGTTTAGAGAGGACTGAGCCATTTAACATTGTTCTTGCTGCCTCAATGAGTGTTCTATTTCTCTTTTCAGCTACTCCATTTTGTTCAGGAGTATAGGGAGAAGTGAAATTTTGAGAAATTCCTTTCTCATCACAAAAACACTCAATGTCTTGGTTTTTGAATTCAGTGCCATTGTCAGTCCTGATTTGTTTAACTTTGACATCATTTTGATTTTCAATGTTCCTGACAAATGACATGATGGTTTCAGCTGCCTGACTCTTCTTGGTCAGGAAGTAAACCCAAGTATATCTTAAGTATTCATCCACAATGACCAGAGTATACTTCTCATGGTGTATGGACATTTGACTAACAGGTCCAAAAAGATCCATATGAAGAAGATGTAGGCAGCTTTTGATGGAAAAGGTTTGTTTGGTTTTGAATGATGCCCTGTGGTGTTTTCCTTTTTCACAAGCAGAACAAGGCTTGTCTTTGATATACACCAGGGATGGAAGGCCTAGAACTTTGTTCTGTTTGGCCAGGTTGTTGATGTTTTTGAAGTCGAGATGAGAGAGTCTCATATGCCATAGCCAGTTGATTGTGTCACTTGCCTTAGAGAATAGACAAGTCCCATTCTGAGTCAGGGATGACATGTCAAGGACATATACATCATCCCTTCTAGGGGCAATCAACACAACTTCCTTATTGGCATTAAAGATGGTCCCTTTCTTGTCATCAAACTGAACTATGTATTTGGCATCACATAGTTGAGAGACACTTATCAGGTTGTACTTGAGACCATTAACATAAGCTATTCTTGTAAAAACTATACCATTGCAGTTTACTGAACCATAACCTTCAGTGGGAGCTGATGAGTTATCACCAAATACTACTTTGGGTCCTGGTTTTTCCACATATTTGTGCAGAAAACTTTTCACACTAGTCATACTTCTGGAGCATCCACTGTCTAGATGCCAAGTAGGATCCTTGATGTGTTTCTGCACAAACAGTAAACTGGGTTAGTTTTTCTTGTTGACCCACTTTCTAGTGGGCTTAGTCCTCAGGGACTTTTTGAACTCAGTTAGTGAATCATGGTCTGAAGTAGTGTGACCTGAGCTTCCACATGTTTTACATTTTGTGGAAGTTGATGCCTCAGGTGACTGAGAAGTGTTGGTTTGGTATTTCCTTCTGGACTGAATCACTTTGTCATGTCCCCTGGTTTCATCGGAGGGATCTCCACAGATGTCACAGCAATCTTTCATTATACAATCATCAGGAAGATGATCATTGAAACCACAGTGAGGACATGGTGAGAAAGGCTTGGCCTTCAGTCTTTGTTTGGAAGGTGTGGCATACTGATAGCCTTGGGTTTTGTATAGACCCCTTGCTTTTAAATAAGCAGTGTGGGGGAAGTGATCACAAGTTCTGTGGTCCTCTTGTTTGCATATCATACAAAACAGGACTCTGTAGCATTTATCAGTGCTGTGATTGGGATAATTGCACAGCTCACATCTCCCTGAGGGTCTGGGTGTGGTTTTTGGTTTGGAAGAACCTGAGGATACTGAGGGCTTTGTTGATTTTGAGTCAGAGTTTTTCTCAGTAGACTCAATTTTCTCACTCAGCATCCTGACAAGTTCAACAAGCTGATCAACCTTTGAATCAGTGCTTTCAGGCTTCATTTCAGTTTTTACTGAAGGTTTTTGGTGTTCAGTGGATGCAGGAGTAGGTCTTTTCAAAATAGTCCTTCCTAATCCTAATTTCTCTTTAGGAGAATGTGGTTGAAAGACTAATGGTGTAAGGTCAGAATTTGGTTCTGCTCCCTGAAGTTGTTTCAGTGGAGGGAGTGGTGAATCAGACTTAGACTCAGTGATGGACTCAGTATGACTAAGTTCATCAGTTACTCCTAGCAGCTCCTTGATAGCCTGACTTTCAGGCTCCAGGATTCTTCCAGTGTTAAAATTTGGCAATTTACTATCAGGATTGTTTCTTTCAATCCAATCACTGGGTTTGGGAGCTAGTTCTTTGCTAGAAAGTATGTTGGTTAATAGAAAAGTTGTAGAATGGCTAGTCTCCCCAGAAACTTCAATGAGTTGATCATCACCCAGACCAGCCTTTATGGGGCTGGGTGAGAGACTCAGTGTTTCATAAAGTTTGGGGTTTTTCTGAGTCCATTTCCAAATAATTTCCTTTTCTTTCTTAAGTTCTTCCTGAAGAGGCATTAGGATCACCCTTGTGTTAAACCCGTATCATAATTACTTGACCATTTAAGTCATCTTACTTGGCTAGTTAAGTCAATTAATTTTTCCCACACCCTTAGCGTTGTACTCATTTTTAGTACACGAAACCCCTAGTACACCCCTCCGAGCCTATCTTTTCATTTCTAACTTTAAGCATCTTACTTAAAGGAAGAATTTGTTACACCCCACTTAAATGTACACCCAAATCGCCTTAGCCTTCCGTGTATGCACTCATCTTTAGTGCATTATTGTTATTTGTTTAAACCCTTAGTTAATTATCTAATTGATTACATGGTTGCTAAGTCGAGTCATATCCTTGTACATATTATTTTGGGACGATTGGGACTCATGGGTAAAGTACTTGTGTTATTGAGTAATGGGGAAGAACATCATATATTACCCCCATATGTACATTAATCTTAAAAGTACTCCAAGTGTTTTGATTATCTTATTTCGAGTCATTAAATTAGTTTTTTGTAAAGTATGTAAAAATTCAAGTGTAAGGGAAATATTCATTCCCTATGATGTATTATTTTGGATGGTAGGGTAAGAGTGTATGCAAAAAAAAAAAAAAAAAAAAAAAAAAAAAAAAAAAAAAAAAGTAGAAAAAGAAAAAGAAAATAGAAAAACATACGGACTACCATCCCGTTTCATTCTATATTCATTTTATGTTTTTGTTATTTTTGATTTATTAGCTTAAGTCGAGTCTAGTCTTGGCTTAGCAACGCCATATTGTACATATAATTGACCAAGATTATTAACTCGCCACCAGTAAAGACTGCCTATATCCAACAAAACCGTGTATTCCATATCCCTACACCTAACGTTACAACCCTTTAAAAAGACCTCTTTGATAGTTTATCCTAGGTGCTTACGCCATGTGGTGCATGTTTGATCCTTTCCCAAGCCTATGGTAATCTATTTTGCTATGACAGGTAGTGAGAGATGTTTTCCATTTCCATATTGTGATATTACTTTATTACACCCGAGAGATGTGAGTATCTAAACACTATTTGTGAGGTGCTAGTGTATGACCTCCGTGCTTGTCTTTGGTCTTTAGTGGAATGATTATTTGTTGTAATTACTTTTATATTAGTGTTAAATGACCCCTAACTTGTATTTTGACTAGAATAAAAGCGCATTTGCTTATGGACAAGCAAATCTCAAGTGTAAGGGTATATGATGAGGCGAAAAATGAACCATTTTTAGGGGGTCATTTAAGCCCCGGAATTGAATTTATTTGATCAAATATTGCCCTAAATCGTTCCTTTTGTGATTTTAGGTACTTTGGGAGTGAATTCTGGAAAAGGAAGCATTTTGGACGTTTTTCGAGTATAAAAGTGAAGAAAACGGCAAAGACTTAATTTTCCATGCTGAGAACAGTACCTGACGGCGTCAAGAAGGAAATTGTGACGGCGTTAGGAGTAAAATCCATGACGACCCTGAGAAAACCTGAAGGCGTCAAGAGAAGGGCGTCAAGAGTTATTTTGGTGACGGCCTGCAAATGGAATACACTTGACGGCGTCAAACCCAGATCTAGGCAGTTCGAGAACTTATTTGGCGGCGAGATGACGGCGTCAGACATTTACTCTTGACGCCGTCACCTCACAAAATCTATGTATACTTTTCTATTTTTCATTCATAAGAGAGGAACTTGTGTGGAGAATACTAGGGTCGAACCTAATAAACCCTAGGTCGTTTGTAACAGTATTTTCAAGGGTTTTCACCCCTTGAAACCTTTCATGTTCAATTAAGATAAGTCCTCTTTCAATTCATTCAATATGTCTATGTGTTGTTTGAATATATCTTATGCTTGTCTTGATTTCAACATGCTAGGTTAGATCTTTCATGTGTTTGCTTAGATGTAATGAAACCTAGATGTTGATTATAGGTTGATTGCATGTTTATAGTTGTAATGGATGAATGATTTCAATGTTAGGCTTAAGAAAACTGGCAGATCTCCATTGTGTAACTTGCTTGAACGTCTTAAGAAACATGAACCGATGTATACTAGGTTTTTATGATTGTATTTAATGCATGAGCGAATTCTAGTGATCCCATGTTAGGAGCTTCTTAGCCGGCTCGACATAGGAGTGAAGTAGGAGCTTATAGGATTGGGGAACTAAGTATGCCACCCCATGAATGGTATTAAGGAATACAATCCGTCATCCACGCAACTGTAACAAGTAATTAACCTGTAAAAGATATCTAGGGAGTAGTGAAATCTAAGTAAACACAATTCTCCCATATATTGCTCACAGCTATATCTTAATTTAGTTTTTTTTTTCATTTTTGTTATTTTATCTTGATTGCATCTTTAGTTATTAGGTTAGTTGATTAGCAACTAATTCCGCCCATTCCTCTTAAAACCGAGATTTTTATTTGCTTTTATAAAAACCTAAAAATACAAAAAGAATCATCCCTCATCTCTAGACCTAGTCTTTAGGTTTTCTAATCCTAGCGACACTATCCCTAAGTTGAACGATCAATCCCCCGGTACTTGTCATTATACTATACTACATCGATCAGGTACACTGCCTGGTGGGGGTTGTAAGCTTCTCGAGATCCCTCGAGAGGTAAAGCCTGGTGCAATTCCCACGCATCAGGTTGATAGTTTGTTACAGTTGCGTAGATGACAGGTTATATTCCTTAATACCATTCATGGGGTGGCGTACTTACTTCCCCAACTCTATAAGCTCCTACTTCACTTCTATGTCGAGCTTGTAAGAAGCTCCTAACATGGGAACACTAGAATTCGCTCATGCATTAAATACGACCATAAAAACCTTAGTACGCATTGGTTCATGTTTCTTAAGACGTTCAAGCAAGTTACACTATGGAAGTCTGCCAGTTTTCTTAAGCCTAACATCGAAATCATTCATCCATTACAACTATAAACAAGCAATCAACCTATAATCAACATCTAGATTTCATTACATGTAAGCAAACACACAAGAGATCTAGCCTAGCATGTTAAAATCAAGACAAGCGTAAGATATATTCAAACAACACATAGACATATTGAATGAATTGAAAGGATACTTATCTTAATTGAACATGAAAGGATTCAAGGGGTGAAAACCCTTGAAAATACTGTTAAAATCGAGCTAGGGTTTATTCAAGTCGTCCCTAATATTGTCCTCCCTTTAATGAATGAAAATTACAAAACTATATATAGATTTTCCAAGGTGACGGCGTCAAGAAGAAAATTCTGACGCCGTCAACCCGCCGCCCATAATAAAATCGGATTGCCTAGATCCAGATCTGAGGCCGTCATGCGTAATGTTGTTCTGGGCCGTCACCACTTTTACTCTTGACGGCCATGCTTTGACGCCGTCACATTTCTACTAGACCATCACCACTTTTGATCTTGACGCCGTCATAAAAAATGCTCTTGACGCCGTCAGGTACTGTCCCAACAAGGAAAATTAAGACTTTGCCGTTTTCTTCACTTTTATGATCCAAAAATGTCCAAAATGCTTCCTTTTCCAGAATTCACTCCAAAAGTACCTAAAATCACAAAAGGAACGATTTAGGGCAATATTTGATCGAATAAATTCAAATTCCGGCTTAAATGACCCCCTAAAAACGGATCATTTTTCGCCTCATCATATTCTTAAACCATGGACATTGAACACCAATTTACTTAAAGAGGATTTGACCAACATTCCGGTGTGGGTTAAATTTCATGATGTTCCTCTTGCCATGTTCTCTAATGATGGTCTGAGTCTTCTAGCTACATTAATTGGTACACCAAAAATGTTAGATGTTTATACTAGCCAAATGTGCAAGGAATCATGGGGCCGTAGTAGTTTTGCATGGTGTATGATTAACGTGAAGGCGGATAAGGTTCTTCGGATAACCTCACTGTTGAAATACCTTTTCTTAATGGGACGGGTTCGACTATTGAGAAGATTCGGGTTGAATATGAGTGGAAACCGCCTCGTTGTGATAAGTGTAAGGTATTTGGTCATACTCTTGTTGATTATCCTATATTTGTTCCACCTACTACTCAACCTACACCGAGTGTTAATGATGGTTTCTGAACGGTCAATCATAAGAAGAAGAGTAATAGTGGTGGTCAATCTGGTCCTAATAAAGGAGGTTTCACAAAGCCTAGTGTGGGTAAGAAGGTGCAATATGTACCCAAAGCGCCTCCTACTGAACCAAAGAAAGTGGATGTCAACGGGGAAGAAGAATGCTGATGTGCCTAGTACTAGTGGAACGAAAATTGTTACTTCTAATCAGTTTGATGCACTTAATATGGTTGATACAGATAGTTTTGGTATTCCTATTAAGGAAGTGACTTTGGAGGTGAAGTCTGGAAGTACTGAGGCAGCTAAAGAGGATGGGTCATTAAAGACTAATACTACATCACAAGAACTCCTTGTGAGAGTTCCGAAGGAAAAAGAACTGGGTGGGACTTCTAAGCCTAATTCCTTTTCTTCTCCATCTACTTCTTCTACTAAGAGGGTTAACCCATTTTTTAAAGTGGGAGATATCGTTGTGTCTGATAGTGATGATGAGGTGGTGGTTATCACGTTTGATGAGCCCGCTAATCTATTTGGTGGGGGTCACGAGCGTGAGTATGACTATGATGGATACGATTACGATGACTATGTGTAGCAGGTTTATGATCTTCCAGGGAATTTGGATGCTTTTAATGCCATTTACGGCACTAAGCTTCAAGGTTTTAGGAAGTAATTTATTTTGTCATTGTTTTTGTTATCATTTGCGTAGTGGTTTGTTTTCCTTTTGGAAAATAGGTAGTATCTTGTTATGTATGCTTTTGCCTATGTAACGGGCTGAGATATGGGACTCACCCATATCCTTTGTACTTAAACGTTTTTTGGAGTAATATATTTACCGGGTCTTTTGACCTTTTACCCAAAAAATACGCCCCCAAATTGTTTAACAAGTTATCCGTCCAGAACAAAGTTTGAGTTCCACGGTATATTTTCCTAACCATAAGATTATTAAGAAGAACACCTAATTGTTCAATCCTATTATAGGAACTCACAATATTAGACCATGTGCTGCTTGTTTTAGACCCAACCATCAAGTCAAAACCACTACTTGAACCATAAATTTTAGCAATTACTTTTCTCCACAACGCCCCTTGCTCGTTAATAAAATGCCATTTCTATTTTCCGAGGAGTCCCATATTTTATGTTTCAATACTACTAACTCCTAGATCAAAATCAATCTTGGATACTAAGACTTTATTCTGACCTACTAAACTAATCTCTTTAACAGGTTCCTTCATTCCTAAAAAATATGTCTTCTCATAGAATCAAATTTAGAAATAATTGCCTCAATAGCCTTAAATAAGGACAAGAAGTATAATGAAAGACTTCCAATTACCGACTTCACAATATTAAGTATACCTCCTGTAGAAAGCAAGTTTGCTTTCCAAAAAGCAAGCCTTTTAGAAATCTGTTAATCACCTCGGTCCAGTCCACAATTTTCCTCATACTTCTTCCCATGGGTAAACCTAAGAAAGAGAATAGCAAGAAACCTTGAACAGCCAATCCTTTTGATGCGCTTAATTTGATTAAGAAGATGATGAGCTTGGATCAAATGAGGGATCGTCAAATTCATGTAAGAAAGTTGTCTAAGATGTGGCTGGTACGACATCGGGTAGTCCAAGTACTACACCTTTGGTTGCAATGATTAATGAACTGAAAAGTCAGATGCTTGATTGGAAGCTTATACCAGTGGGTGATGATGGGAAGCCGCTAAAACCTTTTAAATCAATGCTTCCTAGTTCTTCTACCGTTGCTTCTCAAAAGATTGATGGTCAAGTTAATGAGGATAGTGATAGTGAAGTGTTCAAGGTATACAACAAAACTACCAGTTTTTATGGCTTTTACAAGCTCCAATGTTAATAAAGCTTCTAAAAGTGGCAGTGGAGTGAGAAATTAAAACTTGTATGAACAATGGAAGAAAACTTATAATGAAGACCCGTACGATGATGATGATTGTGTTGATCATAGCTTTTTTTGGGTAAAGGGTTTTTAACCTAGTAAAATATATTAATAAAAAATAAGAGTTCAAGCAAAATGGCAAAGCACCAACTTGACTTGTACAGACACACGCACCGCTTGTGCTTCCTACCATACTAAAACGAGATTGACATGCCAATCTCAAACATACCTCTAAAACCTAGCCGGAATAAAAATAAAACAATAAAAAGGTTACATATATGCTATTCGGCTAGGCAAAATAGCAGCTACGTTTCTATACTCTTTACCAACTATAACGGCAACTTCCAAACATCTAGAACTCTTTTGACTCGTTTAGTTTTCTTGAAATGAAACGTTAAGAGTTTGAGCCTAATAGTAGATAAAATCACTTTGGTTACTTGCTCATGAGTTCTTTTCCTTTGCTTAAATAATCTTCCATTCCTCTCTTGCCAAACAAAATATGTAGAAGCCGTGGAACATAGTTTAGCAATCACAACCTATGCAGATTTCTTCTTTGCAAGCGGGAATGTTGATCCTAGTTTGATTGATGCTCAAATGCAGTTTGTTGATGCCTTTTATATTAGTCTTCATAGTCGGCTAAGATAGCATTAGTAGTAAGTTTAATAAGGGTGACATGTCATTCTTATGATAGTTTAGGTTTGAAGCACAGATGATGCGTTTGTTTTTGCTTAGTTTTGGGCTGAGATGTGGAATTCACCCACATTCGTTATACTTAATTTTTTTGGAGTAATAAATTTACCTAAAAAAACCATTTACCGTAAAAAATGACCCTTGAACAGTCGAAGGCCCGCGCTATACTCGCGGCGTCTCTCAAGGGAACCACGATGCCAAACAACGTACACTTTGATATATTTATTTTGAGCTCTCAAACGTTATGAAAACAATCGAGAATACGAACCAAATGCTTAACATTTATTTTTAACCATTCACCAAAAATGACCCTTGAGCAGTCAAAGGCCTGTGTATACTCGCGGCGTCTCTCAAGGGAACCACGATGCCAAACAACGTACACTTTGACAAATTTATTTTGAGCCCTCAAACATTATGAAAACAATCGGGAATACAAACTAAATGCTTAACATTTATTTTTAACCATTCACCAAAATAAAAGGCATCGTTCGCGTACTAAAAGAAAGATATGTTGACCCGTCGTTGTAGAGAGAAAGCCCCTATAAATACGTTATTGATTAATTGTTCTAATATTTTATTTAAATTAATAAGCTTCTATGTTAGCCACTCTTTTCATCTCATAGTATATGTCCATCTTTCTATCATGTTAATTTTTTGTTTCAACCAATCACAATTAATTTTGTATAATATAAGAGTGAACATTTATTTTAAAACAATAAGTATGTTATTAGATATGTATACATATGAAAACTCAAGCTCTTGTACACTTTATTTGTGGACTTTTACGTATAAATGTATACACTTTTATGTACAACAACAACAACAACATACCCAATCCCGCCTAGGCGGGGTATGGGGGAGGTGGGATGTAGACAGATCCTACCCCTACCCCAGGGAAAATGTATACACTTTTATGTCCCTATTATAAATGATTAATCGTAGATTACCTAGACTTTTGGTTCCAATAACAAAGGTTTTATTGTAATTAGGTAGACGATTTGTACGACTTTGACCAAAAAAGTTGTAGTCATTCAGCTTAAAAGCTACACTCTTCTTGGGTCACTGTTCTTTTGGCCCATCCTTTAACACATGACAGTTACTATTGAAGCCATTTATCTTCACCTTTTTGTGTTTATGATTATTTCCCTTTTTCATGTACATATAGTAAATAACAGTATTTATAATGGGCAGTACTATTTGTATCACTTTATATTTTTTATCTTCTCATTTTGTTGACAAAACAAGACATTTTTGTAGTATTTCATTTTGTATCTTTTGTTTTTACTACTTTTGTCATGTCAAATTTTATACTTTATATTATGCACTTCTTTTCGGCAGCTTTACCTACTTTATTAACAAGACAAAACAATTTTTTTTTTTTAATTTTCTAAGTATTTTTTGTTTTATACTATTTTTAACTTGTCAAACTTTATATTTTATATTCCGTAACTTTTGTTTAGCAGTTTTATAATAAAGACAAATATATAAAAATATAAATACTACAAAAAAATTAAATAATTAAAGAGGTATTACAATTATTTTAAGGGGTGTACCAATAGCCAAACCCATTTATAATTTATACATCTAGAGTTTATAATGTTCGCTACAATTTAGTTATTAGTTGCAGACAAAGGATCAAATGAGATGAAACTTTAAAATAAGAAGAATGAGAAATAATTATAACGACATATTAGATATGCATCGATTTGAGTTAGATGCATTATAATATATTTTCTAACAAAAAATTAGATGCATCTACATATATTAGATGCATTTCATCAAGTTAGACGAATCCTATGTATTTTCGTCCTCTACAGGTCAAATTTGTTGCTTGTACAACTTTGCATCGTTTTTACTTCAAAATCACTTTCGAAACTAATTGTAATGCATCTAAATGAATAGAGATGCATCTAATTATCAAGTCGATGCATCTTAAATATAAGGTTATAGTTATTTCTTATTCTTCTTATTTTAAGTTTTCTTCTCACTTGATCCTTACCCATTAGTTGCATGCCTAATGTTAATGTTGTGATAACTTGACCGACACATAAATAAAAAGTTAATCATGATAAAACCACAAGAGTAACATCTTGACTAGACAACAATGCATGTAAAGTACAGTAAATGTGTTGCTAATAAAAAGTTAAGATGATAACAACCACCCATATGCTCTTCCTTAACACCAAGTACTGTATTAGGGCATCCACTATAATAAACCTCTAAAAAGGTTTATACAATTAATACATCATTAATTTATAAACTTTTTCATGTTATAAACCTATTTTTACTATGGATAAACCTATTCATAAAGCTTTTCATATCATAAAACACAACTAATATTTTCAAAAAGAAATAAAAAAAAATAGTTTAGACCTCTCCAAGATCTTAGACCTTTTCATTCCACCTAGGATTGAAATGGTTTCTCACTATGGTTCACAAATTTATAAACCTATTCAAAATGTTTTAGCCCTATTTAAAAACCACCATAGTGGATGCTCTTATCTTTAAATCGCAACTACAAAAATCCAAAAGAACATACAAGATGAATGTCCTTAACAATGACTTCTCTTTACCTCAAAAACTCCAAGCAATTAACACCTAAAAAAACATGGAAAAAAACAAAATCTAGAGAAATATTGATCGGCATTTTCTCGTATTTATATAAAAAGAAAAGGTAAATAAAGTGGGGTTGTTGGAAATGAGAAAAAAATAAGGATTAAGACAAAAGGTAACGAGATCACGCCAATCCTCGTAGAGGGACAGTTTTATTCCTCCAAGTACCCTAAAAGCAACCTTGTGTCTCCTCTCCCCTACCCTATCTTCCATTATTGCCACTTTTTCACCCCAAACTATATACTTCTATTTTCAGTGAAAAATAAAGTAAAATATTAGACCGAGTATAAGAGCACACGGTGCAGCTCTTCGAAGAACCTCGCCGTTCATACGTGGCAGGGTGTTCAGCTCGCCGTTCTTCTTCATCACACCGTCCCCCCTTGCCGAACCTCGCTGTTGGGCTCCTCTTCGTGGGCACGGTGAGGTGATTTTCTGACAATATGCAGGTTTCTTCTTTATTTATTTATTTATTTTTCAGATCTATATTTGTGTTTGTGTTTGTGTATTTTGTTTTTTCAGATCTATTGCGTGTGTATGTTTGTGTTTTGGAGAAGAAGATAAGTTTTTATTTATTTATTTATTTATTTATTTATTTATTTTTTTATTTTTTTTTAAGAAATTGGGTTCAAAAAGTGGGCTGGAATTTTTTTAAGGAATTTGGGTAAAAAAGTGAAAAAAAAAAAAAAAAAAAAAAAAAAAAAAAGTTTTTTTTTTTTTTTTTTTTTATGAAATAAAATTAATGTGTTGTATTATTTTTAATTATTAGTGAAATGAATTTATTTTATTTAATGAAATGAATAAAAAAATAAAGTTGTAAGTGGTGGGGCTCACATAAGTAAGTTGAAGTTAGTTGTTTGGTGAGGAGGGGGTTAATTGTGAAGAGGTGTTGGGTAATGTGCCACCCGTGGGCCCGGAATGAAGAGTTTGGCTCTTCATCTACACCTTGTGCTCTAATAAAGAGACCAGAAGACTCTATTTATTATTGTCACATCAGTAATATAGTCAGTTTTCTATTTCTACAATTAACTTCACAACCAACTTAGTATAATAAAACAACAAAAAATATAAGACAACTAACTTCACCTTCAAAATATACCTCGCTTAAGTACATATATACGCTATCAAAACACACACACACACACAAATGTACGTTGGACGACTCGGTTGTCCACAAGATCGAGTCTTCATTTTTGAAGTTTGAAAACGTGTGCTCCTTTCAAGCCGTAATAAGGTAGCATGCGTGATATTTTGACATGTAGAACGAAGACTAAGTCTTGAAAAGCTTATTACGGTGTATTATTTTTTTACTTTGTTTTAAACACCACCAAATAATCTAGTGAAAGTAAACTCCTCACAACCGATCTTGAGTTCAAACGTCATTGGGTATACATTTGTGGGTGGCCAATAATGGTCAAAAACGATCATGAGAATATATCGTTTATGTTGCGTACATCAAAGTCAAAAACTTATCTTCCTTGAATAAGCTTGAACATTGGAAAGCTTCATCCTTTTTACTTTGTTTTCTTGTAGGAAATTTATGACTAGAATATAAAAGTTCAAGAATGATGTTGTAGCAACCAGTTTTCGGATCGAGGCATAATACATAACAAGCACTTAAAATAATAATTGCTAGACTCACAAAAAAACTTTCACAAAACATATTCACAATATTAGTTAGCATTGTTTGATTGGCTTAATAAACAAGAAAAGAGAGAACTACAGCCAAATACATCAATCAAATAATGCCCAACACATTTTGTGGATGTGCTTTGTGAAAGTTTTTATTTATTTATTTATTTATTTATTTTATTTTGTAGCTCTAGCAATTCTTCTTAAAAAAAATTGTCATTTAGTAGCACATAAAAAAAATGTCACCAAAAGTAAAAAAAGTGTTATAAAAAAATTATGTGCTTCTCTCAGCTTAAGGTAGAAGTACAGTAGGTAAGTATGTAAGAGTATATTTATAATGAAAAAAAAAAAAAAAAAAAAGTGAGTACATAGTTTTTTAACTTTTGTGACATATTTTGTTTATAAATAGTGTCATAATCCTAAAATTTTGGGTTTTTCTCACGGGTTTTAAATAGTGTCGCTAAAATGTTAGATATAATGACATTTTTTTTCACTAGAAATTTTGTCACTAAAAGTCTATTTCTTGTGGTGAAGGTACTGTATAAGGGAATTGATACTCACACAAAAAAATAATAATGCACATACGACAATATCATATCAATAATGCATATGTTACAACATGGTATGAGCATAATTGTCATATATTTATCAATTTATATGGTGTGAGTATGACTCCATATTGTATAAAGCCACATACGGTTATTAGAAACGAAATGAAACTCCATGAATACGGTCAAAAAAGATATGCACGCCATCTTTAATACGTCGAAGAATAACTTGATGTGACAACCTATTCTCTCTAAAGTTCCATTCTTAATTTATTTGTAATCATGGGTTAATCTAATGACAATGTACAATAGTACGTGATTCTGGTGACCATTATCCAAAAGTGATTAATTCATCGTACATGTCTAAGAAGAATGATGTATAGTAAAAATGATGTATAGTAAGTGTACAATCGAAAAAAAAAATGTTGGCTTTACTTTTAGAAATAAGGGAATAAAGCAACCACTTTGAAACAAATCACATAGGTGCCAAACTGCATACACCTCACATCGAACTCTATTTTTGGTTTAAAATTTTATGCTTTGATAGTGAGTATTTTTAAACAAAATTTTAGAGTCCATAGTTATAATTTATAATTTTTTAAACTCATAATTTTTTGTTATTAATTAAGTTTTCACTAGATTATAGTCATATATTATACTGTAGATAACTATTTTAGAAAAATGTATACCTATGTTTTGATAAACATGAAAAAGGTTGGAAGCACTTTAGATTAAAAATGTATGATGAGTGGGGACAACTTTCCCTTTATTCACTTTATTTGAATTTCTGCTGGGGTTGTCTGTCTATTCAAAGCAGTAGTAAACAAAAGCCACTGCCTAGTTAAACTTTTATTTCCACCATATATTAGGGTAGTGGTAACGTTGCCGGTTTGGCCAGCGGTTTGCCTCAAATCGCCGGGGAACACCGCCGCCACCCCAGCGGTTTGGGCGAGCGGTGTGGTTCAACGGTGATAAACACTGCTGCGGTTTGAAACTTTGTATCCGTTGGAGCATTGAATGGTGTATACGTTGGGGGTAAAATCCAAAAAAAAAAAAGCCGTTAGAGCCTTGGAACAAAAAACAAAAAAAAAAAACAAAAAAAAAAAAAAAACAAAAAACTACAATTTCAATCAAACTATACCACACTCTATATCTCTATTTCATACTTGTAGAAGCGTATTCGGGAGAGTGGATGTGGTGATGTAGATGAATTGAAAAATGCCTTGACCGATTTTAATAAGAAAAATAAAGGCAAATCTTTTAATCATATTGATGCATGGGAGGTTGTTAGGGGAGAACTGAAATGGTTGGAACAACCATGCTTTGTTCAAGCATCTTCGGCATCTAATTCCGACAAACGAAGAAAGTCGTCGGAATCTACCTACTATGAGTCGGGAAGCAATGCGCATGTCGAAACTGTTATTCTCGATCTAAATGACGACACAACTCCCACAAGGAAAAGAAAAAGGAAAAAGACCGTTAGCGAGGCATCGACAAAGAATAGTGTTGTTGAACAATTCGAGGCCTACACGTCAAAGAAAACACAAATGTTGGAGGAGGAGATGGAAAAAAACGTGCAAATGATGCATTGGCCGAAAAGTTGATGTCGGCACAACTCGATAGTGTTAAAGAAAAGCAATTGTTTCGGGCCTTGAAGTTCTTTAACGAACCGCATGATCACATAACCAATCAGGCTATGCGAGATTTCACTCTTCGCAAAAAACGTGAGCTCGCGGAGAAATATGGATGGCCTATTGATTTTGAATAATTATGTTTTTTTTCTAAGTATTGTGTAATTTTTTTTCCAACTATTATGTATTTTTATTTTAATTATTAATGAAATATTATGTTTTTATTAAATTATTTATTTATGAAAATAAAAAATAAAAAAATAAAAAGTTGGAGGTTTGGGAGGTATGAAAAAGTAACCATTGCCACTAAAATAAGGGTGGGAGGTATGGAAAAAGTGTGAGTGAGGTGGAATGATATTATTGATGGGTTGGGAGATATGAAATTTTTTTGTAGTGACCATTGCCACCACCCTTATTAAGTTGGGTTTTTTCTGACGTGTATATTAACGGCGCAAGTTAAGCACATCATAAATAGATTAAAGGTACACAAGGATTCACATAAAAGTACACTTGTCTGTATTTTTTTATATGAATCTTTATATACTTTTTCGTGGGCCTTTAATTTGTGTACTTATAATGTGTTTAACTTGTGCCATAAGAGCAAGAGGTATCTTAACCCAAAGTTATTCAATAACTCAGTGACACGTCAGCGCCATATCAGCTTTAACCTTTTCTGAGCTGCCAAAACATTTAAAAACACTCAATATTGAATCAAAATAGTGAAAATATCTCAGGAAAGTGTTTTACATGTTTCAAATGCAAAATAATCAAAAATAGATGAAAAACGCACAAAGTTTTCAAAATTGGCAGTTTCAGTCCCTCATCTTTCAAAAGTTGTCAAATCTAGTCCCTGGCTGTTCTAAAAACTTGAAAAAGTCACCAAAGGTCCTTTTAAATCAAAAAGTTACACAAATAGTCCTTTGGTACAAAGTTTCACAAATTGTCAAGTTTAGTCCCTGAAGTTTGGAAAATTGTCAAAAATGGTCCCTGGGATATTAAAACTTTGAGAAAAACAAATTTTGTCCTTGCACTAATCTTTTATGGCAGGATTGGTCCTTGGTGGAAAAGTTTGGTGAAATTACACAATTGGTCCCTGAAGTTTGAAAGTTTGGCAGTTTTAGTCCCTGGTGAAATTAAAATGGAAAAATCATACAAGGACCATGTACTATTCATCATATGGCAAAATACACCCTTGTGAACACTTTGGAAGATTGCCAAAACTCACCCCTCACTTTCGGTAAATTACAAAAATGGTCCTTGTGCAAATAAAACCAAACCGGACCTTTATTATTATCCAAATCCTAGTCCAATCCACAAAACCTCAAAAGCCCATTCTATCCTAAGCCCAAATAACCATCAGCCCACCCACACCCTTTTAATATAAAAACGGGTCAACGTTTGACCCCCTTGGTCAAACCGAGTCAAACTCCACCCCTACCCCTTTCCCTTTACCAGCCTCCCCCACACCCCAACTTGCAGCCATCCCATCACCACCACCCCACCATCCATGTCAAATCCACCGCCCAAACCACTCATCATACACCCTCACCTCAGCATTTAATGCCATCCCCCCTCTTGGCAATAATCAGAGCAAATTGCAAAATAAATCCTTCCCGCCAAAAACACGTGGCAGTCAATCAGGGCTTGAGCAGTGATCCAATGGCTTAGAAAAGAAGTGGGATTTGCTCAGAAGATAATTGGAACCCTAATGGTGGCCTATAAAAGAGAAGAGAATGCAAGGAAGAAGGATGTAGTTAATTTAGTGTAATTTTCATGTTGAATTAAATTAGTATTTCAAATTCAGTGTACTTTTCATGATTCAAGTATTGTAGTCGCTGTCTAGTTGTATTCTAAGTCTTTTCAAGTAATAAAACTCCAAGTTTCAGTTCTGTTCTTGTTTATGCAATTCACTCAATTTTCTGAATTTCTTAATAATATTATTAGTCAATTGTACCAAGGTTCATGGACTGATATAAGCTCACTTAGGTTCCCTTAAGCTTATTGAAGCTTTTAGAGACCATAAAACTCAGTATCACTAGAAAAAATCAAAAATATAAAAAAGTTAACAATAGTCAACTATGCTTGTTTTGAGTTTGATTTCAGGTTTCTGAGGTATTGAAGGACAAGCTTGGAAGTGGAATAAGCCTATCTAAAGATAGGCATCAGTGGAAAACCCTTTGTTAATGCTAAGGGTAGCTTGTAAGCTTTGCTTATTTCTAATTTTCCCCTAAAAATCTCAATTCCTTATAATCTTTGTTGCTTGCTTGTTAATTGCTATTCTGTGTTTCTTGTGCTTATTGATTGTTGTTTAAGTGATTTACAGTTTAATATACATAACTTGTTTGTTAGAATTTATAGTTACTTAAAATCCTAGGTTTCACAGTCAAACTAGTTTAAGTACTAATCTGGTGCATTTGTAGTTGCTATCTATTTCTAAGTGCTTAAATAAGTTTAACTAATCATAATTAGTAGTTGTGAATCAAGTTCATAAGCCCTAGCACCTAATTGATTTGAATAACACAAAACAGTCTTGCTTAAAGGGGTGTTTGGCACATACTGCATCTCTGAGTTCTAGGGGCTTGTGGGTGATATATTTGGTTCAGTTGTATTCTAATAGGTTCATGTAAGTCATTTAAGGTGTAAAAACTAGTACCTAATAAGCAAAAGTCAAAATCATAAAATCCCCCCCCCCCCCACAGTTAACTGTGAGGGGTTTGGGTGCTTAGATCCATCACATTAGCCACAAAGGTTGTTAATTTAGAGTAATCTAGCTTAGATATAGTTCATAACTTAATTTATAATCAGTAGGAGTCAGTAGAAATCCAAATAAGTCAAACTTTGTGTTTTCCTCAAAAAGTCAAAAGTTGCTCATCAGATTTTTCCAAAACTTGTGGGAATTTTATTTAATTTTGTGTTTGGATTGAAGACTTGAAACTTGTTTTTACTTGTTGTCTTCCAGCTCAAATTTGAGCTTTCACCTTTCTTTGATTTTTGTGAATTTTTGTGTGGGCTCCACACAACTCCAAACTCACTTGTAAGGGACTGACTTCCCCTGCACCAGCAGACCACCACAACACCACCACCTTTGGTGGCTGTTGTAGGCCACATCAGTGGGTCCCAGTGACTCATTTTGGCTTTTCCCAACCCTCCTCCTACCAGGGTTCAAGAATTGACCTTTTGTTTGACCTAGGAACTAGTGGACCCCACCTGGATTCAGCCCAAAAGTCTGTCCCATTTCTGTGTAAAATTTCAAGTGTCAAAGTGCTTATTTTGTCCCAAACAGCTTATCTGTGCTCTTTGCTTGTTGTTTTTAGCTTATTTAAGTCTATTGTGCTTAATTGAACCTAGTTTCATCATTGTGGACCCCACATACAGTCATTTGTGCTTATTTTGCTACTTAGTCAATAAAAGTCAAACTGTTTAGGTCAAGGGGGTGCACACAGCTTATTTTTAAGCTAGATTAAAAGTTGTTTTACAAAAGTTTCTCATTTTCATCATATCTTTAGCTGTCAAAAAGAAAAACTGCAAAAAAACCAAACATGAAAATAGTGATAGCTTCTATTTAATAGATTCTATCTTTTTTATTTTTCATTTCAGCTTATTTATAAGCACTTTTCCATTTTTATAATTTTCTTAATTTCCTAGTACCTTTAAGTATTTAAAATAAATTTTTTAGATTTTTCCTAAACAGTTTACTATTTATTAGATTTAAAAGTAGTTTAATTAATTAAATAGGTAATATTAGTAATTAATTAGTTTTCTTAGATTTTTATTAACAACAGTAGGTTTTTATAATTTTTCTAAGTTTTATAAATTAGTTAAGACTTTTAGAAAATATATTTTTAGTTTCTACTGTTGATTTTCTGATTTTCTCATTTTAATTATTTAAATTAGATTTAAATTAATTAAAAGGTAAATAATTAGTGGAATAGCCTAAATATAATTTTTAGAAGTTTTTATAATTTTGTAGGATTCTTGTGATGGTTAAATAGTTTTATAAATTTTCTCATAATTTTCTAAGTTAATTTAGTATTATTAGTAATTTAAAATAGTTTAACTAGTTTAATTAATATAAATTGTTTTTAATTGATAAAAAACTCATAAAAAGACAAAAATATTTATTTTTATTTCTTATAGTTTCTTCAAGTTCTTTTTAAGGTTTAGAAAATATTTTTGCAAGTTTTTAGTTTATTTTGTAATCTTTATAATTTTTAGTTAATTTAAAGTAGATTTTAAATAGTTTTATTAATTAAATAATATTTAAATATTAAAATAATCATTTTTATAATTTCATTTTCATTTTCAATTTTCTTTTAATTTTAAGTTTTCAAAAGTTCACTTGCACCCCTGTAGTTTGTAATTGTTCAAAACTCATTTTCCTGTCTGTTACGTGATACCAAATTGTGAATTTGTGCATATATCTGTATATCTGTTATTTGTGAATATTATCACTGTGTGAATACCAAAATATCAGTAGCGAAATCAATTCCATATCATCTTGGCTACTGTCCTCAGTGCCACTCATTCCCATAAACGATTCCCAAAAGCACCATTTCAATCTCGCTAGGACTTATCGACCCGGAGACACACTATACTATCACCGGAGAATTGGAACGAGGCTGTCTTTGACTTATTGACCTTGGTCAATAATATCTGACCATTTCGGGACCAATCAAAATTTTGGCGCCGCTGCCGGGGAGGTTGTTGCGTGTTTTTAAAATAGTTTTAAGTTTAGTGGTTTTCAAAACCCTCCCTGTACAAATTTCACACAAATTTGTAAAAAGTTTTTGTAAAAATATAATCATATCAAAAAAGTTCATTAACACTTTTCCTGAAGTGTTAACAACACCAAAAAAATCAAAAACAACAAAACAAACTGTGAAGTTAAATTACTTCGTTTTCTTTAAGATTACAACCTAAAACAGTTGGTTTAAGGTAAGTTCTGACATTAAATTGCGAACTGAAGAGGAATCCATTCTTTCCTCCCGCCAGCCTGCGAGTAATCTTAAAAGAACGATTTCGGTTAACGAATCAGTTCCAAAAATATTTCCCAAAGTTTTCTGCACACACACCCATAAGCCTAAAATAGTTTTTCAAATTAATAAACACATAAAATCTTACCACCGCAAACCAAGGCTGAACACCTACCAACTGGGGGTGTGGACATAATAAGTTCCCAAACTTAAGATAAAAACTTGCCTTTATATCCCTGTGAGTGGTGTACCTTTTTTAAAGAAGCCATTCACTTGTGATTATTGGTTTTGCCTCGATCTTGTTTTGAAAAATTGTTTTTAGTGCATGCGCACTCGGTCACAAACAAAACGTAAACATCAGAAAAACGTACCCGAGCTACGTACTGTTACAGAAGAACCAAAAACCGAGATGGCCGCTGGGCCACCACCACCTTTACCACCCCCTGACCCTCCCAGGGATGACCCAGCTCCCGATCTCCGAACGATGGAGGAGCTGTGCCAGCCTACCATGCAAGGGAGGGGCGGGCCTATTGCACCACTCACTATTGAGGCTACGGACTTTGGCCTCAAGCACCACATGATCCAACAAGTCCAGAATTTGTGTCAATTTCACGTATTACCGGGTGACGATGCTAACAAGCACTTTGACAAATACCTTACGGTCACCCAAAGCATGAAACAGCATGGTGTCACCGATGATGCCCTCCGGCTGTATCTCTTCCCCTATTCTCTCACTCATCATGCCACTGCATGGTTTGACCGACTCCCAAAGAATTCTATTCGTACCTTTGATGAATTGGTAACCAAGTTTTTAGCAAAATATTTTCCACCTTCCTTGGTTACCAAGTTACGAAATGATATCAGCAACTTCCGGCAACGTCCCGATGAGTCTCTCTTTGAGGCTTGGGAACATTATAAGCTAGCTATTGATCGGTGCCCTAACCACAATATGTTACAAGTTACCATCACAGATACCTTCTATAATGGTCTGACATTGAGGCACCGGGATATTCTCAATGCTGCTGCTGGTGGGACCTTTATGAAAAGGCGTCCCGAAGAGTGTTATGACTTAATTGAGAACATGACTGCCCACCATAACTTTTGGGATTCCTCTGCGGAGAGGGATGAGTCATGCAAATCAATCATTCCTTCATCATCATCTCCTGAAATAATTGCTCTTACCAAAAAGATGGATGATATTTCTACGGCTGTGTTGAGAATGAACCAAACGATGCAAAATCAGGTTCAAAATTAACAAGTGAAAGCCGTGGCCCGAAGTTGTGAAACTTGTGGGGGCCCACATCTTTATTCCGAGTGTCCAGCTACTGCTAGCTTTCTTCAAGAGAACGTTTATGCTGCTCACGGTTCCTACAACATGGGGGGTAATTCTTACCAACCACAAGGGGACCGTAATCTCTTAAGCTATCGTTCCAACAATTTTCTCGGACCTCCCGGTTTTAACCAAAATCAAAACCGTAACTCGAATTAGAATTTTAACCAAGGTCAAAACTCAAATTTCCAAAACCCGAACCAAAACCAAGGTCATTTTAATCAAAACAATTTTCAAAATGGCAATCAAAATCAAGGTTTTCAAGGAAATTTTCAAAGAAACCAAAATCAAGGGAATTACAATCAGGGTAATTTCAATCAGAGAAACAATTTTCAGGGTAACAACAATCAAAATCAAGGGAATTTTTAAAACAACCGTGTTCAAAATCCTCCTCAAAACGTTGTTCCACCCTCGTCTTCCTCCGATGAAGTGCTAAAACAATTCATGAAAGCACAAGAGGAAACGAATCGGTTATTGATCAGCAAGATCTCTAAGCTTCAGAAGTCTTTAAATGATCGACCCTCGGGCCCGGGTACACTACCGAGCAACACGATCGCTAACCCGAGGGGTGATGTCAAAGCGATCACCACCCGAAGTGGGGTATCATACAATGGACCCTCGATTCCCTCTACCTCTTCTTCTCCTCCTACTAAGGTAGCGGAACGTGAACCTGAGGTTACCACGGACACGGTACTTCCTACTAATAACGGAGGTATCAACAACGTCCACCCTCAAGTTGTCCCGGTCCCGACTCATAAGTCGAAAGTTGTATTTGATCCCCCTGTGAGTTCTGATGAAATTCCAAAGAATGATCCTAAGCCTTCAATTCCATATCCTTCACGTTTGAATGATCAAAAGAACCGCGAAAAAGCTAACCATCAGATGGAAAAAATTTACCAAATTTTTCAAGAGTTACATTTCGATATTAGCTTCGCGGATGCTCTTCTTCTCATGCCTAAATTTGCTTCAACAATCAAAAATTGATAAGCAACAAAGAAAAACTCTGTGAAATGGCAAAAACTCCTCTAAATGAGCATTGCTCAGCAGTGCTCTTGAAAAAGCTTCCCGAAAAGCTTGGAGATCCCGGGAAATTTCTCATTCCTTGTGTTTTCCCGGGGATGGTTGAATGCTTTGCCTTGGCCGATCTTGGCGCAAGCATTAACCTTATGCCGTACACAGTCTGGAAAAGACTCTTTCTTCCTGCTCTCACTCCGACCTGCATGACTCTCGAGCTTGCAGACCGTACTATATCTGGTCCTCTCGGCATTGCCGAAGATATCTTCGTGAAAGTAGGAAAGTTCCATTTTCCGGCAGATTTCGTGATTGTTGATTTCGATGCTGACCCAAGAGTTCCTCTCATTCTCGGGAGGGGATTCTTATGAACGGGTCGTGCTTTAATCGATGTATTCGAAGAAGAAATCACTCTACGTGTTGATGGTGAAGCCATCACATTCAATCTTGATCAGACTTCAAGATACTCCTCCAACTATGACGCTGAAACGGTTAACCGAATTGACATCATCGATGTTGCGTCTGAGGAGTCTTCTCAAGAAGTCCTTGGTTTCTCAACAAGTGGCAGTACCACTCCTTCTACTGATCCTATCATTTCCGACTCTTCCCCTTCTCTCACTCCGTTTGAGGGAAGTGACTTCCTTCTGGAAGAGGTCGAGGCTTTTCTTGCTCAGGATAGCTCAATTCCTCATGAGATTGATGAGAACTATCTTGACCCGGAGGGGGACATTCTTCTTCTTGAAAGATTGTTAAATGACGATCCTTCACCCTCTCCGTTTCCAAAAATACTTCATAAAGCGGAAGTCAAAAATGTTGAAATAACTGAAGACTTTCCCGAGGTTGAGCTCAAGGACGTGCCTCCTCATCTAGAATATGCATTTCTGGAGGGTGATAATAAATTACCCGTCATTATTGCTAAAGACTTAAAAGATGAGGAAAAGGCAGCACTCCTAAAGGTTCTTAAGGCAAACAAGCAAGCAATTGCTTGGAAACTCTCCGACATTAAGGGCATAATCCCGAACTTTTGTACTCATAAAATCTTAATGGAGGATGACTTTAAGCCAGCAGTGCAACAACAGAGAAGGGTAAATCCCAAAATCCACGAAGTTATCAAACAAGAGGTTCTAAAACTTCTTGATGCGGGATTGATTTACCCTATATCTGATAGTCCTTGGGTTAGCCCAATTCATTGTGTTCCTAAAAAGGGTGGCAGTTGTCACCAACGAGGATAACGAGTTGATTCCAACTTGTTTGGTCACAGGATGGCGAGTATGTATTGACTATCGAAAGTTGAATGAAGCCACCCGTAAAGACCATTTTCCTCTCCCTTTTATGGACCAAATGCTCGAAAGACTTGCGGGGAATGAATACTACTGCTTCCTCGATGGTTTTTCGGGTTACTTCCAAATCCCCATTGATCCACAGGATCAGAAGAAAACTACCTTCACATGCCCCTACGGAACTTTTGCTTACAGACGTATGCCTTTCGGCTTATGTAATGCACCAGGCACGTTCCAGAGGTGCATGATGTCTATCTTTTCCGACATGATCGGGAAAACCATGGAGGTATTTATGGATGACTTTTCAGTCATCGGGGATTCATTCCAGACCTGTCTCTCCCACTTGGAACAGATGCTTAAACGTTGCAAAGAAACGAATTTAAGTCTCAACTGGGAGAAGAGTGACTTTATGGTTAAAGAGGGCATTGTCCTCGGCCATAAAATTTCAAAAAACGGGATTGAGGTTGACAAAGCCAAAATCGATGTCATTGTTAAATTACCTCATCCCACCACCGTTAAAGGTGTTAGGAGCTTTTTGGGTCATGCCGGCTTCTACCGTAGGTTTATCCAAGATTTCTCTAAGATTGCCCGGCCTATGACCCATCTCCTCGAGAAGGATGCTCCTTTCATCTTCTCTCCTGAGTGCATCGAAGCTTTTGAAACATTAAAGAAAAAGCTTACTGAGGTACCGATTCTTGTTGCCCCCGATTGGGACCTACCTTTTGAGCTTATGTGCGATGCTAGTGATTTTGCCATAGGTGCGGTCTTGGGGCAACGAAAAGCTAAATACTTTCAGCCTATACACTACGCAATCAAAACTATGTCCGAGGCTCAGAGTCATTACACCACCACTGAAAAAGAACTCCTAGCTGTGGTGTATGCCTTTGAGAAATTCCGGCCATACTTAATCTTGACCAAATGCGTGGTGTATACAGGTCACTCAGCTTTGAAGTACCTATTTGCAAAGCAAGATGCAAAGCCGAGGCTTCTCCGTTGGGTTCTCCTCCTCCAAGAATTCGATATCCGTGATAAAAAAGGAGCCGAGAACCTTGTTGCTGATCATCTCTCACGATTAGAAAACCCTCATCAAGATGTGTCCGAGAAACAGGAAATAAACGAAACATTTCCTCTTGAGACACTCAATGCGGTTGCTTTTCGTGGTGACTCTACTACCCCATGGTTTGCCGACTTTGCAAATTACCATGCGGGTAACTTCATCGTGAAGGGGATGACGTCCCAACAGAAGAACAAATTCTTCAAAGACGTTAGACATTACTTCTGGGATGACCCCTATCTCTTCAAAATCTGTGCCGATCAAGTCATCAGGCGATGTGTATACGGACAGGAAGCCGCTGATATTCTCAAGGCTTGCCATGCTGGACCCACCGGGGGCCATCATAGTCCTAACTACACCGCCAAAAAGGTGTTTGATTCCGGTTTCTATTGGCCCACGATCTATAAGGATGCCCACGAGTTAGTCAAAGCTTGTGATGCTTGTCAGCGTCACGGGAATATTTCACAAAAGAACAAAATGCAACAAAATGCCATTCAAGTTTGTGAAATCTTTGACGTCTGGGGCATTGATTTTATGGGGCCATTCCTATCTTCTCGTGGAAACAAATACATTCTCGTGGCTGTTGACTATTTGTCAAAATGGGTTGAGGCTAAGGCCTTACCCACTAACGATGCCCGAGTTGTTGTGAAATTCTTGAAATCCCTCTTTGCTCGATTTGGGACTCCACGTGCCATCATTAGTGATCGCGGTACTCACTTTTGGAATGATCAATTTGCAAAAGTCATGCTAAAGTATGGTGTTACTCATCGTCTTTCTACCGCGTATCACCCACAAACAAGTAGGCAGGTGGAGGTTTTAAACCGTGGTATTAAACGGATTCTTGAGAGGACCGTAGGTGAAAACCGTGCTTCCTGGTCGGACAAACTAGATGATGCACTCTGGGCCTTCCGTACAGCTTACAAAACACCCATGGGTGTACTCCATACAAGCTTGTATACGGGAAGGCGTGTCATTTACCGATCAAGCTCGAGCACAAAGCCTACTGGGCCTTGAAACATGCAAACTATGATCTTCATAAAGCGGGCGATCACCGTAAGGTTCAACTCAATGAATTAAACGAACTTCGTGATCAAGCCTATGAGAACTCCTTGATCTACAAAGAAAAGACAAAGAAGATTCATGACTCTAAGATTAAGAACCGCGTTTTCAACGTCGGTGACAGAGTCCTTCTTTTCAACTCAAGGTTAAAGATCTTCTCGGGGAAATTGAAAACCCGATGGACTGGACCATTCACTGTTGCTAAAGTATATCCATACGGGACTGTTGAGTTATCTCAACCCGAAGGTCCCAACTTCAAAGTGAATGGTCATCATTTGAAACACTCTTTTGGAGAGGACATACCACCCATGGTTGTCCCGGATCTCCAAACTTTCCCCATGGACCAATGAATTCGGGGATCGAGTCAAGCTAGTGACTCGGTGAACAAAAATTAGCAAAATATATGGGATTTCACCCGTATTTCTGACTTCTTTCTACTTTCTACCACTCTAGTGTGGGGGAGTGGCCGTCCCCCACCTTTTGAAAAGTAAATATGTATATAAGTTTCAGTTCAAAAAAAAATGTTTATATGTACAGATAAATAAAGTGAAAAATAAAAATCGATATTTCTACAGTTAGATTCGAATATTAGCTTTTTCCGTTCAGAGATTCGGCATAATAGCTGGGACTTTGAATATTGGGGACAATATTCAATTCTAGTGTTGGGGGGGGGGGGGGGGAATTCTTACGAATTTTATCACAAAATACTTTCTAAGTACCCCCATTTTGGCCTAAATTTTTCAAAAATTTTTTACTTTATTTCAAAATTTTTGTGGTAATCAGTCCGCCAAAGTCTAAATGACAAATGGATTGGCTAGTCCAGGAGCAAATGGCTCTTGGTAAAGACATCTCAAACCTGTTGATGGCTTGCAATTTGCCCAAAATTGTATGGTACCTCAACTCGCCATATCCCATAAAGCGAATGAGTTGGCTAGCCCACAAGATTATGGCTTGTGGTAAAGGCCGTGGAAAATCCATAATTGGTAATCAGCTCACCAAGATGTTGACTTAGTCCATCAAGATGCTGGCTAGTCCAGAAGCAAACGGCTTTTGGTAAAGACTAATCAAATCCGTTGACAGCTGGTGGTTTGCTCAAAATCACACGGTTATCAGGTGTGCCACAGTTCTTACACCTGGCTACTCCAGAAGTGATGGCTTTTGGTAATGAGGTTTTCAAATCCATCAAGTTTTTCTCAAAAGATTGCTAGGGACTAGCAATGTTTTAGTTTGGGGGATTGATGAATGTGTAAATACTCATCATTTTTACCTTTTCTGAGCTGCCAAAACATCTAAAAACACTCAATATTGAATCAAAATAGTGAAAATATCACAGGAAAGTGTTTTACATGTTTCAAATGCAAAATAATCAAAAACAGATGAAAAACGCACAAAGTTTGCAAAATTGGCAGTTTCAGTCCCTCATCTTTCAAAAGTTGTCAAATCTATTCCCTGGCTGTTCTAAAAACTTGAAAAAGTCACCAAAGGTCCTTTTAAATCAAAAAGTTACACAAATAGTCCTTTGGTACAAAGTTTCACAAATTGTCAAGTTTAGTCCCTGAAGTTTGGAAAATTGTCAAAAATGGTCCCTGGGATATTAAAACTTTCAGAATAACAAATTTTGTCCTTGCACTAATATTTTATGGCAGGATTGGTCCTTGGTGGAAAAGTTTGGTGAAATTACACTATTGGTCCCTGAAGTTTGAAAGTTTGGCAGTTTTAGTCCCTGGTGAAATTAAAATGGGAAAATCATACAAGGACCATGTACTATTCATCATATGGAAAAATACACCCTTGTGAACACTTTGGAAGATTGCCAAAACTCACCCCTCACTTTTGGTAAATTACAAAAATGGTCCTTGTGCAAATAAAACCAAACCGGACCCTTATTATTATCCAAATCCTAGTCCAATCCACAAAACCTCAAAAGCCCATTCTATACTAAGCCCAAATAACCATCAGCCCACCCACACCCTTTTAATATAAAAACGGGTCAACGTTTAACCCCCTTGGTCAAACCGAGTCAAACTCCACCCCTACCCCTTTCCCTCTACCAGCCTCCCCCACACCCCAACTTGCAGCCATCCCATCACCACCACCCCACCATCCATGTCAAATCCACTGCCCAAACCACTCATCATACACCCTCACCTCAGCATTTAATGCCACCCCCCTCTTGGCAATAATCAGAGCAAATTGCAAAATAAATCCTTCCCGCCAAAAACACGTGGCAGTCAATCAGGGCTTGAGCAGTGATCCAATGGCTTATAAAAGATGTGGGATTTGCTCAGAAGATAATTGGAACCCTAATGGTGGCCTATAAAAGAGAAGAGAATGCAAGGAAGAAGGATGTAGTTAATTTAGTGTAATTTTCATGTCGAATTAAATTAGTATTTCAAATTCAGTGTACTTTTCATGATTCAAGTATTGTAGTAGCTGTCTAGTTGTATTCTAAGTCTTTTCAAGTAATAAAACTCCAAGTTTCAGTTCTGTTCTTGTCTATGCAATTCACTCAATTTTCTGAATTTCTTAATAATATTAGTAGTCAATTGTACCAAGGTTCATGGACTGATATAAGCTCACTTAGGTTCCCTTAAGCTTATTGAAGCTTTTAAGAGACCATAAAACTCAGTATCACTAGAAAAGTTCAAAAATATAAAAAAGTCAACAATAGTCAACTGTGCTTGTTTTGAGTTTGATTTCAGGTTTCTGAGGTATTGAAGGACAAGCTTGGAAGTGGAATAAGCCTATCTAAAGATAGGCATCAGTGGAAAACCCTTTGTTCATGCTAAGGGTAGCTTGTAAGCTTTGCTTATTTCTAATTTTCCCCTAAAAATCTCAATTCCTTATAATCTTTGTTGCTTGCTTGTTAATTGCTATTCTGTGTTTCTTGTGCTTATTGATTGTTGTTTAAGTGATTTACAGTTTAATATACATAACTTGTTTGTTAGAATTTATAGTTACTTAAAATCCTAGGTTTCACAGTCAAACTAGTTTAAGTATTAATCTGGTGCATTTGTAGTTGCTATCTATTTCTAAGTGCTTAAATAAGTTTAACTAATCATAATTAGTAGTTGTGAATCAAGTTCATAAGCCCTAGCACCTAATTGATTTGAATAACACAAAACAGTCTTGCTTAAAGGGGTGTTTGGCACATACTGCATCTCTGAGTTCTAGAGGCTTGTGGGTGATATATTTGGTTCAGTTGTATTCTAATAGGTTCATGTAAGTCATTTAAGGTGTAAAAACTAGTACCTAATAAGCAAAAGTCAAAATCATAAAAATCCCCCCCCCCCCACACAGTTAACTGTGAGGGGTTTGGGTGCTTAGATCCATCACATTAGCCACAAAGGTTGTTAATTTAGAGTAATCTAGCTTAGATATAGTTCATAACTTAATTTATAATCAGTAGGAGTCAGTAGAAATCCAAATAAGTCAAACTTTGTGTTTTCCTCAAAAAGTCAAAAGTTGCTCATCAGATTTTTCCAAAACTTGTGGGAATTTTATTTAATTTTGTGTTTGGATTGAAGACTTGAAACTTGTTTTTACTTGTTGTCTACCAGCTCAAATTTGAGGTTTCACCTTTCTTTGATTTTTGTGAATTTTTGTGTGGGCTCCACACAACTCCAAACTCACTTGCAGGGGACTGACTTCCCCTGCACCAGCAGACCACCACAACACCACCACCTTTGGTGGCTGTTGTAGGCCACATCAGTGGGTCCCAGTGACTCATTTTGGCTTTTCCCAACCCTCCTCCTACCAGGGTTCAAGAATTGACCTTTTGTTTGACCTAGGAACTAGTGGACCCCACCTGGATTCAGCCCTAAAGTCTGTCCCATTTCTGTGTAAAATTTCAAGTGTCAAAGTGCTTATTTGGTCCCAAACAGCTTATCTGTGCTCTTTGCTTGTTGTTTTTAGCTTATTTAAGTCTATTGTGCTTAATTGAACCTAGTTTCATCATTGTGGACCCCACATACAGTCATTTGTGCTTATTTTGCTACTTGGTCAATAAAAGTCAAACTGTTTAGGTCAAGGGGGTGCACACAACTTATTTTTAAGCTAGATTAAAAGTTGTTTCACAAAAGTTTCTTATTTTCATCATATCTTTAGCTGTCAAAAAGAAAAACTGCAAAAAAACCAAATATGAAAATAGTGATAGCTTCTATTTAATAGATTCTATCTTTTTTATTTTTCATTTCAGCTTATTTATAAGCACTTTTCCATTTTTATAATTTTCTTAATTTCCTAGTACCTTTAAGTATTTAAAATAAATTTTTTAGATTTTTCCTAAACAGTTTACTATTTATTAGATTTAAAAGTAGTTTAATTAATTAAATAGGTAATATTAGTAATTAATTAGTTTCCTTAGATTTTTATTAACAACAGTAGGTTTTTATAATTTTTCTAAGTTTTATAAATTAGTTAAGACTTTTAGAAAATATATTTTTAGTTTCTACTGTTCATTTTCTGATTTTCTGATTTTAATTATTTAAATTAGATTTAAATTAATTAAAAGGTAAATAATTAGTGGAATAGCCTAAATATAATTTTTAAAAGTTTTTATAATTTTGTAGGATTCTTGTGACGGTTAAATAGTTTTATAAATTTTTTCATAATTTTCTAAGTTAATTTAGTATTATTAGTAATTTAAAATAGTTTAATTAGTTTAATTAATATAAATAGTTTTTAATTGATAAAAAACTCATAAAAAGACAAAAATATTTATTTTTATTTTTTATAGTTTCTTCAAGTTCTTTTTAAGGTTTAGAAAATATTTTTGCAAGTTTTTAGTTTATTTTGTAATCTTTATAATTTTTAGTTAATTTAAAGTAGATTTAAATTAGATTTTAAATAGTTTTATTAATTAAATAATATTTAAATATTAAAATAATCATTTTTATAATTTCATTTTCATTTTCAATTTTCTTTTAATTTTAAGTTTTTAAAAGTTCACTTGCACCCCCTGTAGTTTGTAATTGTTCAAAACCCATTTTTCTGTCTGTTACGTGATACCAAATTGTGAATTTGTGCATATATCTGTATATCTGTTATTTGTGAATATTATCATTTTGTGAATGCCAAAATATCAGTAGCAAAATCAATTCCATATCATCTTGGCTACTGTCCTCAGTGCCACTCATTCCCATAAACGATTCCCAAAAGCACCATTTCAATCTTGCTGGGACTTAACGACCCGGAGACACACTATACTATCACCGGAGAATTGGGACGAGTCTGTCTTTGACTTATTGACCTTGGTCAATAATATCTGACCGTTTCGGGACCAATCAGGTGCAAAGGAGTATCCTTACCCGATTACGAAATGAACAAGAAAAAGAGCTAAGGCTGATTACCAACTTGCTAGGTGAGATAACAAGAATTATGATGCAGAAGGAAGATCGTGCTCCAGAGATCCAAAGGTTGTGTGAGCTGCGTCAAGA
Source organism: Artemisia argyi (assembly GCA_030686995.1). Lineage (NCBI taxonomy): Eukaryota > Viridiplantae > Streptophyta > Magnoliopsida > Asterales > Asteraceae > Artemisia > Artemisia argyi. Next base: position 164,431,022 of record CM060704.1, read on the forward strand.
CCATCCAACAATCACAATCGGTCTAGAAACTCTATTAAGAAACGATGAAACAGATCTGCAAATTCATGTAGCCTTGAAGATGGTTAGGGAACAAGTGTTGCAAGTGTGGGAGGAAAAATCAGATCTCATAGACAATTACAAGTCTATATAATACCTTCGTGAGAATCGTAGGATGATTTGTGTTTTCGTATCGTTATTCTAAGTTTGAATGTGATGTACTGGAATTTTAAATTTACGGTAACCTTTGATTTATAATCACAAGGGGGTCTTATGAAATTTTTGTTTCTTGAAATCAAATAATGAAAATCTTGCAAGGGGGCAAAAGTGTAATTTTTTTTATTCAAGCCGGCCTTAACGTGACATTAAAGGGATAACTTGCTGTGTTAACGCCCTCTTAACGCACGTCCCTAGTACCTTAACGCGAGCTTTAATGTGGCAATCTAGTGGTTAACGTGGGAGCAAAAGGCAAGGTACCTAATGCTCTAATGGCATAAGTTAGAAAAACACTGTTAAGTTTTAAAACGAAAATTGGAAATTGAATCATAGTTCCTGTAGGTCCTGCTTTGATGTTAGACATTCCTTTTTGTCAAAATGATATTCGTTAAAATTATCACCCACCAATCGCAACAGGTTTTAATCTAAAAATATTACTGATTACTTGTCTCATTAAATATAAAAAATGATTTCAGTTTTTTAAGTGTGGGGAAAAACTATGCTAACATGCAAAGTAAGGAAAATACTTATGTATCATCCATAAACTTATAAACACGGCTCACTTTGTCACTCATACTTAGATGATTGACACTTACGCAGTAGAAAAATAAGTAAAAAGATCTCGCATTTCTTATGCATGTATTAAGGATACAAAATAAATATATTTTTATGCATTTCAATCGCTACCCAAAAATGCTACCGGATACCACTAAACCAAAGACTTATTATCTAAACCTTCAATCGAACTAATATGTTAATAATTAAACTCGGATAACTTATTATAAAGCTTCATCATTTAACATTTGAAAAGTACTTTTATTTGTTATAACAGTTAGTCATATGGAACAAAATTTTGTTTTGTAGCAAAATTTATGAAGTAACTTTCAGAGGCGAAACAAGAAATATGGCAGGGTGATCACATGCTTTCTTAGCAAAATAATAATAATAATAATAATAATAATAATAATAATAATAATAATAATAATAATAATAATAATAAAAAATAAAAAAAAAATAAATAAAAATAAAAAATTGTACTATACATTTTTTTAAAGGGATATCTTGGCTACAATTACTGTAACCAAGATGGCTACAATCTTCACTAATATTACACAAAAAAATAATTCAGAACTCACTAAAATGATTCAGGGACCCACAAAAAAATTCAGAGACTCATAAATTATAACAAAAAATTGTAAGGAATTAGCTACAAAAAATTGTAGCTAATATATATATATATATATATATATAGCCACTACAACAAATTTGTCATTTTTACACACTTTTTTCTTCACACTTTATAAAGTGTGAGCTTTTTTCTAAACATATTCACACTTAAGAGTGTGAATAATTGTTTCAAAATCCTCACACTTAAAAAGTGTGAAGAATTTCAATCTCACACTTAAAAGTGTGAAGAATTATCTCAAAATCAAATCATCACACTTAAAAGTGTGAAGAATTATTTCAAAATAAAAATCATCATGCTTAAAAGTGTGTAGAATTATTTTAAAACTCTCACACTTAAAAGTGTGAAAAATCTTCATAAGACTTCACACATAAAAGTGTGAAAATATTTGCTACATCCAATTGGTTCACACATATACTAGTGTGAACTTTTTGATTCTTCACACTTTAAAGTGTAGCTACATACTCTAATAAGTGTGAGTATATTACTATTTTGTAGTAGTGAGCTAATTTTATAATTTGCCCTACTAACAAAGCAATTTATAATGTAATTTTCAAAAATTATCAAAGTTTGGTCACTAGATCATATCTTTCTTGCTCGGCCGGATAACTTGGCATAGATATATGATCAGTTGACATGAAATTACCAAACTAACCATGAGCAGTTGTGTGTGTCTGTGCGCACTGTAGAGCGAGAAAAAATGTTTTTGATCAGTGTTTAAACCGTACACCAAATTCAGAAAAATTAAGATAGAATTTAAATAAATAAATAAAGTAAAAAAGCCAAAACACAAAAGTGATTGCATGGGAATTTTTTCTGTACCAGAGGAAGTACTACTGCATCATACAGTAACATGTGCATCAACAGTTGTACCTAGCTACACACAACTAAAAATTCCCATTATATAAAAAGTTATCCAACCAAGAAAATATTTTATAAAAAGTTAAACAACCTCATCATATAACTACAAGTATATAAAGATATATAGTCTTCTTGTATCATATTCATACATGCTCCTACTATACTCTCTAAACCTTCTTCATTTTTTTCATAACTAGAGAGAGAAAGTGTACACAAGTACTAAATCTCAAAAACCCTAAATTTACAATTTTCATTTGTTTTAACGTTGTGTTTTAAGGAAGATAGCACCATAGCTAGGGTTTCATCTTTAGAGGGGTGCGGGGGGTTGGTGTTTGAGTCAAGTGATGCGATCAGGAGGTTGTAGTGTACAACAGACACTAACAAGTGAGGCTGCTTCAGTCTTGAAGCACTCTCTAAGTTTAGCAAGAAGGAGAGGCCATGCTCAGGTAACTCCCCTTCATGTGGCTGCAACTCTTTTAATGAGTTCAAGAGCCACTATTCTAAGAAGAGCTTGCATTAAGTCACAAACAAATGTTTCAAATCATTCCAGTGTCACAACTCAGTTTGGACCTAACAGTAGTAATGTCTCACCACCTTTTCATTGTAGAGCACTTGAGCTTTGTTTCAATGTTGCTCTAAATAGGCTTCCAACTACACCTGGACCTTTGCTTCATGGTCAACCTTCTTTGTCTAATGCACTTATTGCTGCACTTAAAAGAGCTCAAGCTCATCAAAGAAGAGGGTGTATTGAAAGCCAACAAACTCAAAGCCAACAAAATTGTCATTCACAGCAACAACCACCTTTGTTAGCTATAAAAGTTGAGCTTGAGCAACTTATTATATCTATTCTTGATGATCCTAGTGTTAGTAGGGTTATGAGGGAAGCTGGTTTTTCTAGTACAGCTGTTAAAAACAATTTAGAAGATTATAACTCAAACTCTTTAACTTCTGCTCCAAGAGTCTTTTTCAGCAGTTCTGGTGGAGGTGTTTACTCAACACCATCTTCACCAAATTCTGATCATACCCTTCATCAAAATCCAAATTTTTGGCAGACCCATTTCTTGAATCAGTCTGCTGAGCAAAACCCTTGTTTTGTTTCACCTAAAGCTGATGATTCCATAAAAAAAGATGTCAATTTGGTTATAGATGTTTTACTAGGGAAAAAACCAAGAAAAAACACGGTTATTATAGGCGATTCTGTGGCGTTGACCGAGGCGGTTGTGGTCGAGCTAATGGCGAAAGTCGAAAGAGGAGATGTCCCTAGTGAGCTTAAATATGCTCATTTTATAAAGTTTCAGTTTTCATCAGTGCCATTAAGGTTCATGAAAAGAGAAGAAGTGGAGATGAATTTAGCAGATTTAAGAAGAAAAGTTGAGTCATTATCATCTAATGGTGGGGGTGTGATAATCTATGCAGGTGATTTAAAATGGACAGTTGATGAAAAAAATGTTATTGGTTATAGTCCAGTAGATCATCTTGTTGTAGAAATTGGAAGGTTGATATCACAATATAATGTTAGTAGCAAAGTGTGGTTAATTGGTACAGCAAATTACCAAACATTTATGAAATGCAAGATGAAGCAAACTTCACTTGAGGTTCAATGGAGTCTTCAAGCTGTTTCTGTTCCTTCTGGTGGTCTTGGCTTAAGTCTCAATGCAACTACAACAAGGTATGGATACATTATTTTTTTTTTCGCGGTTTATGTTAAACTTATAAGCGTGTAAATATTTTAGACTTTTATGTGAATTTTAACTAGATTATTCATATTTTTGAACATAAATATTTACATGTCACATGTAACAGCATATTTTTTGGCCTTAGTTCATGACTTTTGATATTTGTAACTTTGTAAGCGTGTGATCTTTATGCATGTGTCATCTAGAATGAATTGATTTGCTAAGCCTATGTACAAGTTAATATTACATGAAGTGCACATATTTCAAAAGCTATGATGTGAAAATAATATATTTGGTAAGTTTACTTTGTGAATCTGTACATATGAAATGTGTTTTGGGTAAAACATTCTTGTGTCTGAACACAAGGACATATGAGAGGAGAGCATGCTGATTCTGTAGAAAGTAAGATTGGGAAGAGGAGACAGTGTTGTTGTTTTTTCTTTTCTCTTTTGCCTTTTGAATTTGTCTTCATGCTCATTATTGGGACATATTTTCTGATTGAACAGAAAAGGAGGACAATGACCAATTTTCTCATTTTATGATTTTTTGAAAAAGAAAGTTGCATCTTCTTGATTTGGACTTATTACTCTAAATGACATTTTCTTGATTTGTAATCTTTTTCTATATGTGTAGTTAAAATGAATTGATTGTTAATAAGTAATGACTTAAAACATGATTAATTGTATGCCTAAAATGATGTGACAAATCGAGTCTCTTTTATGCGACCAATAAAATGCTAGCACATAAGTTTAGTTATATAATTAGACTCATGCTTTTATAACCTTTATCATGTTATTAGTGTTTAGTGATTAAGGTGATAAACTATAGATATGAATATAGAATTATTGTCAACAATCACATACATGTTACCAACAATACTTTTTGTTAGTAACAAATGTTTTTGTTAATTGTCTTTGAGTTTTTTGACAATATAGTTGTTATGTAGTGGGCATGAACCAAGGATGAACTTGTCAAACAACACATTTGAAGAAATGCTGGATAGGAAGCCATTCATAAGCAGCAAAGAGGAAGGAAATGATGTTGATATGGTTGTTTTGAGTTGCTGTGAAGAATGCAACTCCAATTATGAAAAAGAAGCCGCAGCAGCCACGTCGGCGACTAAGCCGTCCACAGTGTTGCCCTTCTGGCTTCCCCCTTCCACGCCTTCATCAAATTATCACAAGGTATGGTGTTCGCTGTCGCAATACTGTGAACTGAATTTTATTTATACGAACTAATTTAGTGACTATATATATAGCTTTTTTTACTGAATGCATTCTATTAGGAGCTTACGCGGTTTTTTTGTGACTTAATTTAGGAGACCTTGATTGAGCTGAGGAGGAAATGGAACAGACTATGCCAAAGTTTACACCAAGGAAGGCACAATGTAAACAACAACTTCATGAATTCGTCAGTCATTAGCAACGAAAATCCAGGGTTGGTTGGAAAAAGCTACTCGTACAACTCATCGCGCTATCCATTTTGGCCCAACAGTCCTAATGATGCCAAAACCAACTCTTCAATCTCTTTTAGTGAAAAGTTAAGGTCTCAAAACGGTGTAGGGGAGCGTTCTTATCCTCGATTCAGAAGACAGCAATCTTGCCACACTGATCTAAGTTTTGGCAACACGAATACAAGTGACAAAGTTGCTCAAGAACCAAACTTGGATTGTCTCAAGAGTAGATCACAAGATGATAAAGAAGTTAAGATCACACTTGGTCTTGGAAATTCAGTCTCAGATTTGTCCAAAGGACAAGACGTTTACAAGTGTTTGCAAGAAAATGTCCCATGGCATTCGGAGAAAATGCATTCAATTGTTGAGTTTTTGATGAGTTCTTCGTCTTTGTCTTGTAAGAAAGATACTTGGTTCTTGATTGAAGGGAATGACTCTATTGGGAAGAGACGATTGGCAATGGCAATTGGTGAAGCCATGTTTGGGTCTAGTGATTCGCTTTTGTGCTTTAACATGAGGAGTTCGGTTCACAAGTATGAAAATCTTGAAAGGACATTGAAAGATCAAGAAAATGTAGTTGTGCTAGTTGAAGATGCTGATTTTGGAGATGGGAAGTTTCTGAAAGGTTTAAGTGATGGATTTAGGAAGGGAAGATTTGGCGAAAATGGTCAAGTGATATTTGTTTTGAGTAAGGGTGATCATTTTGATGATGATAAAAGAAGCCGAATGTCACCAACACAAATGAAGTTGGTGGTGAATGAGATGCGCAATGTGTCCGAAAGTGATCAAAAGCGAAAACCCAAATGGGATTCGGATGAAGTGAGCATAAGGAAAGTTCCAAGAATCGAAGAGGACGAAATCAAGAAAGATTTGTCTAGGCAGTCAAGCTCAAACACTCTTGATTTGAATATCAAAGCTGAGGTACACGGTGAAGACGACGAAACTTCAATAGAATTTAGTCCTAATTCTAGTGATTTGACACGTGAAACGGATGGAAGTCCTAGAAATCCACTCGGGTTTCTTGACACGGTGAAAGCCCGTTTCGTGTTTGACCGGTCTCCGGCTCGAGATAGCTTGATGAGGGAGAGTTTTTTGTTTAAAATAAAAGGGATATTTGAGGTAGTGTTTGGGGGTATAGATTTTGATTTTACTGTGGATGAAATGGTGTTAGATGAGGTTTTGTTTGGGTGTGGGTTATACTTAAATGGCTTGTTTGAGAAATGGCTAAAAGAGATTTTCCAAACAAGCTTAGAAGTGGTGAAAAATGGGGGTAAAGAAGGGGTAAAAAGTTTAAGGGTGTGTTTGGTGATAGATGAAAAAGAAGGGGGTGGGATTGGTATAGAAGAAAAAGATGAGGGGTATATGTGTTCGAATCTCCCTAACAAAATCAAAATATCTTTTATTATGTAGGTTTATTTAACTTTTGTAATTATGGAGATTTCTATATATCAAATGTTCTAGTTTTAATCTAATGGTGTTTTGTACTTGTTGATGCAAAGATTACCAGAAGTGTTAGAAATCGCGATGTACTTGTCAGCGGATAACCCTTCAATGAATAAACTACAAATAGTTTTAACGAAACGGTTAATGCCTAAAACAACACATAACACATATTGTTTATCGTTTAACAACGACACATGTCTATACTATTTATAAAGCATTTATACCTAATCTTGATTTTTTTTTTGGTAAAATGTATTCCACCTGGTAAAATATATTACTTCAAGAAAGCGTTTAAGCATAATGAAATGTGGCTGGTGGACCACATTGACACAACCACTAAATCATTTATGACAGAGCATAAACGACAACTAGCTACAACCAACTAGATCACCAAACCACAAACCAGCATAAAAAGATACAATTTATGCAAAAAATAAAAATAAAATAAAATAAAACAAACTAGTTAAGACAAAAATCTTAAATTCCAGCAGCCTTTAATTGTGTAGGAGAGAGGCCAAAATCACCATCATTATAATTGTTGTTGTCACCCGTATCCACTTTCCATTGCTTATAAAGACTCTGCTCCTTACATCCACTTCCAGAGTACAACGTCCCAATGTGATCATCAAATCCATCATCATCGCTATCAAAAACCACCACATTGCCCACCTTAGAGAATGGGTTACCCCTCTTAGTTGAAGAATCAACTTTTTTAAGAGGTTTACCATCGTCATCCACAAGAGTAGATTTTCCATCAATAATAAGCTTTTCAAGCTTCTCAATTTTCTTGACAATAGGAGTGTTCTTCATAGGCGGTGGAGAAGTAGTATTGGAAGAACTAGGGATATCTTTAGGATTACATGTAGTGTCAATCACATATTCCAAAACCAAATCTTGCTCCGTAAGCACAACAAAACTGTTCTTCAAATCGACAAGGTTGATATCATTCACCAATTATTATTCTTACCTTGAACATCCTGAGAAGGAGCCGTACTACTAGTAAGACCAGCAGAAGAATTGGTAAAAAGAAGGAGAACCAGCATTAACCGTTGGCCTGCATTAGGATCAACATTCGGTTTTGAAGTCGAGGCCCCACCATTATTTGGTTTAGAAATCGGTCTATAGTATAATTGAACCTTTGATTTTTGCAAACGCAATCCCTCAACTTGTTGGTTAGCAGGTTGTTTTCCCTTACCTTTCTTCCTACTAGCTTTAATAAACCCTTCCTCATTGATCACCAGTTTCTCAACCGGTTTCACTCATTTAGGACATCCATCATCATTATGATCAAATACTTTGCAAGTCTCACATCTTGGCGGCTTTCACTCATATTCAATATCAATTTTTTTTCAATGAATGACCGGACCCATTCGGGTAGGGGTTAGCAACCACAAGAGAATCAAGTAAAGCATCCTTTGATGATACTTCCACAGGGGCCCTAGCATAGGAATTACGACCCCGCGACTTAAGACAATCGCACTCGTGTATGAATCAAGCATAATAGGATGACCAATTTGTGTTGTAATCAAACTAAGACCAACCTCAGAATAAGCAACAAGAATATTATGGAGTTTAACCCAAACATGAGCTAAAATTTTATCATCTTTTGTAGGTTTAGTGTTTGGAGTCCAAATATTTAAAAAGATATGCACCAATCGTATCAACCATGGACCTTCTTCTAACACCCTTTCCATGCCCTCTTTGGTTTCAAATTGGAACAGAAAAAAGAAAAAAAAAAATTATCAAGCATAACCCTTTTGTAAACCAAACTTCGCCCATGTATTTCTAACATAATTTTTAACTATCGGAAAAGCGAGTCTCTTACCAATGAAATAAACATACAAAGCATTAGCAAATCTAGTTCTTACCTCATCGATTACTTCCAAAGGAATGATGACATTTGCACCAGTCACACAACTTTCGTTTCTCATTTTCAAAATCTTAACGGTCTTCTTTGGTGTTTTATCCTTAAACATATCCGCAAAAGATAAAGGATTAGAACCTGAATTGATCGAATCAACCTTATGATTGTCAGTCGATCCCATATTAACCCCTTCATTATCACTACCTTTGTCATTCGAACCCGCTGAACCACCAGAAACATTAGCACTATGCATCATAAAGAACAACAGAGGAAAACCTTAAAAAAATAAGAACCACGAAACCTTAAAGCTCATACACAATCGACATAAAAAACAGCAGCAAATCAAAATGATTAAGGAGTTTGGTGGTATGAATTCAAAAATGGGCCCAAATAATAACGAAGTTGGACATAGTAATCAAAAAATGAAGTCAGGTAATGGGCTGGTTCAAGATATAAAGGGAGTTGGGCTCACTAATGTGGACTTTATGTGTAATGGTAGTGTTAACTTGGATGGAGATGTTGAAGTAGGTAATAATGTTGATGAGACTAAAGAAACCACATCTGATAGTCATAGGGACACGGTTCAGAACCATAAGCCTAGAGATAATAAAAAAGCAAGCACTGGAGATAAAATCTTCAAGAGTGACTCTGATCCTAACTTGGCATCACCATATGATGATACGCTAAAAAGTACAAAATCCATGAAAAAAGAAGGGAATAAAAAGGGAAGGTTAGTAATGAAATTTAGGTCGAAGTCATACGATGGTGCGATGGATTATGGTAGACAATGGAAAGGAAAATTAAGTATGAGAAAATTTAAGGAGTTAGCTAGCACCAAACATCTCAGAGTTAAAAAGAAGACTACATCGACCCAAAAGTCGAACAAAGAGAAAGAAACTAGCCAAGGTGGATCTAGGAATTCATGTGGCGGACCCATAAGGGTAAATCGAAAAATTGGTGAGGAAGAATTGTCACAGCTGGAGGAGTTCGGGGAAAGAATTGGATTAATATGGGAAGGTAGACGTAAAACCGCGGGTTGTGCCGCAGCGATCCCGAAGACAGGGGAGGAAAGAGCAGGTATGTAAGTTGGTTCTTTTTGTTGGTTGGATCGATATAATAGGGTGTTTCTATGAAGATTATGTCTCTGAATTGAAGAGGTATCGGGAAGGTCGGGAAGGTTGATTGGATTCGAGAGGTATGTATAAAAGAAAAACCAGTAGTAGTGGGGATTCAAGAAACAAAACCTAGAAATATCGATATGAAAATGGTTAATAATATATGGGGCTCAGATGATGTAGATTACGTGAAAAAGGATGCCGATGGTCGATCAGGGGGATTTTATTAATGTGGGATAATAAAGTCTTCAAAAAAGATCAAGTTATAAATGAGCCATATTTCGTGGCGGTTTTGGGTAGATGGATTGGGGTCGGAGATATGGTTGGCTTTGTCAACGTTTACGGTCCACAAAATGAAAGATAGAAAAGCTTTGTGGTACAGAATCAGCATGGTAATTGGTATTGTGAACGCGTGCTGGTGTATTTTTGGTGACTTCAACGAGGTTAGAAGAATGGATGAAAGGATGAACATAGAGTTCAGTACGAGGGGTGCTTTGGAGTTCAATGATTTTATTAGAAGAGAGAATTTGATCGATGTTCCTTTAGTGTATTTTTGGTAAAAGGTTTATGCAAATTAGCGACGATAGAATTAAATTTAGTAAACTCGACAGATTTTGGTTTCGGAGGAGTTTCAAAGAGTGTGGAGGAACATTGGATCAGTCACGTTAGAAAGGAAACTGTCTGATCATTGTCCAATTGTTCTACTTGACAAGGGTTTAGATTTTGGACCGAAACCTTTCAGATTCTTTGACGCCTGGATGGAAGAAACCGATTTTCAAGAGCTTGTCCGTAATGCGTGGCTGGCATCAATTTCTACAACTAATCCCGATTGTGTTCTTAGGGATAAACTAAAAAAATGTGAAAATGGCGTTAAAGACATGGAGTAAAGAGAAGTACAGGGGGTTGGATGCTGAAATTGAAACGGCTAGAAAGGAAGCGGATTTATGGGAAAAGGAAGCTGAAAACAGAACCTTAGAGGATTATAAGCTTGAATTATGGCAGAAGGCCCGGGCAGATTGGATTGAAAAAGATGGTATTAAAGCGAAAATGGTAAAACAGAAAGCAAGAATTTAGTGGTATGAAGAACGGGACGAAAATTCAAAGTACTTTCACGCAAAGGTAAGGAAACGTTTTAGAAAGACCGGTTTTAGGGGTCTTATGGTCGATGGCATGTGATGTGAAAATCCTGAAACAATCAAACAAACCGTGTACGAGTACTTCAAGGGAGTGTACTCAGAATCGGATACAGGTCGTCCAAAATTTATTAGTAATAGATTCAAGCGCTTGTCAGAAATTGAAGCTAATCTTCTAGAGGCAGAATTTGAGGAAAAGGAGATGTGGAAGGCAGTGAAGTCGTGTGGAAGCTCAAAGGCACCGACGCCTGACGGGATTAACTTTAGGTTTTTGAAGAAGTGTTGTGAAATCATAAAGTGTGATATTTTGAAGGCAGTGAGGTGGTTCTGGGAGAATGAAAGGATTACCAGAGGATGTAACCCGTCCTTTGTAGCTCTAATTCCAAAAATTGTAGATCCAATTAGTCTTGGTGATTTTCGGCCGATAAGTCATATTGGGTGCTATTATAAAATTGTAGCTAAGATTTTGGCGGAAAGACTAAAGTGATAGGCAAGTTAATTGGAGAAGTTCAAAGTGCTTTTATTAAAGATAGGTTCATCCTTGACGGAGTCCTGTTGGTTAACAAGGTAGTGGATTTTATAAAAAAAATAAAAAAAATAGTTGTCTTATTTATCAGATAGATTTTGAAAAGGCATATGATTGCATCAACTGGAAATTCTTATACGAAGTGATGCATCAAATGGGGTTCGGGAGGAAGTGGTGCAGTTGGATTCGTGCATGTCTTGAGACGACTACTTCTTCTATCCTTGTTAATGGTGCTCCAACTAAGGAGTTTCTATTCCAACGAGGAATCAGACAAGGGGATCCCTTATCCCCATTTCTATTTCTCTTAGTAGCTGAAGGTTTGAATATTATGATGCAAGAAGTATTGAATAGCATGAGGTATGTTTAACACATCTTCAATACGAGGACGACACAATTTTTATTTGCAAATGGAATAGAAGTAACATTGTCAATTTGATGAAACTTCTCAAATGTTTCCAACTAGTCTGAGGATTGAAAGTTAACTTGAAGAAAAGTAAATTGTACGGTATCAGACAAGGGGATCCCTTATCCCCATTTCTATTTCGCTTAGTAGCTGAAGGTTTGAATATTATGATGCAAGAAGTATTGAATAGCATGAGGTATGTTTAACATATCTTCAATACGCAGACGACATAATTTTTATTGGCAAATGGAATAGAAGTAACATTGTCAGTTTGATGAAACTTCTCAAATGTTTCCAACTAGTCTCAGGATTGAAAGTTAACTTAAACAAAAGTAAATTGTATGGTATTGGCATTGAGATGGAGGAAATAGAAGATTACGCTAGGAGTTTGGAATGTCGTGTTGGGAAGCTTCCTTTTTATTTAGGGATGCCGGTTGGTAACTGTATGGGAAGAATTGAAAACTGGAACATACTGCTCGATAAATTCAAAAGTAAGTTGGCAGATTGGAAAGTAAAAATGATTTCTTTTGGTGGGAGATTGACTCTTGTTAAATCGGTTCTTGGTAGCTTATCGTTGTACTTTTTCTCTTTGTTTCAAGCCCCGGTGAGTGTTCTTCATTCTCTTGAGAGCGTTAGGAGAGATTTTTTTTGGGGAGGGGGGGGGGGGGGGTTTGGGGACTCAAAACATATGGTCTGGGTTAAATGGGCAAAGGCTTTGTCTAGTTATGGGGTGGGGGTTTAAATATCGGAAGTCTTAAAACCATGAATTGGGCACTTCTTAGCAAGTGGTGGTGGAGATTTCGGGTTGAGAATGAGGCGTTGTGGGTCAAGGTGATTAAGAGTCTGCACGGGGCAGGGGGATGGTTGTTAGAAGAAAATGTAAGCTTTACCAGGAATAGTTTGTGGGGAAATATTGTGAAAGTAGGCAAGGATTTGGATAAGATCGGGATTAATCTAGCTTTTACATTCAAATGGGAGGTGGGGGATGGAAAAGCGATATTGTTTTGGGACGACGTGTGGGTAGGGGTAGAAGGTTATGGGAGCAGTTTCCTAGGTTTTACCATTTAGCGGTGTGCAAAGAGGTTAGGGTAGGTAATAAAGGGGCTTGGGGGGGGGGATTCGTGGACGTGGGAGTGGTGTTAGAGGAATTCTCCGAGAGGAAGAGTTATGGGAGATATTACAGATTTATGCAACTTGGTATAATCTGTTCAACTAAAAAAACATGTGATGGACAAATGCATATGGGAGTTAAGTGAAAATGGCAAGTTCTCAGTCAAAGACCATAGAGATTTGATAGATGAAAAGACACTCGGGTCGACCGGGAGACAATTCGTTACTCCATGGTGCAAGAGCATTCCCAAAAAGGTATGTGTTTTTATATGGCGGTTGTATCATGGGAGGTTTCCAGTTCGTACTATTCTTGATGACATTGGTATAGATCTTCATACTCTCTTGTGTCCCTGTTATAATGACGTCATTGAATCTTTGGACCACTGTTTTGTTTTATGCCCAAAGATTCAGTTAATTTGGAAGCAGGTATTTAGATGGTGGGGCTTAGAGAATATTGATGTGTTCTCGGTCTAGGATGTTCTTAATTTACCAGGTATTAATTCATTTATCGATATCTATAGAGAGAGATGGAAAGCTGTGATTTGGTCCACGTTATACATTATATGGAGCAATAGGAACCAGATAATATTTAGAAGGAATGGTTCCATGATTTCCGATTTTTTTAAAGAAATTCAGTTGCGATCTTTCGAATGGATTTCAGCCCGGTCGAAGAAGGATGAGGTGAAGCGAGAAGAATGGTTCGGTGGTCTGATCGACCGTGTTTAATTGGTTGGTGGAGCTGTTCTGTTTATGTACTTTTGTTTGTTGTTTCTTGCTTAGGGTTCGCTTATAATTTAGTTAGCCCTCTTGATACTTTTTTGGTTGTGTTTGCATGCTCGTGAGACTGCTCACTGATTTTGGTGGTTTGTCTTCGGCCCTTGTATCTATATCTTATAGAAAGGGGCTTGTATTATCTATATACTATAGGCGATGTATGAATATAAAATATGTATGAAACAAATAAACGCAGCGGAAAAACATCACCAACAACGGATCCATATAGCCATATGATCAATCAAATAATAAACAACAACATGTTATACCTTTGTAGCGTGATCGGTAGAATCATATGGAGACTATCACCAACACCATGAACCACCTATGAAACCAAGTGACCAAAATAGATCACCTCTATCATGGAAACACACTACACGTCATAGATCACCACCCGATGCTAGTCTTGACCCCGTAACACGCGATCTAGCCTTGAACTACACTAGAATAAGGTTAGATGAGATCAAAAACACCAAACCCTAATATGGGTGTGTTTAATTTCGTGGCTTTTGAGGAGGGGAAGGAGGAGAGACTTTTGGTAAGTGGTTATTATCATTGATCACCTTAATTGACCAAATCAATAAGAGGTTATAACAAAAATGTTACACTTAACCCCTTGCTCTTTTTCCTCTTGTTTCCCACCATGTCCGGCCATATGGGGGCCTTAAATGGGCTTGCCCATTTGTTGGTCCAATCCAATAAACTAAGTACTAGCTTAGTTATTAGTAGCCAGTTATTGATCCCAAGTTACGTAGTCGTTTATATATTGTAAATACGATAAATACAATCTATAAAATGGTGTCTCTGTATATAAGTGTGTGACCCCATAGGCTCACATATGTCTAGCCATATAATTATTTATTATGACACAAGCATACTCCAACAGCTCCCACTTGCGACGTCATAATAATCAAGTAATTATACAAAAGCAAATGTTAGCGTCTAGCAACACGCCAATGCCCCTAGAAATATGTGAGGGTAGTTTCTTAAACTTCTAATTTAAATGGTTTATATGCCATCTTTCCTTTTGTTACAGATACTATGTTGAACACTAGACATGGATCAAAGTCATTCCAATTGTTCAACTATTATGTTTCTCGATCTAGATATTGAACAAGATTACCAAGTGAATTAAGATTCATCTTAATCTCATTTGGGTACGGCCATACAAACATCCGTTCAATTCATCGAGGGGCCCAATAGTATCTAACTCCATGACATGTGGAGGAACAAATCCTATTTTGACTGCACGTGTCATTCATGTGTTTCAAATCACTCCTGAAAATGGTTTTTATAACTACCTCATTCAGGACAGCGTTTAACCATATCAAAGAATAAAATTCCACACATGCAAGACCTACTTGCATCTCAAGTCCAAGGATAAGAGACATACCCATTTGCGAGATTCACTATTGACGCCGATCCATGCAGTGAAATCTCGAAGGTTGGGTCAGTCCAATGTTCATCACAATGAACAACATATGAGTTTGGCAAATAAATCACCAACACGCTCATATTTGCCTTAATTCGATTATACTCCCATATCGTCAACTGGCAATGGACAATTTTAGAATAAATAAATTATTCATGGATTAAACATGGAAATATAGAACACAGTAGTATAAATGAAGACGATTATACCCGGTATATCAATTCATTATATAATACGACTGCTTCCATTATCCAAAAACTAAATCAGATATGCACTAGACTATAGATAGGAATCCGATGTTTCCACCATGATCAATTTTGTTGTACAAGATAACAAGTAGTCATCTGAGTAAACTTTGAGAATACTTATTTCAAAATTCAAAAATGTTTTGAATGATGATTGTCCTTTGTATGTATGCAATCAAGTACAATACGAGTATTGCAACAATACATTCCATGGTGTGTTTGAAGCTGGCAAAACACCTACTTTAGACAGTCATAATAACAGTTTCTGAAACTGTAAAGTATTCTTATTCTTTTAATGTATAATGCATTAATGCTCTCAATCGAGCACATCTAGTTAGAGGTATCATCATTCATGATGTCATCCTACTACGACTAGGGTTGAGCATCATCTCAGTTATATAAGCATCAATGAATGAAAACATAACTAAGATCCTCAAATATCCGTAAACATTTTAACAAATCTTTGGTCCTTTGCAGGTCCATTAGGTTGTTTGTTTAACAATTATCTAATGACTTTCACTTAGATATTTGTTGTTATCAACTCATCTTTGCATTCATGCAAATGATATATATAATCTAATACATAATACGACTTACATAATGAATCCTTTAGTTAAACTTAAGGTTTCCATTCATGCATTCAATCTCATCATATAAGATTGATCATTGAGACTCCCCTCAATGACATGTCATATTGTGTTTAGATTATTAACCGCTTATGTTTATCCTAATAAATACATGCAACAAGGTTTTATGTTTTATTTCCTAAATTCCTTAAGTGAAACTTCATTCTAGGCTAAGGATTAAAGTCTAGCTTAGATGGAATATTGTTTCTTATATGTTAACAACATATGAAATTTAAGGAAATAAATGCATTGCTCCTACTTGCTCTCAGAGTATTCAGGAGTAATCTTATTTAATCAAAACCAAATTAATGATTTCATAATTAACTTAAGATCTCTGCTCCTAGATGCATGATTTAATCCACACTTGGATTCTTATATCTTGTATACATAAATAAAGATTATATAGATTCATAAAACCTTTTGATTACTCATCGTCCTCACAAAAGTAATCAAAAGTGTTTTGAAATCCTATTGTCATATTTCATTTACATGAAAACAAGTATGACAATTAATCATCTTTATACATTTAATGTTTGTAGGTAGGAAGATTTAATCATAATCAATTTCTTGAGTACGAGTAAACTCCTTCTACTACGCATGTATTAAATGTGTGTACATGTTTGTCCTTTTGAGTATTCTCATCAAGAAACTCATTTTAAACCTCACAGTCGAACTGATTTGGTAAGAGATCAACCAAGCTCCGTGAGTGATTGTCTTTCAAGGACTGCATCTTATCATTCATAGTTTTGAGCTATTCATCGGATTCAAGATCTGATAATGCATCTCTTTAGTTAGCAGGTTCACTATGATCCTCCAACTTATGTCCCTTAACATTGATATAAAAACTATATCATTCAGGTGTTAGGGGTATCCTTACGGATTTATGAATTAGAGATATAAATCTATGGTTTAACATATGCATGTTCAACCTTAGTATGACATTTGCAAGTTTACTCAGAAGGTTATGTATTTAGCTCTTGAATGACTTCAAGATCTAAAGGTGCTCCCACTTGCTTTTGTAAGTGGAGACTAATCTCCAAGTACTCAGCATCTTGATTAACAATAAATTGTTTTCAAGTGGGACATCCAAAATATATCGTTAGTTCTTGACTCTAGTTTGTTAATTACTTACTCTTAGGTATTTAACAAATTCAGAACTTCAATCAAGACATAATGGGATTCATCCCATTCCATAATACAATGGTGTCCTAAATTCCTTCTGGGTTGGAACCATATTGGGTGTACGCATGGCACATCCAATTTTCTAACCTTGGTTGCTTTTGAGGTAAAAGAGTTTAAGTCATCAAAGATCAAATGATTTCCATGATGGACATACCATAAATTTGTGGTATTCCACGTGGATAGATGTTGTGAGACTATCACACAACTCATTAGATGAACTTATACTCTTTGGCTTACGTATCTGCCAACCAAGTCATACCAGATGACATCAATAGTATTTTTAGCCTACTGCATACTTTATATTTAAAGTCTTTGACCAAGTCAATGACTTCATGTGTATGTTTTAACTAGAAAACATAAACATTAAATATTTTATTATACGTCGTAAGTGTACATATCTTTAACAAGAAGACATAACAAATTAACGTCTTTACTTTACGTTATAAGTCTTTCAACAATTAACGGAATTGATGTTTATGTCTTTACAAGAGACCTAAACATATTCAACTAAAGTAATTATGAGTGCCGATAATTGGCCTCAATAGTAATTTCAAGTTAATTACATACTTCATGATTATGAGTTTACAAGAAGACATAATCATATTTACTAAACAATTCAGCAAATATGTTGAAGTAGCTTTTCATGTTATCTTGACATTTTTTCTAATTAGGGCAACATACATTTTATGTGTATAAGTCCTAGTAGAACCTTATTTTTCTTATTTTGCAGTCAAGAAAAACCATTAGTCATATTGTTATATGTTGTACCTTGCACACAATTAAGATTTCTCCCACTTGTGCATGGCACAACATTATGCAAGCAAATATGACAATGTCACAGATAACACATGATTTTAGTTAAAATCAAAATATAGATATGTAGAACTTTATCGCTTTTATAATGAATCATGCATAACAATTTTATTGATAACATTTCATGAAGCAACATCAGGAACGCGACAAGTTATCTAATAAAATTCATGCAATGGTTCTCATAAAAACTATGATACTTCTTATGTGGAAAGTAATGTATTATTTCAAGACAATCTAGAAATAAGATGGGCAACTTGTAAGTTAATAGAGCTTACAACTCCCACTGGATTAGAGAACATTACATGTGTTTCGTCACCAGTAATACAATCATTTAACTCCCACTGGATTAGACAACATTAAAAGTGTTACATCACCAATAGAGAGTGAGTGATGATTGGATACTTTCCTGCTTTCTTTGAATATCTACACATTATTGCTAATGTGAGTCACTATGACTAGTAACATGTACTTAGGTATTCAAGGAAGTGCATCAAGTTCTAATATATAGATGATGGGCTAGCCATCATTTTAAACTTGAAAATTAGGCATGCAGTTCCTCCACATTTATCGGGTTAAGACACATTGCTAGGTAATCATGCTAGTAATTGCCTTTACCACTTTTCGGTTTATTGATATTTCCGTTTTCTAATTATTTTAACTCATATTAGTTTGGTAGCTATAGAAAACATGTTCTCTAGTTATCCAAATATCTTATATTTCTTGAAGGTTTCAAAACCGGAACTAGGGTTATAAAACGAACTTGAAAGAATAAGATGTGCAAACATACTTAACCGTTTTGACTATACAAGACATCACGATTTCTAGAGTATGTGTGCTTTGAGTTTGATTAGAATTAGGACAATTCAAATATTCCTATTATGGCTTTTCCTCATAAGGAAAAGGATAGGAACAAGTCTCTTTCTTACAAGGAAAAGAAGACTTAGTTTGATCCTTTTAATAAGAAAAGAACAAACTTTTGTTTACGATTGTGTTGCATTAATTCATTAATTGAATTCTCAAAGTTCATATTTAGTATTTTCGATAAGTATCCTTTTATGAATTAATTACCCCATGTTTACAATTTAAAACAATTAATTTACGTAAAAAGCTAAGATCCACATTGTGCTTCTACTATCACATCAGTTGATCTGCTGGCAATAGTAGATTCAATTGGTAGGCGACGATCACCAATTGCATTACAAGTGCAACTCTTAGATCCTTATGGGACTCATGGCATCTAATGTCAAACAACTAGTGTCATGTAGGCATGTTTAGTCCCATCTTTGCCTCGGGTCAAGGTCTCACCGCTTAACTCGATTAAGTCATCCAATTTGAGAACGTGCAAGAATATATCTAGGTCCCACGCATAGAGAATAGTCACCTTGGGTTACAATTCAACCTAGGTCCCACGCATAGGCAAAAAGTAATTGCAAGTGTTCTCAAAATTGGACGGCATGACTTAAATTTTGACGGGTAAAAGTTTTGATGTGAATCAAAAGGTGTACGAAAGGAGCATGCATTCATCCTTCGTAGCACAAGTTAAAAACATTTCTTAACTTAAGTCTAATCATTGTTAATTTATGTGTGTCAAGTTGTCCATTTTCATGACTAATATTAATCCTACATGGATAATAAAGTTTGGACAATACATAAATAAAATAACATACATAACAAGTTTAGGTGTTATTTTAAAAAACAATGATTTTAAGTTTCAAAAACTTAGTAAAACTAAATCATAAGACTTAGTTTTTAAAATGGCTTGTGTTTCGTTTTAAGTTTATAGAAAACTATTTGCAATTTTACATATGATTACAAGATATATAAAAAGCAAAATCACAAACACACAACCACAATATGCAAAGCCTCAACCGATGAAAAAACCTATGCTTGGTCTCGTGAGCCATCACGAGAACCAAGAGTCAACTAGGGACAACCACACAACCACACGGAGGACTCCCACTTGCTCCAATACAATCAAGAGCAAGTTGAAAGCCCATAATGCACATGAAAAGTAGTTGCTGTTCTTCCAGGATTTCTGTGTTCAGGGGCCTAAAAGTCTATGAAGGAGGCTTCCCCGGGCTTAGCTCAAAACTAGAAAGTTGTAGGCCCATGTCTTGGGTACCTGCAAAAAAAATTGCAGCCAAAAAGACCTTACCAATCACCGGGAAACTCCGTTTTACCAACTGTTGTTCCAGCAGTCATTTTTCGACAAAAACGTCTTTAACTCTTTCGCCATTCACCACCAAGCCACGATTACATTATATTGAAAGTAAAATACAATTAATCTACTTTTAATCTACTGTAAAAGTGCCCAAACAATGGCTACAACCAAAAGAATATAATAACATAAATGCCGAAACAATGGCAAAAACCCCAAAACACGAAATTAAACAACAATCACAACCATCCAATGCACAAGTGGTCTAGGTTTTCATCGGCTTTGCATATAAACATAATAATACCATAATATTATGAATGAAACATGGTGTTGGTTAACTCCATGGACAAACATGCATGTATTTGCCATGGAAACAAATTAAATAACAAGAAATAAATTGTTAGCCAACGAAAACGAAGAAATAATTGACAAGAATTAAAACCCCGTTAGGTACGTGTTTCCTATGGCTTAAGGCTCAAAACCCACTGATATTAGGACCTTCCAAATACCATTTAACCACAAAAAATATGGCCTTAGGGGCTGAATTAAAACCGTTTCAAAAACCGATAAAAAACACGCGTTTTAGGCCATTTTTCACGTACCCGACAAGTAACCAATTAGCGTATGCATAACAAATGGCCATGGGACCAAAAAGTGCAGATCATAAGACCCCTAAAGGGTCGTCCTATGAGGAAAAAATTGGAGCCCTAGGGCTGTTTTAACCATGACTTCAAAAATCATCAAAAAACAGCCGTTTTAGCCATTTTTATGCATACCCGATAATCATATGGCACATATGATGGCTCTTGATACCACTATAGGCGATGTATGAATATAAAATATGTATGAAACAAATAAACGCAGCGGAAAAACATCACCAACAACGGATCCATATAGCCATATGATCAATCAAATAATAAACAACAACATGTTATACCTTTGTAGCGTGATCGGTAGAATCATATGGAGACTATCACCAACACCATGAACCACCTATGAAACCAAGTGACCAAAATAGATCACCTCTATGATGGAAACACACTACACGTCATAGATCACCACCCGATGCTAGTCTTGACCCCGTAACACGCGATCTAGCCTTGAACTACACTAGAATAAGGTTAGATGAGATCAAAAACACCAAACCCTAATATGGGTGTGTTTAATTTCGTGGCTTTTGAGGAGGGGAAGGAGGAGAGACTTTTGGTAAGTGGTTATTATCATTGATCACCTTAATTGACCAAATCAATAAGAGGTTATAACAAAAATGTTACACTTAACCCCTTGCTCTTTTTTCTCTTGTTTCCCACCATGTCCGGCCATATGGGGGCCTTAAATGGGCTTGCCCATTTGTTGGTCCAATCCAATAAACTAAGTACTAGCTTAGTTATTAGTAGCCAGTTATTGATCCCAAGTTACGTAGTCGTTTATATATTGTAAATACGATAAATACAATCTATAAAATGGTGTCTCTGTGTATAAGTGTGTGACCCCATAGGCTCACATATGTCTAGCCATATAATTATTTATTATGACACGAGCATACTCCAACATATACCGGGTTGTATTTGTTGTTTGAGTTTTAATATATATGTTTGCCCTTCAAAAAAAATGATTAAGGAGAAAAACTAAAATGAAACCCTAAAAGGGTTACGTCACATCAACACCTTAACCGACTCATAATTAGTATTAATTGATTGATTAATAATTAGTAATGAATGAATTAGGAAACTGTAAAAAACAAAAAACCGAAACCCTAAATCAATCTGATCAGCAACCAGATAATAAACCTACTGAAGGGAAGAAATCAAGAGATTAAATCACAACAGTATGAATGTTATGAGGTATAAAATCAAAAAGAAGTAGAAGAATCGATTGAACAAATGGGAGTGAGGGTGATCACCATATTCGCTACAGAGTTTATGGTTTTTTAGGGAGAAGATTTTATTTTATTTTTATTTTATTTTTTTATTTAATCTTGAATATTTAAAAGTGTCTAAAAATGAGTAAACTGATTTCCTTAAAATACCCTTTTATTAATATAAGAACTTCTAAAATGGCAACTTAAACAAACAATATAAACTTTAAAACAACTATACGGTTTATAATTTGAATGAAAACTTTTTAATAAAAATGAACTTTTTTTATACGTATACTAATCTCTTCACATCTTGTATCTATTCTTTCTTTAAAATTTAGTTAGACCTCCTATGTTGGTTAACTTTATAGTTTACATGGTCATCTTTCTTGCATGGTTATATCATTTACAGTCCATAATCTTCTTTAGGTTAGTAAACAAAATTTTCCTTTTCACCTTTTCCTCTCTCCATTATCTTATTTCCCATGCGGACGATCAAATCTTTCTTTATATCTTCCTTACTTTTTGTTGGCATAGGTACTAACCACACTATTAGAAAAGTGATTAGTTATTATCCTAAAATTAGTGGAAGAAAATGCACGAACTTCTAGTATAGTTATTTATATTTTTTTCCATAAATTAGACCACAATTCTACTAAGAAAATTAATCATTGGTATAAAAATTTCCACCATAAGCCAATCCCACTTCCTTGATCATTTTTTTTTTTCTTTCTTTTGAAGCCATATATTATCTTTTAACTTTTGACTAAGATTTAAACCCCCAAAACAAGCAGAATCATTGCATTAAGCGGCGGTGTGGGGTTAGTGTATATAGTTTTTATTCAAGATTCAAGATAAAAAGATACGTCAAGGTAGATAAATTTTTAAGCTTTCAAATTGTAGATTTCATCTAATAGCTGCATCATGATATGTAGATAAGAACTTGTGATTTTCACCATTAACATGTGAGATATCTCAAATTGAGTTATGATACAAATAACCCTAATGTGACCGAACCAACTTTCCCATAATGAGAGGGGCTTTAGTTCGTTGCTCTTTGTGTGGCGCTTGCTCAAACCCCGTGAATTATTTGGTTGAAAGATCAGAAACTATGGTTACCCAAGAAAAAAAAAAACTATAAAGAAAACCTTAACTGCGTATTCCATTTTATTTCGGAAGTAAGAATTTTACGAATATGATCATGTTTTCGGGTATAAACCAAATACTCTGAATGAGAACATTGCCATATATATAACAATGTTGCGAATGATTGAAATATGGGAAAATTAAGAGACTAGACCAGTCGCTCAAATTGACTACCTTTGTTGGACAAAAAAAGCCTCTATTCTCCAATTAGACCGAGCGACCGACGATTTTTTTACTTTTGAAAAATCAACTTTTTTGGTCCAAGAAAGGTAGTCAATTTGAGCGACTGGTCTAGTCTCCTAATTTTCCCATGAAATATTATATTTGAATGGAATGCATGAGTAACTAAATTGATTAAAGCTAAGTTATGAGATAAAGAGTAATGAGTAGCCTTTATGAAATGCCAAATTAGCCTTCTTTTGTCTTGGGTCATAGAATATGACTAAAACAACCACACTATGATAAGAGAATGATAGAAACATAATCATCACTTGTAGCCACCGTAACTAAATCATTCTATAATTTCTTATAACCTAGAAAAGCTTGATTATCTATCAAAAATTCTATTGCTACTAGAAAAAAACAAAATAATGCATGGACCACAACAAAATAAGGAGTTCGTGTATTTTTTGCTTTATTTCTCATAATCACTAAATGTCTTAGTTCTTAGCAGCCTATTTCACATGTCCAAAAACCGATTTAGCATAGCAACTGTTCTAAGCCGACCCGAAAACCTACAAAGGAAAAAGCCCGAACCGAGAAATAACTATCGAAATCGAAACCGAACCGAATAACGTCGTTCGAGTCGGGTGGTTTAGCTATTTCAAACCGAAATATGTGTTTTGACCCGAACCGAGAAAAACAGAACCGAATAGTGTCGGTTCAGCCCGGTTTCGGTCGGTTTGTCGGTTTGAGTTTGTTTAAAAAATTAGCATTATTTTAAACTTTTTTTTGGACATAATTGAAACAGTATAAACGTTTCTTTGATCAACTTCATGTGATAACTTTATAAAGTGAATCATACATGAGATATATTCCTATATGCACCCTTTTGTAACGAGTGGATGGTCCATATCTAGAGGTTGGATAAAGTGTTGTTGTCACATACCTAGACTATCATTAGCCTAAAAAGATGAAACTAAGTTTCTTCTTTATTTTAAAAGGTTCCCAGAATAACAAAAATAGTAAATCTAAATGCCTCAAAGAAAGACTAGAAGATTAAATGTGTTTTTAACCAACATAATATCTCTTGATACTCACAATATCTAGCATCACATGCTACCTTTAACAAACAATCTTAAAACAATAGATTGACTTTCAATTTAGGCTACGCAAAGGGTGTGGTCATGGTTTTGCTAGGTTTGTTAAGAGTTAACGTTAGAGTCACGTCAGCTTTTTCTGTTTTACTTCCTTGATAGACTTCTCTCAACTTTTCTCCACTTTTTAATAGAGTAGAAAAAACAAAAAACGCACACACAAAACATAGTTTTGCCGCTCGGGATGCAATTTAGCTATGTTTGCCGCTAGCGAAAAAATGAGGTGTGGTTTTTCCTTATTTTCGGCTGATGTGGCTTGTTTGCCACTGGCAAAATGGCCTCCATCTTCCCAACCTTATAATCTATCTCCAAAATACTAAAATGGAAAAAGTATAATCTTATCTAACTGTAACTAATCTTGTCGTCCAAACATGTTAAAATCGCTCGAAATTCAAATGTTTGTAAATATTATGTTAATGGTATATAGTTTCGTAATCAAAGTGATTACGTTCAATTTTTTGTGTAAAAATATCAACCCAGTCTTACCCGTTTTGACCGGTATACGAATGTTACTAATTTTGAATTGTTTGTCAACTCGCTAGTAATAAGCATGTGGTATATAGTTATCTAACTGAATCTAGAATCATTGCATTCAGAAAAGCAAGTGATCATAAGCTTCTCTTTTTCATCTATGATTTGAACTGATGCCATCAAACAAAATATGAAAAGATGGTAAAAGAAGAATATAGTTTAAAGTGTAAATGTATAAAAAACATTGCTAAGTGGGAAAGTAACTGAACTCAGAAATCACTTTTGGTAAAGCAGAGTAAAATCCCATTTTAAAGTTGTAGCAATCAAAAGACCCAAAGTAATCATCAACAATCCCCACCCACCTTTGACTGCCTTTACATTTTATTTTAACTTTGATCATTTTCATTTAGTTAACAAGGTTTATTTTCATTTATAGTATAGCTTATAAAAGGTACCATGAAGATACACTGCAAATTCCGGTATAAATATAGTAATGTATCTACCTAAGATGAAAGTATTATCAAGATACATCAAGTAACTAAGAATTGGTTGTATCAGTATGGAACACTAGCTTGTACGATGAAATGCAAGAACATCTTATGCCTCGTGAATGAAGGACGAGTCTAACACAAAAAATTAAATAGTTTGTACATTGCTTTCACCAAGAGTACCACATTTGTAAAATAGATCATGGAACAACTTAACGGTATATTTCATTGTTGAATAATATCAAAAGCTGCAAAATGAGTGGAATTGGCGTGGGTGGGTTGGGCTGGGTTGCGGGTAAAAACGGGTAATTTATAGTATGTACGGAAACTAGTCATGTAGTGTTGGCCCGCAGTCTCTCTCTCTTTTTTTTTTTTCCCCCTCCAGTTAGAAAAATATAACATGTTTTAACTGTGATAGAGCAGATTAGGTGGTTCTCTGCCTTAATGCTTAAGGCAATTTTAATAAATTGACCTGTTTATGATTCGACACAAATAGACCAGTTGATAAGAATGTGAGTTAAACATGTCAATTCCTAAATGATATCATATTACTCGATGTTGATTTCTGTGATGGAAAGATATTGCTTTTAAGTTGCTTTAGAGTCACTACGTACGGTCTCAAATCCTGCAAATCAAACGTGAAAAAGGTTGCACACAAACAAAAATTAATCACGTACTTTTTTTTGAATTTCTCATCTTTGTTTGCATAGCAGTGGCTCCTTAAGAAGCTAATGAGAACGGCTCAAAAACGTAAAATATGGCAATTTAAGGAAAAAAAGGTACAGAAGACTGCAAAAAAGCAAGTTACGTAATTGTGCAAATGAATCAGGATACATATCCATGTTGTTTATATGACTAAAAAACAAAATAAGAATAGGCTGATAAGTTGAAAATTGGCAATCCCAAACAATCCTCTTAGAGTCCAACTTATTGAACAAATATGGCCATATGGGAACTCATATACTTTTAGTTGCCCATTCTTCCAATCCTCGAGATTAATAAGATGTAAGAGCTCAAAACTGGCCAACAAATTGAAGCATCGAGGTAAATCATGTGGATAGAAAGCGGTTCATGAAAACTACAATGGTACCTTTGTTCGAAATTTCTAACCCTTTCACTATTAGGCTATTATCTTACAGTCACCAAACAGAATTTAGTGATGTTACTATTTCTGTAATAACCAATATATGTGCTAAGTAAAACACATAAGACAGAGATTTAAAATCATCTAAATTAGAAATGTTTCACTAACCGCCTGCATAACTTTCTAAATTTCGTTGGTATTTCAGATCAAAGAAAATTGATTTACTGTGTTGCCTTTTGCATGCATTCTTTCATCATAAGCATCAGATTTTGCATTTGTTTCTTTAATCTTTACTGGCTATGGACTCGGGTTAAAAAGCATTTGTTTCTTTTAATTTGCATGCAATTTAGACAGTTTAGATCTGTTTTTTGTATAAATACTTAACTAGTTGAATTTGAAAAACAAACATATAAATATGTTATGGGATGTAAACTGTAATTTTTAGATAAAAGGAACCACCATGGACTCCTAAGCATGAGTGAGTAAACATTCAACCATGGCCATAATCCAAGTACACTAAAATCAACTGTCATCTGACCCGAAAAACTTGTGTAGCTGTGTTGGCACCTTTGGCTGGTATCAGTGGACCACTACTGGATTGCAAATGTATATGATGCGAAGGTAGATCTCTCAATGCATCAGATAACTCGTCGTAGTCTTGTGGCTTTGTGGACATCATGTCGTTATATTGAGGTTTCAGTTGTAGGTAATAGCCATAAGCCCATAAGGTTATGGTTTCTCTACAAGGAACATAAAAGTAACTCCCACACGCATGTCTACGGTATTATTAGAATCCACCAAATCTGCAAAATCTTGATTATGGTCTTCAAGACCAACTTTAGTTTGAAAGCTAGCATTCCTCAATGACACCATTTTTGTTTTGTCATAAGGAAGGCTTAGTGTACAAATATAATTATAGTGACAAGAAAATTGTTTTATATGCACATACATGCAGAGCCAGTCGATCATTGCAACTTTTATTTTATGGAACATTACGTGTACATCATAACAGTATTCTATTAAATTTCTGAGCAAAACCGTAGACAGACAAAGGTTGAAGTTAACGAAATTAGTGGATCATATCAAGCTTAACCTATTAAGATGTAAATCGCTGAACATATCTTCTAAAGGAAGGGGCAAAATAGCTTAATGAAGTTCAAAGGGCCCTTGCTACTTAGTGGTGCAATGAGTTAAGGTCTTCATTAATATTAACGAATTGACGGATTAGAAACAGGTTGAGAAGTTTATGGCAAACATATATAACCCATTATTTTAGGGTTAGCCTTGTCAACACTTTAATACCATGATCCGTTTAGCGGAAACCTGTTTATTTTGTGTCATGTTTCGTGTCGTCTGGAGAATTGTCACACTATAGAGCTAACAATCTTGTACTACAAGTTGCCGAGTTCACAAACTAAACAAAGGAGCTACATTTTCTTCTACAAAGACCCATTTTGACCTAATTAAGTGAAAAACTACTCACTGTTGGAAATTCATTTCATCGTTCTTCATTAATTGTTGAAATGTAAGTATATTCTTATTGTTTACTAGTATTTTATACAGTAGATAACATCATCCATAGGTTTAGTTTGTTTTGTAAATATTAAAACAATATATGCATGTAATCTATTAGGTTATCATAATGTGACAACGGATGAGTGAATGCTGCTTTGATCATATCTATAGGAGAATAGAAAATTGTGTGTGATGTGGATATGACGACCGATACACCGGCTGTTGATACGAATTAAGGGTAAGAGTAAACAAAAGAAGGTACAATGTACATTAGTACATAAATATTCATCATAATATTTTATAGTAATACTCTTGTGTAACTTAATCACTCTTTGTATACAAAGAAGGCCGCCTGGTTAGATGATACCTGTCCTAAGGATGAAGAGCGTAAAATACATATGAAGAGGATGTATAATTGCCTTTCTTCAGGTTGTGGCATATTTGGTCGTTATATGGAAGATGTGTTAATTAGTAGACAATTAAGAATGTTAGGAAAAGGGTTTGTATGGATACGACTGATACGTTGAATGTTGATACTAAGGATAAGGGAAAACGAAAGAAGGTACAATGTTCATAAATATTCATCATATCATGTTATAAAAGTTTAGATGGTTTTGACTGACCGGTTGTTTCTCATTTAATCCATAATTAATGACTTCGTGTATACAAAAAAGGCTGCCCGGTTAGATAATACTCGTCCTTGGAATAAATGGTTAAAAATATGTATGAAGTAGATGTATGAGAAACTATATTTGAGAATTGGTATGTTTTATAGATATATGGAAGATGTATTCGCAGACCGGAATGCTGAAGATCGATAGCATCAACGTTAACAATGATGATCAGAAAAATGTTATGAAAACTTCAAAAAGTTGGATGTTGTCAAGGACCATTCGGATCATATCATCGACAAACGTTTGTGGAATGTAAGTTTCTTTGTGTGTGTGTTTTTATTGGATTATTCACTTAATGTAAATTCGTCATTACCTTTCATAACTCCGATACGTGTAAATGTGATATTTTTTGTTTAGACACACGCCACGTATATGACCTGCGAATATATGAAGGAAAGTTGAAGAAACTTGCAAAAGACTTTCTGGTATATATTGTCTGTATGATAATAATAAAATGAAAGCAAAAAACTGATTTTTTTGTGCATATTGTTGCAGATAGGAATTTCATGAGGGCTTATGAAGAGAGGACGGGTCATTTAAGAGCTGTAATTTTTGGAGCAAAGAGGACCCTATATCATGACGGTCTATTCTTTTTTGATGTGTATGAACCATGTGGCTTTCCTTATATCCCACCTGTAAGTCATCTCATCTCTTCTTATTTGTCGAATTAAAATATACTACTATATGTAATTTACGTGTACTAACTTTTTTGATCTATTCAATTGTCTTTGGATTAAGATGATGTGGTATCACTCTACATGGCCTTCAAATCAGTCCAAATATCTACATGTGCGGTGAAGTTAATTGGTTCTTTCTGATGGAGGTGATTCAGAGGCATGGCATATCGAATATGCTTCAAGTTTTGGTCTACATCCGGGATGTGTTTTTGAGCAAAAACCCTTTAGTCAATGAATCTTACCTCTGTAGTTCTGAATGCAATCCTACACTTAATGATCAACAGAATTCCTCCCTCTACAATGAGAATATCGTTATAAAATCACTCAGAACAATGTTATACGTCATAAATAAACCACCCAAGGTATAAGATTACGTGTGCACATGTGTGTAATGTTTTTTTATTATTTTTTTATTTTATTTTATTTTTTTCTTTTTTTTTCTCTACTTATTAACAATTGATGATTCATGGATGCAGCATTTTGAGGACTTTGTGGTTGGGCATTTCAGTAGTCGTGTACGTGCTATCTTTATGGCATGTAAAAATTATATAGAAGACAGATTTATTGAGAGTAAGAAAGAAGAGAGGTATTCAAAGTTGTTCAAGGATGATGTGGTGGTATGCATCAAGCCGCTTGCGGATGCACTTATCAAAATCGGTTCTAAAGAAGCTGAAGTATTTTTTTATTTGAGTGGAAATGAAACTTAATATGCCTGATAAACCATTCATTCTTGTGAGTCATATCAGCTTATTATAACTATTGATTAGGATGATCGACAATTCAGGTTGGCTTTGGGTTAACCCGGCTCGGCATACATTGTTGTGTTGATCCAGTTGAATTACTTGTTGCTTTTGTTTTCAGAGGTCGGAAGTCTCCGAGCTCAACCCCCACTACGTGCAATATATATAAGAGAATGTAAGTTTCAGTTACCTGCTTTACAATTAAAGTAGCAAGATGGGCGTGTTGGTAATGGGTTAAAATGTGTTGGGTCAAAACAGGCCGGGTTGGGTTTACGGCAAAACAATTTTATTGCTCATTTCTGTTTCTAAAAAAGTATAAAGCGTTAGCTCATTAAAATGGGATACTTTCAACCCATTTATTCATTCGAAATATTCCGTTGTTTTTTTGCCTACTCTTTCTCTTTTACCTGTTTGCAATAAATGAACATAACCCAAATTGACCCGTTATTAATAGGCTGGTCGAAATTGCCACATCTAGTTACAACAATATTTTTTAGGGTTAACAGTGTACACACTTACTTTTTTCCATCAGTCGCTGTTAATAGAAGAAGCAACAGACCTAGAATGAGTCAACCTTAGAATGGTTGAGGGACTAAAGACTTCATAACAGTAAGTGGCTTTTGCTTGAATGCACTAAACTGACCTTACTTTGTTTATAAGTTTACTTATTACATGTGTAATCTCCTAGTCTTGATGCATTTGTTTTGAAGGTGATACAAAAACGGTGCTCAAGAATTCCTTCCTTCCTTCCTGGTGCAACTGTCACGGTTATGTAATATCCTATTCTTGATGCATTCACAAGTGAAATTGTGATGGTTTTCTATTTATCGTGTATTAATGTTTATGTACGTGTTTGACCCCCTGGGAACTAGGTACACTTAAATCGTCATGCTGCTATAGCTTATAAATATTTTGGCTAAATTGTTTCTGATGTCCGCATTTAACTACATTCATATTCCCCAAACCACTTCTGATTATCATATTTAATGTTAATTTGGTAAACCATCATTATTATGCAGATCAACGTCTTTAACCAGTAAGACTAGAACCTCCCGCTGAGATTGGAATCCAAAAGTTGAACTTTTATCTTTGGTGTTTTGCCTATTTTTGTTGAACATAACACCATTTTGGCCCATGATATGATGTTAACTTTGAAACAACCAAACCTACTATAAAAGGTACAAAACCAATCAAGATAATCTAATAATTTGTTTCTTATCGATCTTCTTCGTATAATTTGTATTGGTTGTTTGGCTAAATCGAATGTGTAGTCTAGTTCAGTTCAAAGTTGATGCCATACGGTTTCTAACTGAGTCATTGGTCCCCATTGGTGCGCCTTGCCTTATGCAAGCTCCATTGGTTTTAACTTTATGTGAGTTTATGATACGCAATTATGCAAAAAAGATGATATTTTTTTGCGAATTTATGTTCTTTGGTCTCGTTTTGTGCTTTGGTTTATTGATATATCTAAGATTAAAGAGTCCCTCACATGACTATATGGCATGATATCCTACCAACCAACACCAATATCTACCTAACGAGTGTTTGGTCACATCCTTAAGGAAATTACATCACCATACTTAACTTGTCACACTTGCTAATCATACGGTTGATCCCCCACCTTATTTTCTTAGTCGTCTGATCGTCTCATCCATTATATATATACATAGATCCCTACAGCATGCAAGTAATATATATCTTCATCTAACCATCTTCTTTTTTTAGCTTAAAGATCAATATGGCTGGAGAAGACGGAAAGAATGCAATTGCTAGTGGTAGTATTGTAAGGTGGAAGCTGACGATGGTCGTGCCATTGTTGAGGGTTCTTGCATTGTTTGCCACAACTGCGGCTACAATTGTTATGGCTCTTAATAAAGAAACACACACATTTGCTGTAGCAACAATCGGGAATACTCCTGTTAAGGTGACTCTCACTGCCAAGTTCCAACATACTCCTGCAAACGTGTAAGTTTTTGTTTCTATCTCGTATATCTGTCTATATCGTACTTTTAAGTTATGATATTATTTGAAAATCAATGGTATTATATGTTGTGACCTGTGAGATTTTTCCTTCAAAGTTTAAGGTGTACTTATATAGTTATATAAGTAAACAACTTAACGTTTCAGTGTTTCACGATCGTTATAAATTGTACAGTAATTAAATTGTAGGACTTAAAAAGATAGGGTTTTTTTTTTTTTTTTTTTTTTTTTTTTTTTTTTTTTTATGGAGTCAATAGTCAATAAAGTTGTCTAAATTTTCATTTTGCACATACAGGATGTACGTAAACTTTAAAACATATACTGTAATCAATCTCAAAATTTTACATGTACTATATACGTACCGTGCCCTTTATAGTTACATATACCTTTTGCAACATTAAAATGATTTTGTGTTCTTATCATATATGTGGTGGAAGTTTCATTATTTTCTAGATATATAGTGTTGTCAAATACTATTACATTACCTAAACATGCGTAAAATAGTCGTACATATATGTACCATAGTAAAGCAAGCAACTAAAACGTAATATATATAATAAGAGTGCAACGCAGTTCACGGTGTTCATGGTGATGTGTACTTATTACAAATATATTATGGATATATATATGTGGTCCTTGTGGTTGTACCAAGATTTAACCACCAATAACTAAGTCTTAGCACAATAGTCATGTCCTTGTCTTAATAGCCCGCTATATTGATTACATATCAAGTTATCAACAATACAATATAGATACACAAATGAAAATTTGTAAAAGTATATATACTCACCGTGAAAATTATATAACTGAACAAAAAAAATCATGTTTAGTAGTGGAATAAATGGAATATTTAATGAAACATACAACTCTATAGCCTATAGGACACAAGTATAGATAAATCTCACATAAAAAAATTACGTTTCCTCCAAGATGTTATATTTTATTTGAGTCCTGCTTCACTAACATTCTTGTATTGATGCAGAATGTTTGTCCTGGCTAACGGTCTAGCAACTGTGCATAGTCTCTTGATGTTATCTTTGGGTTTTGTTAGTGAGAAGTATGATTTCAAGGGTCTAAGATTTGTAATTGTAGCTGCACTGGACATGGTAACTTTCTGTCTAACATATATTGCATTATTAATTATTAATTAATAAATGCATGTGTATCAGTGTAACTCAATTATTGTTCACAATTTAAAACTACAAATAAAAAGTATAAAGTTTAAGAAAAATACACTTATTTCGCTATAAAAGAATAACATTGATATTTTGTTGGTGGTGATTTTAGGTCAACATTGCAATAATATCAGGGGCAGCAACTGCAGTTGCATTCATGGGTGAGCTAGCCCGAAATGGAAACTCTCATGCTCGGTGGAATAAAGTTTGTGACAATTTTGAAAAATACTGCGACCAAGGATCTGGCGCCATGCTTGCGTCTTACATGGGGATCTTCTTTTTTATGCTTGTTAATATCGTCAACGTCTTTGAACATGGAAAACTGAAAAATACTAACAACCCTATAGTTGCATGAACAATGTATGCATGTGTGTTAGTTATGTTCAACTGTTTGATGATCAAGTGTGATGATGTATTATTTGTTGAAAATGTATTTTGTACTGCTTGAAGCTTTTTTATGCCAATCAACTTATTTTGAGTTTTTAGTTAAAAAAAATTACCGAAAAGGTTATATACCACTATCATTTTACGAATTCCTAGCAAAAATATGACCCTTTACCGAATATATATGGTGCGTTATAAATGAGACTTGCGCACCATTTTATAATTAACTTCACAACATACTTACACGTATATATTATCACTCAAACAAATTAATTATGGTACTCTAAAGGTGGTGTTTGCGGATCAAGCATTTATGAGGCTTTAATGCCTTTTACCAGATTCAACAACCACATAAAGTTGTCATTTAATGTTTGATGCGCAAAATTCACACTCAACGCACCAAAGTATACGTGACAACATCTCTTTCCTTTAGAAATTAAACATGGTGCTCTAAGATAATCCACCATGTGTTTTTGAATTTTGTTTCTTGCTCATTTAATACCCAGATATTAATGAAGATGATTAAGATATTTCATTAATATAAACGATTTATTTGTGACTTGCTGTTTGCCTTTAATTATCATCTATAGTTGTGTGGATTTACAAATGCATTAGCATTCCATCCTCAAATCGTGTAAAGATTTATTACACTAATACAATCATATATATTTATTCTGAATAAACATAGATACTAGTTTATCAACAGTGTGTTGGTGAAACTAGAATGATATAAACTGTTGACACTGAGTTCGTCTATTTGTAAAGACAACCCCTACTATCAACAATCATATTCCCGCTTATAATAAATTTAATTTTCATTCCAATGAATTCAAAGTTCACCACAATTTATTCTAATTAACTTTTAATTAAAACTCTGATCACCCTTTCAATTATCTTATGTCCAGTACTTTACTAGAACTACTTTAGCCATAACATAATCTATCTTTTAATTACCTTAATTCTAAAGGTTCGAAATCCATTAGATTTTGGTAATAGACTTCGACTCATATGGATCAAGTATCCATGAATACAAAATCTTGATCCTATGGATCATTATCTATTTAGGCTATGTTTATCGGTAGAAAGTGACAACCGATTGGGTGAGATAAAAACAAAAACATAATAATATATTATTAGAAGTACACAAATGAAAGAAAGTGATGCAAGTGACCAGGTCGGTTGGTGACTTAAAGATTGCTCCTCCAATCTTTCATTTGTCATCATAAGAATGGCCCATGCATTTCTCTCTCTTACACATTATTTTAAATACAATGGATAAAGAAATAATATTATAATGTTAGGTTGTGTTGTTGATAAATGGTAAAAAAAGTTAAGATTGGTTGTATGTATAGGTTGTATACGTGGAGGAGTAAGAAAATAATATTTTAATAAAAAATTGGGTTGGATGGGGTTGTGAATAAAGATAGTCTTATATAAAGGAGAAACAAAACGCCACCGTTTTGCACTCCATTTTCCCGCCATTTTCCGGCCCAACTTATTAGCCCAGCTGCCACTTTATGGCCTGTTTTTTCTGACCCGTTTGCACCATTTTTTTATCTCACCCTAAAATCAAAACTCTCCCAAATCACCGTCTTCCTTACCAGTTACCAGTTACCAGAACCATCATCCAGATTGGTACTTTTACAGGTACATACACATATTCATCAATTATATATAATCACACATACATACAAATATAAAAACATCTGTATTCTAATTTCTTAATAATAATAATTTGGTTTTTTGTTTTAATATTTTGTAGTTTCATTTTTTTTGGCTTTGGTTCGTAAGTGAGATAACAAGATGGCGTCTAAATTTTGGAGTAACCAGGTGTGTTTCGTACCATAAGCTCGACTTGATAAGCCGGAGGAAAAATGGCTTATTAGGTTTTCCAAAATAAGGGAGTGTTTGTTTAAGCGTATATGTGGGCTTATGAGCTTATTTGATTTTGATTATGGTTTTGGATGATTTTTGTAGCTTATTTGATTTTGGTTACTGCTTATTCATGTGATATTGATTCTTATAGAGTATTGTTCATGTATGGATGGCCTCGCACGTTCGTCGGTTTCGACAGGGTATGAACTTTGCTTCCTTAGCCAAAAACAAACATACCCAAAAGGTATGTACTCAATTGTTGTAGTTTTTAGATTTTTTGTTTGATTATTGATATCATTTGTGTGTCTTTGATGATTTGTGAAAAAAAAAAAATGAAACTAAGGGTTTACTTATGATTTTGAGGTTGAGTGTTTTTATAAATATATTTTAGAGTTAAAGGATTTGAAGATGCTGACATTGATTGGTTTTAAGTTTGGGCTTTTTATTATAAATAGCTTTAGGGTTAGACGATTGAGAATAAACGGCTTAAACAACAGAAAAATTGGTACTCATTTGGAAAAGTTAATTTGCAAAATTTGTGTGGTAATTTGCGCATAGATAATTGGCATAAGCAATTGTCGGCCAAAGGCAAGTTAACCTGTACATTTGGACACAAATATTTTTTTTAACCATTTGAACAATAGACCCAAGCGCCCTATAAGTAACTTACTTCCTGTATTTTTATGTTCCAAAATTGTTGTGTATATCGTGTGGAAGTTGATTTACGCAATTTTAGCTTTTGATGTTCTATTATTTTGGTAGGTATAAATGGATCACCGTGGAATGTGGGTAGTGATTTGCGCGGAGATGATGTGCACACATAATCGGCGTGCAGAGGTGAGTTACCTTTTACATTCAAACATACCTGAATAGGCGCATCGTAAGTATCATGGATTTT
Organism: Artemisia argyi; assembly: GCA_030686995.1. Classification (NCBI taxonomy): domain Eukaryota; kingdom Viridiplantae; phylum Streptophyta; class Magnoliopsida; order Asterales; family Asteraceae; genus Artemisia; species Artemisia argyi. The sequence continues at coordinate 164,467,516 of CM060704.1, forward strand.
CCTTTCTTTTAAGCAATATACGGGCTGGAAGTTAACTCATACTAAGACGCTGGCCATTGTTATCGTACAGATTTGTTGCACCTTTTGTTCATGCGTTTTGATCTTCGACCCATCTTTTGCAGTATCCGAGGCCAGGTCATCTAAATATCGAGCTTTTTTCAATCCATTAGTTTGGTGTGATAGAGGCTAACAAGGATGAATTAATAATGATACGTTTTCCGTTCATGATTTTTGCATACCAGTTTACTTAGGTTAATAATAAGTATAGATTGATGTAATATTGTTTGCAGAATTAGTGTCTTAGTTATTGAAAGTGGACGACTAGAAGTATATTATGCGTGATTTCAAATTACACACACACCCTAATCAGTACCGGCACAGAAACATTGGTTGTACGTGATGTGTTTTTGGTTATAGGATTTTATTTGATGCAATACTTACATTCAATATTGTTTGCGGAATTAGTGTCTTGGTTAGAGAAAGTGGACGACTAGAAGTATATTATGCGTGATTTCAAATTACAGGAATTGAGTGTATCTGAGATGATGCGGTCGCGGTGTTTGGAAGAGCTAATGAAATGGGTCATTAAAATTTGATCATAATGTGGCAGCGCAGTGCCTGCACGGATAGTATAAACGGTTAGTATACAACTTGATTTTTTTGCAGCCATGACAATATATAAAGTACACACCAGATGTGCACCCATTTTTTAAGACGCCCACTAAAGATGCAAACGCTTTAAATATTTGTTAAAAAAGATAGTTTCTCTTAACTTTGTACGATTATTTATTTATTTATTTATTTTTTATGCGAAGGTGAACGTTCAAAAGGCATTGGAATTTTTTCTAAACCAAGTAGTTTGAAGAAAGATCTTCCAGTCGTATTGCCTACTTAGTTGACACTTATTTATAAATAAAACTTCTTTGGAAAAGTTAATTGGTAAGATGAACGCAGAAAGTGGTATCGTGCAAGGTTCAGTATGGGTGGTATGCACTTTACCTCATTTGCTCCTCGTAAAGACTAACGCAGGCTGTGAAGGACATCAAAAGGTATGTGTTGTATATTATATTTAATTGCACATAAGAATTTTTCCAAGGCTTTTAGGTCAATATACAGCTTAAAGATTTATATTCTTTCATTTTTGTAGGTACAAAAGTCACCCAAAGTCATTAGCTACATGTAAGGCACGTTGCAGGTTCAATGTCTTTTAAACTGATGTATTACCAACATGTAATTGTATCAATCCTGTTAAACATTATTTGAATTCCAGATTTCAATTACTAATTTTCTGAATGTTGCTATCATTTTAGGTGTGCATAGGCAAGTTCAAGCAAATTCCGACATGTTTCATAAAAATATTAGCCGTTTACGGCCGGTAACCTAAGGTAACTCAATGCCTTATCTGGAGTCACATCTACTCAAACTCTACATTACCATATACTAATTTTCCGATAATCATTGTCATTCAGATGCATCCAACCGAACAATGGCAAACCCCAACACTTTACATGAAAATAATACGCCTGCACATTCAGCATTTTGCTTATTCACTGTCACCATGGTCTAAGAAAGATGGTCGGGACTGCTCATACTACAGAGACATTCCATATGATGCATTGCCATGTAAGCAAATATCTCTACTAGATTACATTTATATATACTATTAGTTAACATCGTCCTGCAAGTAAGTAACTCCTTTGCAAATCTAATGGTCACTATTCTGAGTAGAAGGAAAAATAAAGCAAAGATTGAAATTTTTTGCCAGCCAGTCTGATGCAATATGCTTGATCTCGAGTGTTAGGGCTAATTTGCATATACTGTTTTTTAAGTAGATAAGTAGTTTCGATTGTTTAGATGTTACTGAACAACGACGAAAATAAACAACCACGCCCGCAATGCGGCGATCGTAGCCATTCTTGGGCTTTAATCAAGTTGTAGCTAATGGTTTTAGGTTAATTTTATTTAATTTTGTCGGATCTGAAATTTAAGGTTTTTGATGACGATTTATAATTTTTTTTTTGAATCTGTAGTATTTGTTTCAAGTATTTTCAGATTTTATGAACACGGTAAGAGAAACATTGGATTTTTATTAGGTATTAGTGAAAAATGTTTGGTTTTGATAGTGATATGTCGCGGATTTGCTTCAACTCTTTTTTCTTTGGCTAAAAGAGAGGCTGCTGCGCTTTTTAGTTTCTCTAAAAAAAAATCATAAATGTCTATTGCGTTTTGCAGGTTGTGCAACAAATGGATATGGAGAAGAAGAGAAACATATTAGCGTTTGACCTTCAGATGGGATAGCTTCATTTAGGTTTGCTGATATAAAGGTTCAAAAAATAGTTTCGGAAAATAATACGTTTATCTGTAGCTGAGTTGTGTGAATTGATGATGTATATGAGTAGTTATGTTTAACCAATTGAATGATGTGTAGTAGCAGCTGTGTGTCTTATGTTTATTGATGAATGCTTATTGTTTGTGTAGTTAAATGACCCTCAATGCTGACGGTGCAAGTTAGAGGTCTGCAGGTCCTATGCTACGTGCTACTTGGAACTTTTATGAGAAAAATAGTTATACAAAGACCATGGCTAAGGAAGAGAAGAAGGGTACGAGCCACTTAAGATTGTGGTTAGTAAGATAAGTGGCCCTTCCTATTATATAATCATATTCTCTCATTTCCACACATTTCCACACATTAAACAAACATGTCATATTCTGTGTAGAGTAGGTATTTGATGTTACAAAATAACGGCCCTCTCAATCACGTAGATGTTCATTTTGACTAGAGAAAATGAAACAATAAAGTTGCACATCGTATATACATGAAATAGTATTTACACAAGAATGTACTTGCCTGTTAGATTATGAGGGTGTTTGGCTCAACTCAAATGTATACTGTATTATCAAGGTACTGTTGCCCACTCTTTTTGCTCAAAAACTTTTTACGTTGGCAACTTTTGTGAACAAAATAAGTTCTTTTAAAGAAGCCAGCAGGGATTCTTTTTGCAAGTATTATATATGGGATGAGCTTATAACCTAAGAAGCATAACCAATTTTGCATAAGCTGACCCAAACAATCACTGAAACATGCTCTTGATACACATTTGAGTTGATTAAATCTCCACTTGCAGGTGAAAATCAATGACATCTTTAGTATCTGCTAGGGGCGAATGAGTTTGGTACCGCTTATCATTTACTATATTTAGCTTCTGAAAAGTGACCTTGGTACGCCTTTCTTCAGCGTACAGCTTCCTGAACGTTGCTATCCACTTTCAGTTAGACATCCCCGGATACTAGAAGTTGGTTTTATGAAGATGATGATTCAAACGAAACGAGAAGTTTCGAGCCGAGAGGAAAAGAGCGTGTTTTGGCCTACGTCATGCTGCCAATGAATATTTGCAAAGATGTCAAAAAATCTAGGATTGTAATCGGATAACATTTTTTTTTCCTTTTTTTTTAAAACTTGGCAATCTATTTTAGTTGTTTTACAGGTTAAAGTACAATACATTTTAGTATTTGATACTATGGAATGAATATCTTTAATATATTTTGCTTGCTGTAAGCATATTCATGTATTATATATATATGAAATGGTTAGCTTTTAGTATTTGCTTCTGCTAGCCGTCGTTATGAGATGTTTTGGTGCATGTTTTTACAAGCTATTATTCAGTTCCTTAGAACACTGATGAAGGGTTTGGATACATGGCTTTTTTAAGTTTAATCTACTCTTTTTACAGCATTCATTTGTAGTGTTTTTTTTCAGTTTTTAACGCTATAAACAGGCATGCCTGCAACGCATCATCTTCCTTTGAAAGTATATTGATAGGTTATCCTTTAATGTTAAAAGATGTAGCTCTAAAGTTAGTGGTAGATCAAGAAATGAAAATAAGAGCGTTTGTCTCAGTTTAGTATCATCGTATATATGACTTTAATGACCTTCGTTTACGGCTTTGTTTTAATTGAATGTGATGCAAATGTATAAACAGTTAATGTATGACTACTTGATATCAATATTACTCTTAAAACAATATGACTGTAATAAACATTCGCCTAAACAAACACAGAAAACAACCGCCAAAAAAACGTTGGGCAAAATAAACAGGCACGCCGGCAACTCGGCGTCCGCTGCAAACCTCGTAAAAGATTAAATCTCGAGTTTCGTATATCTCATATCCTTTAAACTCATGATATATATGATTTTAAAATTCCATTAAAGTTTGCATAGAATAATAATTCTCAATTATTGTTTTGATTTCAAAATCACTCATTTATTATAAAGTAAATCATTTTTCTAATTGTGACTTCTAAAATTAACTTAATCTTATTTGTCAAATCAATTAGACTTGTTTAATACCCTTTTGAAAATTTCATAACTTTTCATAGGCGCAAAGTATGAGCTGCCAAAGTATGTTATGAGCGAGCCAACAAACATGGTTCGTGGCAGTTGAGAACATAGACATGGACAGCGATAGATTCAACTTCAATGTATATTGTTCAGTTTCACTGGTCAAATCCATTTTGAATATATATGTTTGCGACAAAACAACATACAGCAGATGTGAGTTGACCAACAACTTCCACATGATGTGTATTTTTTTTGTAGAAGTTGTAACATGCAACACTTGTTTTCCATGCATATATATTTTTGGTAGAAGTTGTAACCAACAACTTCGTGTGTCATTTTCCATGTAGATGCTCGAACAATTTTCTGAGTAGATGCTCAAACGTCCGATAATCACAAACTTTTATATCAACGGCATATATCCAATCCAGTCTGTTGCTAAAAGTGTTATTTGTAGCAGATATTTGCCATTAGAGATCAGAATATGATGTTTTACTTATGGAAATGCAAAGGAAGAGGGGATGGTAACAGTGAGAAGTTGCTAATTTTCTTTGGAATCTAATCATTTGTATCAAAATTACATTTTACAGATCACTATTTACAAATATACATCATACAACAATGAAAATTAATCTCCATGGGTCGAAAAATCAACATCAATTTCATCCCGGAAGAGTCATCAGTAGGTGAATCTAATTCTATGTTGTTTGAGATCCCAGATTCAAACTTCTGGCGCCTTTTAACAGCAGCCTCCACTTTTAGTTGAAATTCATCATCTGTACTTGAAAGCATGTAGCGAAGCTTGAAATTTACTCGATTATCCATAAGAATCTTGTGCCGAGGTATGATTCGCTCTTCAAGAGAATAGCTAAAGAAGCTGCAACATATTACATACCATCAGCTATGTCTTAAATTTTTCAAAAGCCTATATAGGACATGTGACATAGATTTGTGGTTTATATATTGTGAAATAGTTAATTGCCGTTAAATAAAATGAGGTAAATACAGTATAAAATAGACAATGATAATAGCAAACAAAAGATGTTATTAATCTGACTTTTAAGGTCAAACCTAGTTTTGCTCAGATCCATGATACAATCACCAAATAAAAGCCCATCACTGTTGTAAATGCACGATTAGTCTGACTTTTTAGTATACGAAAATTTCCCAGCTTACTTTTGAGAGTATTTTGGACTACTGACTAACAATCTTAACACATTCATCAGACCAAATACAAAATTTCCCATTGAAAAGAAGCTACTTGACTTAAATTTAATGCAGTTAACTAGATCATTCATTTATATTTGGAGTATTTGACCTTTAGAGTGACATAGAATCTTTCCTTTCTGGAGAACCAAATCGAAATGATATAATCAGTAAGCCAAACATTATACCACTTTACACAAGTGATTAGGGGTAGTGTGCAACCTGATTAACAGTTTGGGTCAAAGAAGGGTGATTTTCAAGTACGTGAAAAACTAAGTGTGTTGAGCTGATCCACAAGTGTTTTTTTTATGAGAAAGCGGTTTAGATATTTTATATATTTAATGTATTATAAACTACTTTCTTTCCCTTTAAGCGATTGGCCATTCTTATTAAGTAAAATTTTGTAGCTTAAGCATGTAACCTGTTAGAGATAACATAACCCAAATCAGCCCATTTATGTATAAATAAATCGATATTGTTACTATACAACCAATACCAGTTCAATAGGTGTGATATTATTTTAGAAATCAGAATATACCGTGGAAACTCTATGATATCATTTAGTGGACGGACCATGGTTCTTCTTAGATACCGATATTTTGGGCGAAGGATGTCAATGTTGTACCGAAGCAGCATGGGAAAATCAGAAATCATTTTACCCAATGTTTTAAGATCTATGCCAAGGGACAAAAAGTATTTGACATTAGGTTCCAATTTCTTTGATATGCTGCACCCTAAGAGCTCTGGCCCCAATCCTACCACCTTTCTGATGTCCGTCCTGGAAACTCCTGCTTTCGTTAATAAAAATACTACATGTGTAATTTAGGAAAAAAAATCCATAAATCAAGAGCTTGACTACCAATGGTTATAGTGGAAGCTTAGTTGAATATTCTAAAGTATGCATATCCATTGTTGTGTTTTTACAAGTTTACACAAATTAATGATCATGTGTTTCACACGACTTTGGAAGGGAAGTATTTATATACACCATTTAGTCATACGAGTGAGAGCGGAGATATCTTATACGAGTTATAATATCAAAGTTTCAATGGGAATAAATCAACATTACTGAAGAATTGTTACCTAATAACATAAAACTTAAGGGTTTTGGTACATACCACAGGATGTATCTTCTTGAAGAGGCTGTAAGTTAGCAAGGATGGAAATTTGACAAGCATACTAGCGATCCCCTTTTCTTGAACGCCTATTGTGGACCTTTGCATCATAATCCGATGTAATATTTTTATAAAACTTAAAAAGATATCCCAATATTTTGTGCATATCTTTTAAATCGATAAGATTTGTTATCTTTTAATTATTAAGAAGATTTTTTGTAAATCTTTTAACTTGGTAAACACGATTTTACCTATAACGTACTAAGTCCGCACGATCAGACCTACTTTATCTTTTCACCGCGAATTAATTCGCGCACATCTTTTAGCCGCAAACAGCGCAGTCGCGATAAATCTACCCGGGTTAGGCCATGCGTTCTGACATCTTCGCAGATTGGCGCCATGAGCGCACTATCACGTACAGGCACCACGATGCTAGTCAATCGCCATGAGCGCACTGGACAAAAGCCATGGTCATCTGCGATCATCCACAAACGTTAGAGTCTATGTGGTCACGATACATCCACCTGCGTCTGTGCGCGCAATTGAAACTATTAGTCGCGGTCACGGTGTGTCCATCCTAGCCATTGCTTTTATTATAATAAAAAAGAAAAAGATCAATAAATCGCCATGGGCGTACTGCGTTCGCAGATTAGCTACGTGTTATTTCTCTTATATATTTTGTAAAACCTCACGATAGGTGTAATTCACACTACTACTTCTCTTATGTGTTACTTTCACATGCTATGTGCTATATATTGCTTAGCGCTAATCTTTTACTTCATTAGTTATTTATATGTTGCGATTTGCGATATATACTTTCAATATTTGCATTAAGTGTTTTTCAGGATTTGAATAACTAAGTTAAATGCTCCTACACGAGTAGCACCATCAAACTTGGGGGGCTACCAGAGCATATAATACCACTGTTTCCGTACAAGTCACGCAGGTATATTTGGAAGCAGATCGTACGTAAGAGGTATTGCAAGCCCGGTACAAAGACGGATTTAAATATTCGCACCATCTTGCACAGGGGAGACGTCCTCTGTCGGTTGTAAAGACGAATGTAATGTTCGCACACAGTGCGCATCCTTGTCGCGCACAACGCGCACTTCTGCCACAGAAGCACGTCTTCTGTCGCACCATGCTGCATCGCTACTGGTACAAAAGGTACGCCCTTACCCAGGATGCAACATACGAGATCCACTTTCACCATTGTGAGACAATGACAATCGCAATCCCAGTGCGCACTGTCGCATTTGAGCTGTGCAGTATAGTCCGTCCTATGCGCACACCTGAGTTGCGCACACATGGGTCATGTCGTCATGGTTGATTGGGCCTACGCGGCCATGAAAAGAACTTAAGTCTAGCCTAACATAGTCATGCACTATGTCACACTAGATTTGGGGGTCTTGTGGACGTATGGTCCGGACTGGGCCAGGAATGGGCTAGGCCCGGCAGACAGCGGCCCACTCTACGTCTAAACCCTAATCCATGCCCTATACTTCACAAGATAACAGGTTACTATAAACCTAACTCTTATATGCTATATCGCATGGAGACTAACTTGACCGTCGGAGGTGGATCCCGGGGCTACGGCCTCGGGTCCACTCCTAACGGGTTCTCTTTGTTGACAGGTCTACTCAGGGCTCGAGAAGACGAAGAACGGCCCAGGGAGAGTCGTCAAATCCAGCACGCGCCAGATTATGCATCAACACCTATATCACGAAAGAATTGTACCTTCAAGTAGAAAGGTTCTATTATCAATATAACTACTGAAATATTGACGAACAAGACTCGAAACAGACAAAATGATAACACGTCTGAAGCATATATCACTAGTCAATATTTCTAAACCTTAGCAGTGGTATGAGGGGTAAGCTTGAAATATTAAAAAAAAAAAGGGATAGAAAGGTACAAAAAACCAACCTTTTGAACAATATTGCTTTCTAAGTCGAAACAACAGACCATATGTTTTGTGGTAAGAATTCTTCTCATACTATCCCGAGAAATACCAAGATAGTAAAGGTACTTAACAAGAGGCTTCCATCTTTCTTCAATGCTACATCCCATCAATTGTGGTCTAAATGCTAGTAATCTCCCAACATCTTCATTACCAACATCTTCATTACCGAGGCCAAACTCTTTCAGATATGCAACCTGATAAAACCAAAGTGGGCCTTACAAGAGTATTACTTTCTTCTTTTTACCAAAAGAGGTATCTTTCACTTTATGACCAAAACCTCAAAAGGACTACTTTTCATCTTCAAACAGAGATTAATGTTTGCTAGTTTCAACAATATTAGGCCAGTAATTCAAATTTTATAGAATTTAAAATCTTAGGGGATCTTTGAAATGCATTTTTAAACTGACTGTTGCGCCTTGAAAAAACAGAATCAGATAAACTATTTAACTTCATAACCAGTCCCTGCTTCTCTCAGCTTATTTATTTCAATCCTGATTTATCATAGAATCAAAATCATTATTTACAGTTCCTTAACTATATAGTTTCATTAATCTGTTTAAACAACCATTCAAATACCCACTTAGGGGGTGTTTGGTTCGGCTTATATAGCCGGCGTATGGCTTATTTGGTTTCGAGCTTACGTTTCATAAGCTCACTTTTTGTGGCTTATTTTGACACTTTCCGGCTTATATAAGTTCATTAACTTATATAAGCCGGAAACTGTCAAAATAAGTCACAAAAAGTGAGCTTATGAAACATATGCCCAAAACCAAATAAGCCATAAGCCGGATATATAAGCCGAAACAAACACCCCCTTTGTCTGAATAAAAATATAAAGGCTTTCTTATATATCTTTTAGTTTACACCACTTTAGGATAACATGGAGAATACATACAGAAACTGTTTTGTAAATGCATCCGTATGGATTACGGAGTGTGCATGAAGATAATTAAACTAGAGGCGGCATGATGTGCGTGTCATGTTACACGCCAAAACTTTTTCAGGCTAACAAAAGGTAAAGTAAAGTAAAGTAAAGTAACTCCTAATACCGTCTTCCACAAGTTATGGGTCTCAATACCGTCTTCCACGGTGTATGGGGGAGGTTGAGACGTAGACAGCCTTACCCCTACCTAAGGTACCACAGGTAGAAAAGGACCTCCGGCCTTGCAAGGGGTGAGGATCGAACCCTTGACCTCTGTCTCCAGAGGCAAGGGTGTTAACCACTTGATCCAACCTTGCTCTTTTTTTATTTTTTATTTATTTATTTATTTATTTTTATTTTTTTTTCAGGCTAACAGTGGTCATTTATTAAGACTGTTTAAAGCAGGCCAGATTGCATTGACCGACCAACTTCTATTAACTTTACAAACTGCTATTGTGTTACTAGTAATATTTACATAATCAAAAACATTACGAAAAGTAAAAAATTAGCTAATACTTCATATAAAACTTTTTAGCATACTATAAACAGACTTTAACTTTCAGCCCATTTGACTCGTTCACTTTTATTTAAATGTTTAGATGATACCCATTTGACATCTAACACAGTCCAAATAGACCCATTCAATAATCAAGTAAAAAAAGAAAATAAGAACATAAGCTTTATATACCTTTTGGTTCATTTTCTCCATAGAATAGAACCCAAGCACTTTAGGGAAGTCGAAAACCATCGTCCCAAAATCTTTCTCATTCATACCCATATCAATGTAAAAATCCGTACGAGTCTTGAGTTCATCCATGCTAAAAGACAACACCTCGGGACACCTGCTAACAACATAACCCATCCATTCCCTTTTAACTCCAACTTTCTCCAAGTACCAAACAATCTCATCCAACTCTATGGTGCTTCGCTCCAACACATTTTCTCCAGCTTTAAGCAATGCAAGCCCAATAAATCTCCCGCTCACATGTATTGACTTGAGCCAGTCAGCCTTACTCCTGATTGACTCAATATTCCCTTTTGAACTGCAAATTAGCTTCCCAATTTGAGGATATGATAACCTGTTGTGTTTGAGCCATGTTGAAGTAAAAGTTTGCTTCTACTCTGGACAAGCGATATGAATCCTTCAGACTTCGGATTAGTCCTTCGGATTTGAGGTGATCCTTGTTGGTAGTTGATTGCTTCGGATATCTATAAAATAGGTACGTCCGTTAGTCTCACCCCGGGAATGTATCCCAGGACCAACCTCCGGTGTGAGAGTAAGTATATGTTCTTATAGAAAGAAAGTATATATATAGTTAGAGAGTGAGAGAATTAGTTAACCTTTAAGTGAAGATTTCCTCTCTATTTATAGGTCTCCAATATGGAGTGCCAGGCTGGTATGTACTTAGTTCCTTAATGTTTGCTAATTTATGCTCCATTATCATATACTTGTTGTACTTTTTTGTACTTTGGTTCATGTACTTACTGGTTTATCCGAACGGTCCTGATCTCTGGAGGGTTGAGGTCATGCGGACATTCCAAACCCTTCGGATATTGGTCTGTCCGGTTTAAATACATTTGTGTATGCCTTGTTTGACATAGATCCGAAAGGTATTTAATTGTACGGCCTAAATCTGCAGGGTACATACGCCAACATCCCCCCCCCCCCCCAGTATCATAGTATTGGTTATGCCAATGGTGTGATACTTAATTTATTTTTGTAATTTTCCGGGGCGCGAGTCGTAGCTTCGTCGTTTGCTAGAGTCGTGTGCAAAGTGCCAATAGTAATTAATGTGTCGTTTAAGGTGCGCCGTCATTTTTTACTGCGTCCTTGGGATTGGGACACGTGTACGCTCTTCCTGTTATATGGTTTGGATGGAGACACGTCTGCCCTATGGGTGACGTGTCGTTTCGCGCCCAATTTTTACCGCCTATAAATAGTCCCTTTTTCCTCATTTTCACCACTGTAAATTTTCTTCTCCACACACACAGACTTCTGACACATTCTATACCTTCCGTATTCCGAACGATTATTCTCATCGTCTTTGAGGTACGTCCTAGTCCGTTTAGTTTTTTGTTGTTTGGCTATACTCTTTCCTACCGGACTCATTATTTCGGAATCTACTGCGTCGTTTGAGTATGAGGACGTATCCATGCCGGAGGGTTCACACGTTAAGAAGGATATACATCTGAGGCCGTCTACGATGGACGAAGGCGAAGTGCTCGTCGTGGTGGAAACTTTTGGGATACCGAAGGATTTACATCCGAGGGTACCTCCGTCAGGCATGACGATGGATCGATTACCTGCGGATGCTATTGGTTTATACGCAGAGTATTTCTTTGACGGAGGCCTTACCGTCCCTTTTTCTACCTTTCTCTTAGATGTTATTAGATACTTTTAAGATTCGTATATCTCAGTTGGTTCCGTTGGGTATGCATCGTGCTACCCTTTTTGAGGTGTATTGCTGGAGCATGCACATTCCTCCTACTACTCCTTTGTTTCGCGTCTTTTATAAACTCAGCAAACAAGGTGCTGGTTTTCCTTCGAAAAACGTGTACACAAAGATAGAAAAATTTGTTTTGGAGAATTTTCGTCTTGTCTGAAGGGTTGGAAATATCACTTCTTCTTGATTGATAGGAGAGCAATTCCCTTTGCTATGCCTTGGAGGCATTCGGATTCGGATGTGTCTGATCCGTTTCCCAAGAGGAGTGAGTATGATGTTGCTCATGCCGAAAGGCTGTCCGAGACGATCATTGAGCCATGCCAAGTTCCCCAATCGTTCTTATATGCTCTGGGTCTATCAGATCATTGGAAATTTACCGGCTTCCATCCGGCTTTGAGGGATGAGCAGGGGAGGGGTATAGCCTTTGTTATAAATATAAACTTTTAAATTGTGCATCTTTTTTCACTTTTAACGATAGGTTTTGTTTGTTCGCAGGTGTAACCATGTCCAACTACTTGAAGAAACCACCTCTTCGAAAGACGGTGAATGTGGTAAAGGGGGACCCACTTCCGCAGGGTCAAGGACGAGAGATGCATACTACTCGCCCTCTAGCCTCCAATGCTGAAGTTCCGGAGAAGGATGAGGAGCTGAAGAGGGTCGAGGTTCCGGACGACCGGGTGCTGGCTGCCAAATACAGAAAGAAGGAGCAGGCAGCGGAGCTGGGTTCTAAGAAACCTCCAGCGAAGAGAGCCGGAGGAAGCATCTCTTCTAAGGTTCACAAGAGGCATAAGCAGTCTGCTGACAATGTCATTGATCTAGATGCTGCAGAAGGGGTTGAGGAGCCGGAGCCAATCCGCTCGGTGCACCCGAAGGATATCCCAATTGGTATGCCTTAGTGAATAATCTGTCCATAGTTTTTTCCTTGATTTATTTTTACCATTTATTGATGAAGGTCCGTTATTTTCAGGGAGTTCGAAGGGTGCCTCCCAGCGTCCGGGAAAGGGGGTTTTGATGGACGAGGAGGATGTTCAGGTGGATATAGAAGGGGATGACGAGGATGATGATACCTTCGTCCCTACATGGGTGGTGAAGAGGGGGACTCGCATGAATAATGTGAATGTCTGCCGAGACATGATGATTAATTTGGCCACCCCGGGTGAGGAGAGGTATTTGGATGCTCAAGATGATGGTGAGGCTATCCGAAGGTCTTGGTTACTGTTGGGCAGAAATGCCACGGCTCAGGCGGATGTCATTTTCCGTTTTGAGTCTCTTCAACGTGAGCATCAGAAGTTGTCTGAAACTCACAAGGTGTGTGATCAAACCTTGGAGGATAAGTGTAAGAGGTTTGATGAGATGGCTGAGGAGTTGAAGGATCTGCAGGTCAAGCATGCAGAGTGTGCTACGGTGAATCCGGAGGGGATTCAAAAGTTGCGTGCTGAGAACACTAGTTTGGAGGACAAGATCTCTCAACTCGAAGTGGAGAAAGAGGAGTGGAGGAAGGTTTCTGGGGAGCAGGCTGAGAAGATCAAGTTAATGGAGGGTCACTTGTCCGATGCCAAGTTGAAGCTGGTCAATGAAGAAAAAGCTTATAAGGAGCTTTATCAAGAGAAGCAAGAGATTGTTATAGCTGCCGGTAATGCCGAAGTGGAGAGAAATCGTATTATCAACGAGTTCATTCCGGAGGCTATTCATCGTTTTCTTGGTAGTGACGAGTTCCGGACAACACTGGCAGAGCCCATTAACTTGTATTATCAGTATGGGCTAATAGATGGGGCTGGGTTATTTGAAGAGCCGGAGAAGGCAGCTAAGTTGTTAGGAGAAGTTGAAGGGGATGGATTTTGTTGGATCGATATACTCTGATCAAACTACTTTGTAGCTTGTAAGGGTTTAACAATATTGAGTAAACTCAACACTATTAATATTGAAACACTGTTTGACCTTGTAAAGTATGCGGAATCTACTAACACAAAGCTTAAGAAGAACTTTTATATTAACCAAACTTTGAATCTGCTTTGTTACACAGATTCACTAACAATCCCTAACGATTAACTTTGATCGACTTCTAAACATATCTAACTTGTAAAACTTATATCGACCAATACCTCTTAAGGCTCTTTATATAGATAACCTTAAGTTGGTTTACAACATATAATCCTTGAACGACAAGTAATTATCCCTAACTAATTCTAGAATATTCATCTAATATTACATATTAATCCTTATCTAATATTGCATATCAGTCCTTGTTTCCTTCGAAGTACTTTAAGCATTCTTCAATATCAGCAGTACTTTGACTTTATTCTTCAACAGTACTTTGACTTTATTCTTCACGCAGCAGTACTTTGACATCCAGAAGTATTTTAATATTTCATATCCCAACAATCCTCCCCTAACTTGAACTCTACTTGCTTGATTTCAAGTTTCTTTGTTATTTAAAATCTTCAAATCTTTAATCATACATTGAGATTGTTTCTTTATTCCTTTTCTTCTATCTGTCATCTGTCAAAGTACTCTTCATCAGCATCATATCTTCCACAGCATCTTTTCAGCAACTCAGTAACATTTAGGTATAAAGATCATCAAATCTTAAAACTTTCATACTATTCTCATCACTTCCAGGTGTGTTAACTCCTGTGAGAGGTGAATCATTGAAAATTATGATTTTTAGCAAATCATCAGCTATTAACGGATTTGATATGTCTTTACCATTAGCCGTTTGCTATGGACTAGCCAACTCTTGATCACTTGGATGTATGGTGAGTTGAGAACCTAGTTTTTGGTAAACTATCAACCATCAACGGATTTGATTATCACATCAGAGCCGTACCCTCATGATGAGTCAAACTCTTTCTTGTTTGTTAAACATGGTGAGTTGATTACCATTTGTTGTGTAGTATAAATACTAACACCAAGTGTTTCTTTTCAAATCCTCTTTCCTTTTCTTTTAAACATCAAAAACATTTATTTTTATTTTAAAGAACTTATACTGGTTTATATCAGCAAGCAGTACTTTGATAAAGTACTGTTTGTTTTTGCAGTACTTAGAAAAATACTTTAACTTTACAAAACAAATCATACCAGCATTATGCAATATTACTCTTCAGACTTAACCCATCTGATAAATAGCTTGATAACATCCAAAGCTACCTCAGATTCCTCTTCAAGTTACATTCCATGATCCAACATTCTGAGCATTATTTCTCTGATCAAAGGATATCTCCTCTCAGCCAACATGTGAATCATGGTACCATCTTCCATCTCTAGTGTACGAACTCCTGATGACTCAAAGAATCTCCATCTTGTTATTTCCCAATTCTCTTGATCATTCCAGAGAGGATCAACACTTGTTTCTTCAGTATCCTAGATGGTAAATAAGTCTCCAAGCAGAACTAATCCCACTTTTGAAGCTTCATTCTCTGAATAATAAGTCTGCACTTGCACATATAAGTCATAAAGATCTGTTCTTGTGATACAGTGCAACAAATCCCATAACATATAAAATGTTGTGAAGCTTTCATCTTCTCTGTGGATCATAAAATAATTTCCCTCTTTAGATTCAACCACAGAAAATGAGATTATCTTGGACTTCTTTCCAGAATCATCAATCCTTTTGTTCTCAAAATCAACAACTGTTAAATAATTTCTGAGTTCATCAACTGTATCATCATAAACTAACCTCGACCTTTTTGTCAGTTGATCATCTTCAGCTAATTTCTTCCTTTTCAATCTCCTTTGCTCAGCTTCTTCCTTTCTGACATCTTCTAAATTCTTCTTTCTATCAACTTCCATGGGTACAAAACTTTCTATCTCTCTTCTGATATCTTCTTGTACTTTGTCCCATAAAGCTTTTATTTCTGGATACCTTTGTTTATGTAAATTCTTGTATCCCTTCTTTCTTAAGAATTGCATCATCCAATTCCTTTCCTGAGCTATGGTCATTGGCTTCTTTGTAATTGACCTGCTAACTTCTTCCAAATACTCAGCATCATATTCAGCTTGTTGCTTTCTAGCAAGCTCTAAATCTTCTGCAATCTCTAATTCTCTAATCTGAGCAATAGAAAATTTCTTCTTCTTCTTCTTAGTATCTTTCTGAACCATTATACCTTTCCCTTTATCTTTTGGATCTAGTTTCTCTGATTCAGAAGTACTTTCATCATCCTTTTGTGCAGGCTCAGATATATGTATTCCTCCAGTAGGTCTTCTTAAATTCATCATAACCTGAGCAATTGTTTCATCATCACTAGCAGTATGTACTCTTTCTTCTTCTTGCTGTATAAAAGTAGAAGGACCAGCTTCATCTGCATAATTCATTGTAGAATGTCCAGCTGCAGTGACTTCACTTTCATCAATATTTCTGGAAGAAGTACCTTGCTCAGCAGTACCTTGCAGACTTATGTTTTCTGCAGCAGTACTTTGAACACCAGCACTTTGAATGTTCTATGCATCTTCATCTAGCTTAACAATCTCTTGCTCATTCTCTTTTTGCTCATTCTCTTTCTCTTGCTCAATATTCTCATCTTCTTGTGCAATATTCATATCCTCTTCAACATAGCTTTCTGGTATAAGATTCTTTGGACTTTCTGGATATTTCCACAAATGAGCATCTTCTGAAACATCATCTTTACTCAAATTCTCATCTTGATTCCTCCCCAATTTGATAAATGATGATTTCCTATGCCTCCTCTTAGACTTAGACTTTTTCTGTTTAGATTGTTGCTTCTGAGACTGCTTCTTTTCTTTCACAAAAAGCCTAAAATGCTTAATAAGAGGCCAGACAAATTTCTTCAATCTTCTGAACTTCTTCCTTAACTTTTTGATTTCTGCAGCTTGAGTATGAACAGTGGACTTGAGCTTCTCCAATTCCTTAGCCAAATCAGAATGACCCTCAGTACTTTGAATTCCCTCATCTTCTCCAGGTGTTTGAAGCCCACCTGTGAAAGTATAATCATTGGGATTATGTACTGTGGAATCCTCTGAAGCAGTACCTTGTGGATCAGTACTTTGTGGAGAAGTACCTTAAGCAGAAACAGATTGATCCAAAGAGGCTGTAACTGAGGGAGTTCTTTCATCTGAAACATCATGTTGAGGAGAAACAATAGGTGGTGTGGGAGTATGTACTAAAGCAGAATGCTCAGCAGAATCAGATGGAGCAGCATCATCAGAGTATGCAGAACCACTATTGTCTTCTTCATTCCTAACAGCTTGAGCTACCTCTAACATATAAGCATTAAGAGGTGTATTCCTACCCGAAAAATTTACTCCCTTATGTGACATAAAAGTGAAAACTTTAGGTGGCATCCTATTGGTAGGTACATAATCCTGAGGTTTGGGTACACCATCTAATGGATTTTCTAAAAGCAATTGAACAAACCTAGGATACATAAGAAATGGTTTGCCAACCTTAATATGAGTAAGCATACCCTCAAGAATCATGTATGAAAAGTTAAAAGGTTGATTGGTAATAAGACCAACAAAAGCAGAAGCTATAGAATGATTGAATTGATCCCAAGCAGTATTCTTTGGACTTAAACAATGTAGCAAAACATGAATAAGAAATTTCCAATGAGGACTAACCATAGCCTTCTGAAAAGTAAGCTTAGTCAAAGAACCTTCATACCCAATATCTCTGAGTGTATTCCAAACTTCTTGTTTCCCAAATAAAACAGAGCCTCCTTCATCATCAAATAGCAAAACCTCCCTAATTGAAGCTTCTGTAACACGTATAGCTCTCCCAGCAACTGTAGTAGTAATAACATCATCTCCATCTTCAACATGTGACTGAGCTGTATCCCAAAAAGCTTGAATCCAGGGTCCAATAATCTCCGGGTTGACAAGAATGGAGTAACAGATGTTTGTACCAGTGAGAAAATCAATAATTCCATGAAAATCAATGTTTGCTTGGGTTTTCTCAAGGTTTGCAATCATGTTGTGTTTGGTGTTGGTTGGTCGATGAGCCATGATGATTAGGGTTAGAGTACGAAAAGTGATGAGTGATTGAAAAGGAGGTATGAGTTTATATGAACGTGTAAGGCGAATAAAAGGAAAAGATATGAGGGTTATATACGGAGAAAATTACAAAAAATCACGGTGAATTAATGACTTTACCGTTATTTTGGAAGTAAATATCCCATATCTTTTGAAAGGTTGTTAGCCGCAAATCTGACCGTTGGAACAGTATCTGACACGTCAGCGAACCCTTTTAATTACACCAAGCAGTACTTTCTATAAAGAATGGAGAAGTACTTTCCTAGAAACTCAAACCAAAGTACTTTCTCATTAAAAATCTCTAAGATTGACCATTTGACCAAAATATCGTAGAAAGTCAACACCTCATTAAAGACTAGTACCAAATTAAATTCCAAAACAACCAGGGTAAGTGAACTTCAATACACTTCATTAAATACCCATTAACCTTCATCTTGGTTATAAAAGCAACTTCACCAATACTTTGGAAACACCAAATCTTCTCTAAACACAAACAAGTAATCAGAATGAGTGACATACCCATTGTTAACATCTCTTCAGACTCAGAAGGTACCACAGACTCAGAGATAAGGTACTTCTCTGATTCTGAGTTTGAAGATCCAGGATGGACAGACTATTTTCCTCCTCATGTGCAATGGATGGGACACCAAGAAGCTTCATCAATAATGAGTGCAGCCAACTCTACCATAACTGATGCAGGCAGTACAACCATCAAAAAGCCCAAAAAGAAAGTTGGTTCTAGTTCAACTTTGGCTAAAGAGCTTCCACATGCATTGACCCAAGCCCTAGAAACAGCTATCCAGAATATGAAGTGGCCTGATCCAAGAAAAGAAAGACCTCCCAAACAGGTACTTGGCCTGGCCTGCCCAAGAAAACAGACTTCTTTTGATGACAAGAGAAGGACTGCCCAAAAAGGAAAGCAAAGCTATGAGGGCAAGGGTAAAAGGCCTATGGAGTAGGATGTGGAACTTGGTAGTAGGTTGATGGAGTCTTGTGTTTTTGTTGTGTTTGTTGTGTCTTTGTCTGGTACTTGAAAACAAGAATGGTATCTGTACTTCTGAATGGTAGTTGTAAGAATCATGAATCAATAAAATCCTTTCTTTAGAATGATACATGTAGCCTCCCCTTAAATAATGACTAACTAATAACTACTTATGCCTCCCCTAAAAAATAGCTTACATATTAATCATGCCAATACTCACAACTAAGAAAGTAAATCTTGAAACATCAAAGCCTTTTGTGAGTAGCTCTGCTACATTATCATCAGTATGAACTTTAACTACATTAATAAGCCTTTGTTCATAGCAATCTCTTATGAAGTGATGTCTAATCTGAATGTGCTTGGTCTTGGAATGATAGACTGGATTCTTAACAATACAGATGGTACTCTCATTATCAATATTGATAGGAGTATTCTTGAAATTGAATCCATAATCCAAAAGCTGATTCTGCAACCAAAGTACTTGTGCACAACAACTTGCAGCAGCTACATACTCTGCTTATGTGGAAGAAGTTGCTGCAATTGTTTGCTTCTTACATTGCCATGACACTAATCTGCTTCCAAGGTACTGGCATCCTCCAGTTGTGGACCTTCTGTCATAGTTATCTCCAGCATAATCACTGTCTGAGAAGGCATAGAGATGGAAAGGTGAATCTCTAGGATACCATAATCCTAGCTTAGGTTGTTGCCTAAGATACCTGAAAATCCTCTTGACAGCATTCAAATGAGATACTTTTGGATTAACCTGATGTCTTGCACATAAGCTCACAGCAAAAGTAATATCAGGTCTTGATGCAGTTAAGTACATAAGACATCCAATCATAGATCTGTATAGAGTGACATCAACATCTTCTCCATCTTTATCTTTTCCCAAAGGTTTGTTAGTATCCACTGGTGTAGATGTAGGCCTAACAGTTGTAAAAGTGAATCTCTTAAGAATATCTGCAACATACTTATCTTGACAAATATAAATTCCACTGCTTGACTGTTGTACTTAAAGACCTAAGAAAAATGTTAATTCTCCCATGGAACTCATCTGAAATTCTTTCTGCATAAGATCTTCAAATTCCTTCACCATAGATTGCTTGGTAGCACCAAAAATAATATCATCTACATATACTTGAACAAGCATAATATCCTTGTTATCTCTCTTAATAAACAAAGTTTTGTCAATAGCTCCTCTTCTGTAACCATGTTGCAGTAGAAAGTTGGAAAGCCTTTCATACCAAGCCCTTGGAGCTTGATGAAGACCATAAAGAGCTTTTATTACCTTGTAAACTTTGTTTGGATGTACAGGATCTTCAAAACCAGGAGGCTGTTTGACATAAACTTCTTCTGTGATTTTGCCATAAAGAAAAGCACTTTTAACATCCATCTGATATACAGGGAATTCCATATAAGATGCAAAAGCCAAAAATAGCCTAATGGCTTCAAGTCTTGCCACAGGAGCAAAAACTTCATCATAGTCTACTCCTTCTTCTTGTCTATATCCTTGAGCCACTAACCTTGCCTTGCTCTTAATCACATTTCCTGTTTCATCTCTTTTTACTCTGAAAACCCATTTAGTTCCAATAAGTTTCTTTCCATCAGGTAGATCACATAATACCCAAACTTCTTGAAGTTTAAACTGTAGAAGTTCTTCTTGCATAGCTTCCACCCAGCTTTCTTTGGCTAGCGCTTGTTTGATATTCTTGGGCTGTTCCTAAGATAGAAAACAAGCAAATAAACACACCTTCTGATCCTTGTGATTCACCCTGTTTTGCTTGTAGATAAAACTAAGTAAAGAAGTATGTTGTTGAGACATATTCTTAGCCTTAGTCCTTGTGAGCACCCCTGATGAGGAGGGTCCAATAATATTAGTAGCAGGATGAGTTTTATGAATTCTGAGAGTTGGAGTTGGTGGAACTTCAAGATTATCTTCCAAATTAGTGATATCTGGATCTTCATTAGAATCTGAGAAAATGCCTTCTTGATCCAATTCATCATCAGTGTCTTCTAAAATAATTGTTTTTGGATCAGCAGTATCTTCTAAGTCAGGCATATTAGGATCATGAACAGCATCAGTATTTATCCAATTTGAAGTATTTAATGGTTGAAAAGTACTTTCAAATGGATTGATAGTACTTTGGGTTAAAGTACTGGCTGTGTCTTTTGCCTTCTTCTTTTATGCTTCATAAGCTCTCCTTTGTTCATCATCATACAACTTAGCCATTGTTTCTTAAAAAGCATCCTAGAGAGTTCTTCTTGAATAGCCTGATCTTCTGCAGATACTGGAATTTGTGGTGGAACAGTACTTTGAGGATCAACAGTACTGTTAGGTTGAGAAGTACCTTGCTTCTTATCATTGGCATTATCTTTTGGCTCATCTTCAGATCTTAAATTAACATCATGAACAATGTACTGTGCTTCTTCTTCAGTGGGAGTAACTTGATTTCTTCCCTTACAGGTACATAATTCATTGATGAAGACATTAAATCAAGATCAAACATCCAATCAGGACCTTTACCTTTAGAATTCTCTTGTTCTTCCAAAAAATCAACATGAAGATATTCTTGAACCTTCTTGGTAGCCCTATTGTACACTCTGAATCCTTTGCTATTTGTACAATATCCCAATAAATATCCTTCATCTGACTTCCCATCAAATTTTCCCAAATTATCAGCAGTATTTAAGATGGTTAGGGGACATCCAAAAGGTTTCATAAACTTGATACTAGGCTTCTTTCCCATGAGTAACTCATAGGGTATCTTCATTTGAGGTTTAGTCACTGATACTCTATTCAATATATAGCAAGCAGCACTTACAGCTTCAGCCCAGAATGGAACAGGTAGTTGAGAGTCTGCAAGCATAGTCCTTGCTGCTTCTATAAGAGTTCTATTCTTTCTTTCTGCAACTCCATTTTGTTGAGAAGTTCTAGCAATACTGAATTCTCTTTTAATTCCTTTCTTGGCACAAAATTCATTCATAAGCTGATTCTTGAACTCAGTCCCATTATCACATCTAATGCCTCTTACCTTGAGCCTTAACTGATTTTCTAATGCTATAATTAGGTCATGAATAACATCAAAAGTTTCATCTTTAAAACATAAGAAAAAGACCCAGCTAAATCTACTGCAGCCATCTGTTACAACCAAACAGTACTTCTTCTTGTTCAGACTGACAACTGAAACAGGTCCAAACAAGTCCATGTGCAGCAATTCCAAAGGCTCTCTAATAGTCTTCTCATCAATCTTCTTACAAGAGGCCTTGTGCTATTTACCCTTCTTACAAGCAAGACATGTGTGATCATTCTTGAATGTCTTAGAAGGTAAACCTCTAACTAAATTTCCTCTGACCAGCTTATTGATATTCTTGAAATTAACATGTCCCAATCTTCTGTGCCATTGATGTGCTTCCTCCATAGATGCTCTTGCAATCAAACATGTTGCTTTTTCAGCAGAATTTACATTCTTCAAATCTATGCTGTACACATCATTAGTTCTTGGTGCTCTCAGTAACACCAAATTTCTGTCTTCTAACTTGAAATCAGGAGAAAGTATGAGACATTCTGTGTCAAAGAATAACACAGGGTACTTCTTATCACAAATCTGAGAGACTGACAAAAATTGAATTTTAGCTCCTTCACATATCTAACATCTTCAAAATCAATGTTTCCAGCTTTGATAGTTCCTTTGCCAGTTATTCTTCCTCCATCAGGATCATTCCCAAATGCAACTTTTCCTCCATAATAAGCTTTAAAATCTAACAAGAGCTCCTTTTCTCCTGTCATACTGCCAGAGCAACCACTATCTACAATAAGATGATCTTTAAGCTCCTCCTCTGGGTTGCCCTGCATTTACATGAAAAGGTTAGTTATTTTTAGGAACCCAAGCCATTACTAACTTGTGTTCCCCTTGTGGAGTGACATACTCAAAATTTTTGAGTATGTAATCACCACTGTCTTTGAAAGCATGATCAAGAATTAAGGTTTTTGATTCCAAAACTGTTGATTTTTCAAGATCACTTGTCCCCTTTTCACCCTTAACTTTTGAAAGTACTGGTTTTTCCCCAGCAGTACTTTCTTTCTTAACCCATTTAGTTGTAACTTTAGGAGTTGGGTTCTGTGTCCTAGCATCTTTTCTTGTGTTGTAAGGCTGTCTAGGGTTGTAATAATAGTGCCTCCTAGATCTTACATTAGACTGTTTGCTAGAAACATTAGGGTTCTTTCTGTCAGTACTTTGTAAAGATACTGAGGGTTTGGAGTATGGCCTTTTCTGATGAGGGTACCTATAGTCTTTTGAGAAATTACTATGGTTGACCCTATTTGTATAGTTCCAAACTGGTTTGTTATCCCTTTGCTTATTCTCCCTATAACTTGGTTGTGCAGTTCTGGTCTTTGGATATCTACTTAAGTAGTCTGAATGATAATCACAATCTTTAATCAAATGATGAGGACTGTAACACACATAGCAGACCTTTGGACCAATATCCCCAAATCCCCTTCCATAAGAGTTTCTGAAATTAGCAGTATTTTGAAAGAGTTTTCTTTGAGGTACTGCTGTGTGATCAGCAGTACTTCGAAAAGAGTTTGAAGGTACTGCTTGTTTTGAAAATTTGGTCTCTTCTACCTTAGGAGCTTCAACAGATCTTTCTAAAGTTTCAGATTTAAGCTTTTTCCTAAACTCCATATTATCTACACCATAATAATCAACATCTTTTCTAAGTGGTTGAAAGCTACCTGGGGGATGTGGAACTGCATTATAACCTTTTTCTTTCTGAAATACAGGAGGTGTGGGACTAGGGGATTCCTCATCACTAGAAGTGTTTTCATCTAGACTTATGAACTCTTCATCACTAGTGGAGGTATCAACAGTAAGATTAAGTTCCTTGCTCTTAAATGGAATACCTTCATTACTATCATATCCTAGGCCTGTCTTAATATTAGATGTTCTTTGCTTTTCAACAAATTGAACATGTGACACACCTGCCTCATTCCATACAGCAAGTTTTTCTAACAACTTATCTCTTTCAGCAGTAACCTTTTCTAGTTCAGACACCTTGCAACCTAGTTTCCATTCATTCAACTTAACTAGGTAATCCTGTTATTTATATGTTTCAAGCCATGCTACTTCATTGTTTTCATGTGTAAAAATTTTGGCTTCCATTGACTCTAAAGTAAGTTGATAACCTGTTATCTCAGCCCTAGCTTTTTGAAATTTATCTCTTTCAGCTACATACTCATTAAGTAACTTCTGATACATATCATTACACTTAGAGCATACCTTAGAGTTAGTGGATGAACTTGGTGAAGCAGCTACCATTGCAAGTTGAACAGGTGCTTCTTCAAACTCCATGCTCCAATCAAAACTTCCTAACTCATCTCTTGACTCCAAAGCAACATATCCAGGCTCTTCATCAAATGCTGTGCTCCAATCTTCCAATGCAATCATTGAATAGGTTACAGGTTCATCATCAAACTCATTGGACCAATCAATCTATGACAAATTCTCTTGTGCAACCAAAGCTTTTGGTTTTGGTTCAATAATTGGAATCTCTTTTCTTTCAGGCTTGGGTGGTTCAATCATCTTGTTTGCTTGATACTTTGCAAACTTACACTCTCTTGCAAAGTGACCAGTCCTTTGACAGTTGAAACACTCAATCTTGGACTTGTCAAATGTTATTCCTTGTTTAGCTCTGAAGTTGATGCCTTTACCTGTCTTGTTCAAATACTTCTTGATCCTTGCAGTGAGCATAGCAACTTGCCATCTGATATCGATTTCTTCCAAGGCATCATCATCAATTTGCAGTACATCTTCTTGATAAGTGACTGGCATAGATGCTTGTTGAGCAAAGAATGAACATAGAACATCATCTGAGGTTGGGGTAACTGATTGTGATGAATTGGTGGTGACCATTGTTGTGCATGGAACCTGTGTTTCGGTTACAGTACTTTGAACAAGATAAGCAGTACCTTTGTTGGAAGTACTGCTTCTCTTTTCAGAAGAGACAAAACCAATGTTCTGTTGTGTGCTTGAACCTGTAGTACAATTCATCTCATGCTCATATACCTTCAGATTGTTGTAAAGATCATCAAAGTCCATAGTATCTAGCCCTGATTGTCCTCTGATCATAGTAGCAACTACATGCCATGCTGATGGCAAATTCCTTAGAAACTTTAAATTAGCATCTTCAACTGATGCCTCAGCATCATATAGTTCTAGCATACTCAAAAGATGTTGAAATCTTTCATAAGCAGAATCAAGACCTTCTCTTTCACCAACAGTGAAAGTTTCAAATTGTTGCTTCAGAAAATTCCTATGCATCTTCTTGGAAGCATCATTACCTCCAAACTTCTTCTTTATTGCAGCCCATAGTTGTTTGGCATCTTTGGCATCATGAAACTTTAATAGGTGACCATCAGGAATAGCAGAAAGCAGTATGTTGAGAGCTTTGTCTTGATTTCTTTTGGTAGTAGCAGGTACAGTAGTTTTTGGTGGTGTTGGTTGTCCAGGTACCTCAACTGGTTCATCAATTTGCATGTTACCATTGACAATCACATCCCACAAAGCATGGTCTGTGATGGCAATGTACTGCCTCATCTTCATGGCCCATAGGTTGTATTCTCCCTACTTAACAATAGGGATTCTAACGGCAGTGATTGAGGGAGCAAGTGCAGCATCTGTCGACATCTTGAAGGGTTTGTAGTGAGATTGGTTTAAAGGTTTTAAAGGTTTGTCTTCTTAATCAAAGTTTCCAACACAAGCTCTGATACCACTTGTTGGATCGATATACTCTGATCAAACTACTTTGTAGCTTGTAAGGGTTTAATAATATTGAGTAAACTCAACACTATTAATATTGAAACACTGTTTGACCTTGTAAAGTATGCGGAATCTACTAACACAAAGCTTAAGAAGAACTTTTATATTAACCAAACTTTGAATCTGCTTTGTTACACAGATTCACTAACAATCCCTAACTATTAACTTTGATCGACTTCTAAACATATCTAACTTGTAAAACTTATATCGACCAATACCTCTTAAGGCTCTTTATATAGATAACCTTAAGTCGGTTTACAACATATAATCCTTGAACGACAAGTAATTATCCCTAACTAATTCTAGAATATTCATCTAATATTACATATTAATCCTTATCTAATATTGCATATCAGTCCTTGTTTCCTTCGAAGTACTTTAAGCATTCTTCAATATCAGCAGTACTTTGACTTTATTCTTCAACAGTACTTTGACTTTATTCTTCATGCAGCAGTACTTTGACATCCAGAAGTATTATAATATTTCATATCCCAACAGATTTTGAGGCCGATGATAAATACCGTTCATTATATGATCAGGCCCTCTCCCAGGACTACCCTTTCATCCAAAAAATCCGCCAGACCATTTACCGAAAGTTTGATGAGCTAATGGCTTTGGTTCCGGATCCTGCTCCTACTTTGGAAGTTGAAGAGCCGGTGGTTGAATCTCATACCGAGAATCCCTCCGGTAACCCATCTGTGGATCCGACTACTTCGGCTTTTCTCTGAAGATGTTTTTAAGGGTTTGCATACCTCCATTTTGACTATGGGTATAGGTATCACAAATTCTTTGTGAAGCTACTGTTATCAAACTCTTTTCGTTGTGAACTATATTCCGGAGTCCGGATACTTCCATTTTGTCCATGGGTTTAGGTATTCCGGACTCCTTGTGAAGCTATCTCATTTCCCGGTTGCCGCTGATGTAATAGTGTAGGATATTTGATGTTTCGTTTTTTTTTTTTTTTTTTTTTTTTTTTTTTTTTTTTTTTGTAGAATGGTTTTCTTCGGAACAATTGATGTAATAGAATAGGTTGTTAATGTTCTATCTTTTGTTGTTCCATTATTCCGGAACACTTGATGTAATCAATTTTGATCGGATGAATATATATCATTTACCTTTGTTATTTTTATTGTCTTTACATTATTTGGGTTATGTACGTTCCGGGGTATTTGTGCCTTTCAATTATTGGTTTCACATTGTACTCATCTGAGTTTAATTTATTGGACAACATGCTTCCTCCGTATCTTGGCCTTAGATTATACCCGTTTGGGATTTTATTATATCGGACAACTTGTGTCGTTCAGATCTTTGCCTTAGATTACACCCATTTGGGGTTTTTGTTATATCGGACAACCTGTGCCCTTCGACTCTTGGCCTTGGATTATACCCACTTGGGGTTTTATTATATCGGACAACCTGTGCCCTTCGGCTCTTGGCCTTGGATTATACCCACTTGGGGTTTTATTATATCGGACAACCTGTGCCCTTCGGCTCTTGGCCTTGGATTATACCCACTTGGGGTTTTATTATATCGGACAACCTGTGCCCTTCGGCTGTTGGCCTTGGGTTATACCCACTTGGGGTTTTATTATACGGGATGACTTGCGTCCTTCAGCTCTTGGCCTTGGATTATACCCACTTGGGTTTTTATTATACGGGACGACCTGCGTCCTTCGGCTCTTGGCCTTGGATTATACCCACTTGGGGTTTTTTCCTTACTAGGTAGTTTGACGTTTAGATAAAAACAACTTTTCTTATGGCCCAACTGCATAGCATGTTTTATTGATTATAGGAAAATGGCTCATGCCTTACAATAAGTCTACCGGAATAACTGATTACATAAAACACTTTTTTAAATTGATTGCGTGCCAGGTTTGAGGCACTTCTATGTCGTCCATGGTTTGCAGCTTGTACGTTCCATGTTGGTAGGCTTCCGTTATCCGATAGGGACCTTCCCAATTTGGCCCTAATTTTCCTTGATCTTCCACCCTGCTGGCTTCGTTCCTCTGGTACACAAATTCTCCCACCTTGAATGTTTCGGGTCGTACCCTTCGGTTGTAATACTGTTCTACATTCTTTTTGTATTTTGCTTCCCTTATTGCTGCCATTTCTCTTCGTTCCTCCAGCAAATTTAAGTTAAGATTGATTTCATCATCATTGCTTTCCATATCGGCCATCATGGTCCGGAAGGTGGGCATGCCAATCTCAGCCGGGATGACGGCTTCGCTTCCGTAGGTTAGGCTAAAAGGCGTTTCACCGTTGCTAGTCTTCAAATTGGTACGAAAGGCCCACAGTATGTTGGGTAATTCATCGACCAATCCGACTCTTTCTCGTCCTAGCCGTGACTTGAATCCTTTCATCAGGCTTCTATTTGCTCTTTCTACCAACCCATTGGCCTGAGGATGTGCAACGGCTGTGTTGATCTGAGTGATGTTCAATCTTTCACACCAGCTTTTGAAGGGGTCGCCTATGAAGTTGCTCCCATTATCCGTAACAATTACCTTGGGTAATCCGAATCGGTACACAATGTTATCCCATACGAACTTCTTGACTTCCTTTCCGGTGGTCTTGGCTAACGGTTTTGCCTCCATCCATTTGTTGAAGTAGTCTATTGCAACAATCACATATTTGACCTTTCCTGGAGCTTCGGGCAAAGATCCTAGGATGTCCATTGCCCACTGATAGAAGGGCCATGGTGCCATGACGGAGGTTAGTGTTGTTTTTGGCAACTTGGGAACCGGAGCGTGTATTTGACACGAATCACATTTCTAAATTACTTCCCTAGTGTCGCGGTGCATGGCCGGCCAATAATAACCTTGCCGCATGAGCATGGCTACTATGGATCGCGGTCCGGAATGCATTCCACATGCCCCTTCATGTAACTCCCTGATGATGTAGTTGGCCTGAAGAGGTCCCACACATCGTAACATCGGGCCTAAATATGACTTTTTGAATAGCACATCGTCCAGTAAAGTATAATGGCTTATTTTCATTCGGAGAGCTCGAGCTTCGTTTTGATCTTCCGGCCAGACTCCTTCTTTCAAACACCGGAGGATAGGTGAAATCCAGTTCTCCTCCTCCTCTTCCACTATTGCGTTGATTAGTTTCTCCTCAGTAGATGGCTTTTCTAGCACTTCTACTAAGATTTCTTTCGTTAGATGATCGAATGCTACGGATGCAAGTTTACTTAATATGTCAGCTTTTTGGTTCTGAGTTCTTGGGATGTTTTTTATGTTGAAACATTCGAAGCAGGCGATGTATTCTTTGGCTTTGGCAAGATACTTCGTCATACTCTCCGTGTATGCCGTAAAGTCTCCATTAATTTGGCTTGCTACTAAATTTGAATCCACCCGTACGTCGAACGCTTTTATGTGCATGCTTTTTGCAATTCTCAATCCGGCTAGTAATGCTTCGTATTCAACGCCGTTATTAGTAGTATTGAAACGGAGGGCGTAGGTGTACTCCTCCTTGTCTGGACTAATTAGGACTAAACCTGCTTCGGCGCCTTTTTTGTTGGATGCTCCGTCAGTGTAGAGTATCCATTCTTCCGTCTGGGAGATATCATGTATCTCCTTGCCCTTTTTTCTCGGAGCTTCTTTGGTAGCACCAATAGGAATTTCATTGATGAAATCCGCTAGGACCTGCCCTTTGACTGCATTTCGCAGTACGTAAGTGATATTATAGGCTCCGAGTTCCACAGTGTACTTGGCGAGTCGTCCGGATGCCTCTGCCTTGCTCAATATTTGCTTGATAGGTTGATCTGTTATGACCTTGACGGGATGAGCTTTGAAATATCGTCTTAGTCTTCTGGATAAGTGCAGTAGGGCTAGGGCCAACTTTTCTACCGAAGCATACCTTCTTTCGGCTTCGTGCAGCGTCCTACTCACATAATGTACCAGAATCTGTCGCCCTTCTCTTTCCACTAGCATAACCCCACTGATTGTTTCTTTGGCAGCCGATAGGTATAAATACATATCTTCCTTCGGTTTTGGTGTGGTGAGGCAAGGAAGTTCTAAAATTATTTTCTTCATTTCCTGAAAAGCTTCTTCAGCGGCCTCTGTCCATTGATACTGGTCTTTGTTATCTTTGGTGATGTTTTTAAGGGTTTCAAAGAAAGGTAATGACCTTTCGGCTGATTTGGATAAGAAGCGATTTAATGCTGCAAGTTTGCCGCTCAGGCTCTGCATTTCTTTGAAAGACTTGGGTGATTGCATGTTAGTAATCGCTCTTGTCTTTTTAGGATTTGCTCTGATTCCTTTCGAAGATATTAGGTATCCGAGGAATTTTCCTTCCTCGACTCCGAAGGAGCATTTTTTGGGGTTTAGTTTCATATTTATCTTACGGAGATTATCGAAAGTTTCGGCAATGTCGGCCAATAATTCCTTTTCGGTTTGGCTCTTAATTACCATATCATCTACATACGCTTCCAAATTTCGTCCGATTTGCGATCGGAAGACCGTATCTACCAACTTCTGGTAAGTTGCTCCGGCGTTCTTTAATCCGAATGGCATCTTAGTGTAGCAATATGTTCCATGATCGGTGTAGAAGGCGGTTTTCTCTTCGTCTTCTTTTGCCATTTGAACTTGATGATACCCTTTATAAGCGTCAAGGAAGCATTTGTAACGGAATCCTGTTACTGATTCGATTTTCCAATCAATTTCTGGTAATGGGTAATAGTCCTTTCGGTAAGAGGAATTGAGGTTCTTGAAATCGATGCACATTCTCAAACTAACATCCGGCTTTTTTACCAATACTGGATTTGATATCCATGTTGGATATCGGACGGGTCTGATGATTCCGGCTTTCAACCATTCTTCCACGTCTTTGTTTATGGCTTGGTTCTTTTCTTCTGAGAAGAACCTTTTCTTTTGCGCTACGGGTTTGTCCTGAACGTTTGCGTTGAGCGTGTGCTCTGCGATCCATCGGGGGATACCCTTCATATCAGATGATTCCCATGCAAAAATGTCTCGACTGTTTTTGAGTAAGGTAATCAGGTTTCTTCGTCCTTCATTCGAGAAATTCTTTTCAATCGTTACTAGCTGTTCTGGATAGGCCGGATGGACCAAGATCTCTTCAGTTCCGGTGTCTTCATTAGTGATTGTCGTTTCTGATGGGGGTTTTGCTTCAGCTTCCTTTTCTAACAAAAACTTTTCTTCCAACCTTCTACATTCCGAAATGATGACGGAACGGGTGACCAGGGTAGCAATTCCCCTTGGGGTTGGGAATTTCATCATGGAATGTATTGTTGAAGGGATGGCTCTTAATTGCTTGATTTTGGTGCGTCCTAGTATTATGTTGTAAGGGGAAGAGGATCTTACTACTGCAAATTTCATAGTTGTTCGCCTATATAATCCCTCACTTCCGAAGCATACTTCCAGCTCGATTTTTCCCAACGTGTTAATCGCTTTCCCGGCAAAACCCACTAGGGGCGTGTTTGTCTTAGTGAGTCTTGATCGGATGGCAGAGTCTAAATTTAAGAAACAGTGTTCATACATTACTTCCACCGAAGCACGTTGGTCAACGTACACCCTTCGGACTGTGTATCCTTCCACTTCTGCCTCGACTATGAGGGGTTCTTCCGAGGCATCTCCGGGTAAGATCGGAGGAAAACTGATGGGAGTATTCATCCACTCCTCTTCCTGGTCCATACTTTTGCGTTTTCGTCTTTTCTCCTGGTATCGTACCATATTTATGACCCTACCTGGGTTGGCTTGGTGATTGCCCCTTTGAGGTGCTTGATTCCTTTGCCGGACGTCCCTGATCAGATGGTCCAGTTTGCCCGTTTCCAAGGCTTTTTTGAGCTGTTCCTTTAAGTTATGGCAGTCGTTTGTGAGATGTCCTTTTCTCCGTGATAATCACAATACTTGTCCATGTTTTCTCTTGACGGTCTTCCCTTCAATGGAGGGGGCGCCGGTAGTCGGAGGTGATGTTCGGTAGCCAGAATTTCTTTGGGAGCCTTGGTAAGTACGTTCAGATCTATAGGTCTGGTGTCCCTTCTATTGATGTCGTTACGACGATACTCTCCCCTGTAATCCGTTCTGTTGTCGTTCCTTACCGGACCATAGGGTATATAGTGGTTGTTTTGACGAGGCCTAAATTCATCTCGGCGTCCCTCTTGCCATTGATTTCCCCAGAAGGAAGATCGCCGCATGTTTGAGTCTTGCTTGCTATAGGGGCTATACTGGTAATCTCTCCTGTAGTTATCTCCCCTTTCTCCTCTTGGTACTTCAGCTGACCGATATGCTTTTTCGGAGCGAATGAAATCATCGACTCTTACCATCATTTCCGTCACCGTTCGGGGAATTTTCTCAGAGAACCTCTTGGCTAACTCAGGGCATTTGCAGCCATCTATGAAAGAAGATATCTGCATTACTTCCGGTACTCCGGAGATGCGACTAGCTTCATCCGTCCATCTCTCTTTAAATTCTGGTAGACCTTCATTGGCTTGCCGGATGATTTTGGTGATTTCCATTGGATCTCTAACACATCTTCTACGAAGGGCGAATCTTTGTACAAACTGCTCACACAACCCGGGGTAGACTATCAAACAATCCTCTGGCGGCATCGTCTAAGGTTTGCTGGAACATCATGCACCATATGGGCATGGGCCAAGCTCCTTGATTAGCGGCCCCTTCAAATCTTGTGACATGATCGTCCGGATCTGTGGATCCATCATATAGCTTTATGTGCGAAGGCATCACATATTTTGCATTCTTGGGTCCGGAGAAATCGATGATCCTTCGGGTAAAAGGACTTTTTGATGCTGCTTTAAAAGGTTTAGAGAGGTCGTCCGTCCTTTCTTCTTCCGTTTTCTGAGTTCCGGTATCTTGAGGCTCTTCGTCTTCGAAGTCGAGTTGAATAGGTTTAATTGGTGTTTCCCCTATGGCATTGTATTGTTGGATTAGAGCTTTTAGAGCAGTGAGGTGACTCTGGATTTGTTCTCTGCTGTTGGGATTGACTTCCAGGTCTTTCCCGCTTCCTTCAGGTGTACTAGGAGCAGGACCTGTCATTACTTAGTTTGGGTAGAGTGAATGACGGGTCCCACGGATGGCGCCAATTTGTTGAAGTAAAAGTTTGCTTATACTCTGGACAAGCGAGATGAATCCTTCGGACTTCGGGTTAGTCCTACGGATTTGAGGTGATCCTTGTTGGTAGTTGATTGCTTCGGATATCTGCAAAACAGGTACGTCCGTTAGTCTCGCCCCGGGAATGTATCCCAAGACCAACCTCCGTCGTGAGAGTAAATATATGTTCTTAGAGAAAGAAAGTATATATAAAGTTAGAGAGTGAGAGAATTAGTTAACCTTTAAGTGAAGATTTCCTCTCTATTTATAGGCCTCCAATATGGAGTGCCAGGTTGGCATGTACTTAGTTCCTTAATGTTTGCTAATTTATGCTCCATTATCGTATACTTGTTGTACTTGTTTGTACTTTGGTTCATGTACTTACTGGTTTATCCGAATGGTCCTAATCTCCGGAGGGTTGAGGTCATGCGGACATTCCAAACCCTTCGGATATTGGTCTGTCCGGTTTAAATACATTTGTGTATGCCTTATTTGACATAGATCCGAAAGGTATTTAATTGTACGGCCTAAATCCGGATAGTACATACGCCAACAAGCCACATGGTAGAAGACAAATCCCTTAAGCCATAAGTTCTCCACATGCAATCTTATACCACATTTATGTTTCTTCTAAGATCATAGTAATACAAAATTTATTCGAAAACTGAAACCCAAAGTGAAAAAATCATGAGGGAGTGGGTCTATATTGGTACCCAACCTTATTCAATGATATCATAAACCCAAGTGGATAATAGTTTTGACTTTTTAGATAGATTACATGAGCTATTATTGTGTAATGTCATCACTTAACTTGAAGAATGACATAGCCGGTTGATAAGAAAACAAGACATTGCAAATTAACTCTCAAAATTCATGACTAGCAACGATAATGTTGGATACTAAATTGGGATAATGACCTATACATGTATCTTACTTGTCACCCTATCCTTGTATAATTTATTAACACTCCTATTACCCGAGAGGGGCCAAAAAAAGTCACAAAATACACACAAGTGACGCAAAATACAAGTTGGGTAACAAAAAATTAATTCGATACATATAAAAAGATAGGGTAACAACTAACAACAGGTAAATTATAATTCAAATTATAAAAACACAATCAAAGGAACAACATTCAACGTGTCGATACAAGTTTTAGCACGAACATTAAACGAGGAATTAGCAAAGTCAGGCAATTGCTTCATGGAAGCAGCTTGAATCAATAAAGTGAGGAAACAGTGTTTGAGACAGATTATTAAAAATCTCTAAAGTCACTTGCCGTCTAATCCCTCAGAATAACATCATTTTCATTAATAATATCAGAATAACATCATTTTCAGAATAACACCATTCGTCCTTGTGGTTTGCGTTGACCGCAGCCTTTCATCCTTTGACAAAAGAAAAAAAAATGCACCGTTAGTCCCTAAGTGCGAAACATTATCTGTCGTTCATCCCTCCCACTAATGGTCCTCACTAACCTCGTTAAGTCTTCCCCACATGAGGGTATATTCGTCTTATTGTCCTCTCAGTTCATAGCCCACTTAAAGATCCATGAACTTTTCAACTTTTTTCATGTTGTTTTTCCATATGGTCAAAGTCATTATCCATTTCGTTAAAATATTCTTCCAAAGTTATTTAAACATTCACTATCATCAAACAATAAATTAGAACACATAAAGAAAAATCTGCAAACAATATAACCAAATCCACTTCAACATACGAACAAACAAAAAGTTCTCAACTATGAAAATAAAAATCAGAAAACACACTTCATAATTCATTAGAAACACATAACCCACTAAAAAAATCCACTTGAAAAGGATAGAAATTTATCAAACAACAAAACCCAATTCAAAAAATCAATAAAGAAATACTCGTATGTGATATTTGTCAAATCAAATTTATGAGACCCAAAATATGTGATGGTGGATCTATAAAAAACCAAATTTGAAGAAACATATGAATTTGATATCAGTTTAATAAATGTAAATCGTTAGTTAATATGAATTTTAATAAAGAAACAAGATACCAGGGATAAAGAAGATAGGAGAAAAAGAAGAAGACGAAGTAAAAGATAAAATGACCATTATACCCTCACGTGGGTAGCACATGGTAAGACTTAACGAAGGTTAGTGAGGGCCGTTAGTGGGAGGGACGAACGACAGATAACGTTTCGCACTTAAAGACTAACGATGCATTTTTTTGGGTCAAAGGACGAAAGGCTGCGGTCAACGCAAACCACAAGGACGAATGATGTAATTAATAACAAGTACATTTTGTGATGTGCATGGTGATGTTGAATGTAGTGTTGGTGATGTACACATTTTTTTTTTTTTTTTTAACGGCGGCTTATATAAAAGAGTATCAAAAGCTAGGAAAAAAGATTACAAAGAAGATATATTTGCTAATGGATTTTGTAACCAACAAACCCAACTACACTTAAACTTATCATAAGAAAGATTGCGAAACTATAAAATCCCAAAGCACCGACTTCTTAGGATGGGAACTAGAGAAAAGCAAGTGATTACGGTAGTTCCAAATATACCACAAAAGAGTCACGTCCACTCCTTCAAGAAACAAACGCATCTATACCACAAAAGAGTCACGCCCACACCTTGCTTGGAATGTAAGAGTGGTCAAGCCAGTCATACCACTCCAAAATATTAGCACATAAAGGAATATCCAGCTCCCACCATTTGGCCATCAAAGCCCACAACTCTTGAGCCATTCCACAATTGAAGAAAACAAGGGGGTAAACCCGCGCTTCGCTGCGGTTCGTTTGGCTAAAAATTCATTGTATATCAAATACGTAATAAATTTATTGCCCAAAGCCTTTGTACAACCTCATTTGCCAACATACATGACCATAAAAGAAAGAGCTACTAACCAAAGTAAAAGCGTAATTCGACCTGTATACAATCTAAAATTTAAATACAATAAATTGGTGTATCCTTAAACATTTTCATAAGCCCCATCTGCACATTCCAAGCCTTCTCCTAGGTTGAATGTTTACCAGACCCTTAAGAATCTTTTATTGTGGTAGGACCTTGTTCAGTCTTTTCTTAAGCCGCATTTTTTACCATCTGGGCTTTGTCGATACTCGCACCTTTTATTGTGGTAGGACCTTGTTCAGCCTTCTCTACAAAGGATATTTCAGGAAATACATAGCAAATATGAAGGCAAAGATTCATTACATGAAACGAAGGAATTGCCTGATTTGCAAGCAAAACAATGTGATACATGAACTAAAAATCATGTTGCATACACTATTGGTTGGGTACATATAAAATTTGAGATCATATAAAGTTTATTTAAAATTCACGCAAACTTGTCAGTTAATATTATATATATCATATGAAAAGTAAAAATCTAATTAATACAGAGACACAATATCAAAAAAAACTGAGACTAAAGCAACATATAATAAGGTGAATTAACGTACAACAATTGGGAAACATAATAGACATATACATGCATACTGTAGTACCTGATGCTCCTCCCCCAGCTACACCTGGTCCACCACCACCTACGGATATCAGTCCTCCGCATTTGCCACCTGGTATAGCCCCTCCTGCAGCTGTAAACTCCCCACCTCCTCTAGTTTTATCCCCACCTCCACTGGTAGAAGATTCTCCTCCTCCACCAGACCAAAACGTTTCTCCTCCGGCTCGAACCCAACCCAACCCCTGTCCACTACCTCCCACACCAGTTGCGCCTTGCCGCCTCCTCCTGAAAACGTCTCATCTCCGCCACCTTCCAACTCTCCACCTCCACGACGTGCAACTCCAGCCGAAAAATCTCCACCAAGTCAGAAACAAACACCCCTCCACCCTCTCCCCCATAAAACACCACCATCTACGTTCATTCAACATCAAAACCTCTTCCTTTATCACCTCCAACCAATTTATCCATCCCCGGAAGCCCATCACAGTTGCCACCTGGACCTACGACTAACCATAATATAGAAACAAAAAATCAATAACTGGCCATAAACAAAATCATTTCATTAGCCTTGGTACTAATCTTTTATCCATACATACTTGTTAAAATACCCGTAGAGTACGTATTACTTACAGATTTTATCCATAAACAAAATAACTGGCCATAAACAAAACCATGAATAAAAACTTAAAAAAAAAAGGAGCATACCCACCACCACCATTCTTCCCACGTGATCTCGCTTGCTTCCGTCGGATCTGTCATCCTCCACTTCACCGTCAGCAATATCGTCACTTCCATTTTCTTCTATTACAAAATTATGAGGCCTTTAGATTGTAACTTAGCATTTGGCACCTAAAATTGAATACTAAA
Source organism: Artemisia argyi (assembly GCA_030686995.1). Lineage (NCBI taxonomy): Eukaryota > Viridiplantae > Streptophyta > Magnoliopsida > Asterales > Asteraceae > Artemisia > Artemisia argyi. The sequence continues at coordinate 164,504,662 of CM060704.1, forward strand.
ATGTGAGTTTGATTTCTTATTAAACCTAGTAATTGGTTCATTGCCTTTAAAAACTGAGAAAGTCTCTAAAAACAACTTCAAGCTGCTTATTTTCACCAACTTATTTTCACAAATTATTCACGCGCAAAGCAATCACAAACAATCCTAAACTAATGTGTTAGAATACAAAATGGCCAGATTCTAAAAGCAGTTCCAAACACCGAATGCAATACACCCAAATACTAATCAAAGTTCTAAATGTGATATGGTGTAGGGTAAGAATTGTGAATTTGTGATTCACCGCCAAGTATCAGTGACTGGTGTATAATACCCATTGTATGCATTAAGGTACCAATATGTGACTTCCCAAACTATATGCTTTCGTTCTCTAGAAGCAAACGTTTCATTTTGTTCCAAAGAAACGTCATTATTAATACATATTGACCTGATGTACATTTGCAGTCTGTTATAAACACTTTTCATTGTAGTTATAACCTGATTCAAACACTTCTTATTGTTGTTGTAGCCTAATCCAAACATAACTTATTACTGCAGTAGCCTAATTCGAATACATTATATTTCTGCAGACGCCTAATGCAAACACATATTATTGTTGCAGTAGCCTTATCTAAGCACATCTTATTAGGGCACTTTGCTGATTGGAACTCGCTTTCTATTTATTTAGAGAATTGGATTCTGAATTCATAATTTATGCTTATCCGAATTTGGCGTTTCAAGTTTTTTCCAAATCTTTGCAAGCTTTACTGGAATTTGACTCTCGTAAGCATCGAAGCCCTACACCACAAACGCCAATTAAGGGGTGCCCATCGAAGTTATTTTTTTGGATTTATGAGCTTAATTTGATCTCGCCTTTTATTTCATAGTAGCTCATAACTAAATATTTTGACAATTTTAAAAGTATTTCCATACATGACTTGAAAAGTTGTTGGTACCTTTTGGTTTTTCCGAATATGACCCTGTTGTAAACATAGGAGTTTCTTTGCTCATTGGTGACCCGGCTATACTCTTCCTGTTAAAATATATATATATATATATATATATATATATATATATATATATATATATATATATATATATATATATATTATATATTAAATTACAAAAGAAAACTGAATTTCACCTTTGGATCATCTAAAAGTCTTAGTGGATACCCTTCTGTACTGAGAAGAGCGTTAGCGTTGACAGATTCATTGTAAATCTTCGTGGCTGACCATTCCAAATGAAAGCACCCTATGTCACAGTATACTGTCGGTCCTATGCACCCTCTGTTGCATGCCATGATTTATTTTTTGGTGTGTTTGTGTATACAGGTGCAGTTGCATAACATTTCACAAAGAAAATTGATTTAAACAAATGACAACAGCTTAATTTACTTGACATTGTATCGGACAGAAGATATAGAAATCTATCTTACTCCAACTATTTATGTTCAACATAATGACGAATAAAGCTTTCAACACCTTCAATACTGCTTGGCGAGCTGCTTCCGTCTTGAGGTCTCTCTTTCGCTTTGCTTTCAATTTAGCTTAAGCTTCAACTCGCCTTCGAGCGTTTTCTGCTGCTGCTGCTGCTTGCAACAGGGTTTTTTTTTTTTTTTTTTTCTGCTTGTAAACAAAATTGGATCAATACCTAATCTTGATTTACAATAAAACTAAGAACTTTGACCAATTTAGAAAACCATACACAGGTTCTTAAATATACATATAAAAAAAGTCACAAACCTTAATCTAACAGATCTGAATGTTCCTTGAGTAAATTTTTTCCCACTAAAATGGAAACAAAATATGAATTTTATAAAACTGTCATTAACAGAATTTGATAGAGGTTGCTTCAACCTGCCAAACCATTTTGTTATTAGGCTCAGATTTTTAAACCAAATAAAGAAACACGGTTGCATAATCAGGCCGTTACCTGCAATCCAAGAAGTGCTACAAACTGCTAGAATTTTACCAAAGATCCTAATGGGAGTCTAGTGAAAAATTCAACCAAAGTAAGGTATATATACAGAGTTGTCTCCGTACCTTTTTTCATTTAATCATACTCGGACTTAAAGACCGTGAACCGCTGCTTAAGTGCGCTTCTCTCCTCTTCTGCCATCGTATTTTTCTTTTGCACACTTGCATTTCCACTAACATCGCTGATCAAATCACATTCGTCAGTAAGCAAAACACACAATTTATATAAGCGGCTTAAAAAGAAGTAGTTATGAAGATTATATTTTGATTTTCTTAATTTGTAACAATTACTCAGGGAAAAAAAGATAGATAGATATAGTAAAATAAACAATATTATGTAGGATTACCGCATTTCCAAATGCTAAGCTGGTGATAAAAGTAACTCCTTTTATACCCATATGCCAAAAACTGATCATGTGCAACCAGAAAATGAACCCACCCTCTGTGAACATCTGTTACTGTGAAGGTTCTACCCTAAAATTACACCTATTAAACACACAAATCTAACATCAACAAAACAATCTTTAACTTTGAATCATCAACCCTAAAATCAGACCTAATAAACATGCAAATCCAACATCAGGGCAAACAGCTAAAATCCTAAAATGACAGTTATTAAACCTGTGAACCTTAAGATGATACCTACTAAACCTACAATTTTAACATTACAAAAGTTAACTAAAAAAACATAAAGATCCTAAAATGGCAGTTACTAAACTTGTAAAGCTTAAGATCATAAAAATTATCACACAGGAATCACAAAAACGAAATCATATCAGCACCCACGTAAATTATAATCAACTTCACCATCATTTTTATAAACAAAAAAAAAAAAAAAAATTAAAAAATTAAAAAAGAACATACATAAAAATTAACTTGAATTTAAAAACGATGAACCCTAGATTTGACTCACGAAAATTCAACTTGTTCGTGTGCTCCTGAAGAATCCAGAAGAACAAATATGTGGCTATGAAAAAAAGGACCCCAACCTAATAACAACAAAGGTACTGATCCCCAATATTAAAAGCGTTGTACTGTAGCAGTTTCTGTAGCAATACTCACATCTGGTACTGTGGAAATCCTTTTGTCGGATCGGAGCCACTGGATCCATCGGTTTAGTGCACCGGTGTCGGAGCAAAATTATGAGAGGGGAGGTGAGAGACAAACGTGAGTGGGGTCCGAATAAGTGGGCATTTTTTATTCGGGTTTTTTCGGGTTTCAGCAAACCGAACGCAACATGGAGCCCCGAAGATACATGAACAGAACACGCTCTTTATACTTTAGATATAACTAGAAGGGTATCCGCGCAATGCGGCGGCGGGTACCCGGTAACTATGTTTGTGGCGAACAAATGTCTTTCATTTTAAACATTTCTTATTTAGTATTGTATCAAATACTTTAAAACGTAGTAGATATATGTTTTTTAAAAGTATAATATTTAAATTATTAATTGTGTAGTGTGTGTTTAGAAGCTGAGATGAAACTGTGTTAATTTGTGGGTTAGTTTGTAAGCTTTATATATATGAAATATGCATTAAAAGATAGTTATAGTATAGACGTTTTTTTTTTTTTAAATCACATTGCATTTTTTTTAATTGGGTTGTTATATCACATTCATTAAATGGGCTATTGCAAGTTAATGAGGTTTATAAATATTAGTGGCTCCTACAATTAAAGAGATTAAAATTCATAATGTAACTTAACTCCTAATATTTATATGTAGTTAAGATTAGTTTGAAATCCTTCCAATTAAAGAAATGTTTTTGGTCTTATTTTTTTAAGACTTCATTTATAGGAATGGCCTAAATGCATTATAATGTAGTTAAGATATGGTTAAGAGTTTCGATGTCTTCGTGCCATATTGGGCAAAGAATTGAGACAATATATATCGAAACCTTTCCGATGTACATTTGATGCATTGATTACTCAAAATTGCTTGGATAAAAACAAAAACTTCAGATTGGAAATTGAAACAAAACATGCTAAACAAGATTAAAACCCAATTATGAATACGATCAACGACAACACTGGAATAGCGAAGCTATAGTTATCAATAATTACATTCTCCAATGAAAGTAACACAAGTAGAACAAGCGTAGTGACGGAACATTATCACGCGTGAAGTCAGTTCTTTAGACATCATTACCAGCGGTGTTTGTTCATATATACCTGAAGGAGAAATTAAAAGTTGAATAAAATCTATGTTTAAATGAGGTATATCTAAATGATAAAGACAGAGGTGTTGTAGTCTAAGGCTAAAGGGAGTGGTGGTGATATGCTCGCATTTCACATTAGTGCTACTCAGTCTTCTCTCTCCTCTCACTTTCCCTCACTCCCTCTTACTCTTCACCAGTTTTGGTCACATTCCTCTCATATTTTATTAAAATACTCACTTTATACAAATATACCTTATTAAATATCCCCACACACTCACCAAACAAATAAAAAAACATTACTTTTATAATTGGGCCTCACATTTTTGTAACGCTCACTATGGTGAGCCGGTCACCATACAAATGCAATTTGCCCATGACATGTATTTGTTGTTTTGATTGGTGGCATGTGAACTAAGGTGAATGGTGAGTGGGTCACTCCCGCTCCGGATAGTCTAAGGGTGGTATAAATGTTATAGGGCTAAAAGATGATGTGACGCTGACGTAAATTTGATAAAGATTATCATTACACATTTACACCGATAAAAAAATATATATATAATTTAGTCAAACACCTTCTAAGTTATTCTTCTTTTTATTCGATTCACACACCATCAAAAAATTTATGAATTGTTGAATAGATAATAAAGTTTTTAGTTATACACAAGAAACTGTATAAATTAATACTCGTGAGACCACCTAAATTTATTAATTGATAGAATTACTATATTAATTAATCAATAATTATTTATCTGTAAATTAATGAATCAGAATAGCAAATATATATATATATATATATATATATATATATATATATATATATATATATATATATATATATATATATATATATATATATATTAGAGAGTATTAATTAATCGAGATTAATTTATCAAGTTTGTACTGAAATTTAATTTCGTAGCTGTTAGCCTAAGTTATCTGCTCAAAATTAGCTAACAAAATCTTTACATCATCTCGAACAAAATTCTACACACTTCGTAAAACATTCTACACAACAACAATAATCTGTATTCTTTTTAATTTACAGAGCCATTCTATTTTGGAAAGGAAGTATCTCATAGGAACAAACAAAAAGAGCCGTACATTATGTAAATCAGCAGAAATCACATGGGTCTTGGCATAACGCCAATTCTCTATTTTATCATCTTTCAACATTCGTAAAAAGGATAATCAGAATCAGATCTCTATTTTCATAGTGTAAATGTATATGTTTGTTTTGCTAATAAATGATAAAAAATATTAGCCACAAAATATATTACTAGTAAATGTATATACTTTTTTCTAAATAAACCAACTAAATTTCTTAATTTTTGTATGATAAAATGTTTTGGTTTATACTTTCATAATTAGTTATTTCAAACGCATTTAATAGGTTAATTATTGTTCGAATTTTTAAGTTATATAATTTTATTTTTCTATCAATTTATCATCGAAGTTTTTAAAATTATTCGCCTCATTTGACTTTTAGTATTGTTTAGATTTATAATTTATACTAATACACAACATTTTGTAGATATGTTTCAACTCATCGTATAACCTTATATTTATGTTTATTCTATAATAAATATAATGAAAAATATGATTTAAAAAAAAAAAAAAAAAAAAAAAAAAAAACGTTAAAAACCGCAAAAACCGCAAACTCGCAAAACTGCAAAACCGCGCGGTTGCGGATTCTCACTTTTCAAAAACCGCAATTGCGGATGTGGTTTGGTTTTTACCAAAACCCGCACCCTAACTAGTATATATAAGGCTGAACACAGTAAGGGAGGTGATTGACCTCCATTTTATCCCGCCACGTCAACTTTCTCTCTCCGACGACGTACATGTGATTTTTACTACACCAAGGCGACCTACACTACAAAAAACATACCCCACAAAAATACCTTTTATATTTAATTAAATACACACAAACACACACCCAAGAAACACACGACAAAAGGTCGGGTACATGATCGAAAGAAAAAAAAGGTGATCGATCAAAGGGCGATCAAAACCCCACAATTAGGAGGATCGATCACCTAGTCAGTCGACTAGTCGATCTCTCCTTCTACTGCATGCAGCCTAAAGTGTATCATCTTTGCAAAACATTGTTAACGTACTAGTAAGTAGTAACGCTGACAAATTCACACATTTAAAGAAAATATGTGAAAGACAATATTTATATTCACTTAGCTCCGTTTCTATTTTGTAAGAAAAAACACGGATAGCTTCGTCAACATCTTAGGCCATTTCAAGTGATCGATTGATGGAGATGTTATATTATGACGTTAAGATTCCATAATCAATAATTGAGCACGAAATAAGGAGATAATGTAAACAAAAGGTTAAATGTGTTTTCCTAGCTACCAGATGGAGTCGACGAAAAAAGTGGATCAAGAATTGTCATGAATGGGGAAACAAAAGTCTTTGATTATGTCAACGATGGCATGCTTTGAAATGAACTTGTAAAGGACATGTGAAATGAAATCGATGACATCTTTTATTTTAGTTTCGCGTGGTAGTTTCCATCGTTCTCAGTCCTTAATTAAAAGGACGACATGATTGAGCCTTAGCATTTGATGGATCAATACAAGATAGGGATGTTTACTACATATGCGATATCCAACAAGGCTAGTGGGTTGTTTGGATTCAAAATTATACATTAGTACGTTACATCCCTTTTCAGTACATACAAACGCGTCACAATTGGATTAGATGGAAAGCAGAACATCAATGTGCGTTTAAAATTGGTAGACAAAGACGTCTAAATAGGTCATCAAGTGTGCGTCGACAAGTAATATGCTTCCTCTAATTATAAGTATATATGATTGATAATGACATAAGTGTACTTATGCAGAATCAAAATGCCCAACCATATCTGAAGTTTACCAGTTAATTATAAGGACATGCGTATAAATTGATCGACTTACACTTACATAGTGGTTTAGATTAGAAGCTGTTCCAACACAGCTATATACGCATTTCACACGTCCTTCTAGCTTAGCTAGCTTCCGTATATTCGATTATACTCATATAGAGCCACACAATTTAGGTATATTCGCACCAAATTAAGTATATAAATCTCATTTGTTATAGTAGTATGTTTCGATATCTTTTCCTTGCCATAAGAATCGTGACTTGATTAACTATGTATGGAAGAAGGAAATTCATGTCAATATGTCATCTCAGGAAGACTTGGGTGGCGAGTTTGATTATGTTAGTTTGATCCTTGCAATTGTATATTGTGGATAACATATATCTTTGAGGACATTTGTTAGTAAACTTTGTGTAAGTGTAAAATCTTTGATTAAACACAAAAACTTACTCATTTGAGGCCACCACTTAAATAATACAAATACTATTTAAAAAAAAAAAAAAAAAAAAAAAAAAAAAAACCTCTTCTTCTTCATCTCTTCTCTATAACTGCCACCACCACCACCTCTTCTTCTTATTCTACATAACTGCCACCACCTCCAAACTAAACCGTGTGTTTGTGTGTGTAAACCCCAGAAAGCAATTTCTCCAATTTTGCCCTAATTCACAACCCCCAAATTGAAACCCTAATCACCGGAATCAATTTTCCGGTGAGTTAACCGGTAACTTAAACAAATTGATTGTTAAATATGTGTGTTTTAAAATCAAAAAAGAAATAACAATATACGAATATTGCTTTTTGTCAGAAGGTTACCTCGTCGTGCAGACGAGGAGGAAGCAAACGGCGAGCTACAACGAGCCCCTCCGGTGTCACAACGAGCTGTGGCGAGCAAATCCATTTGGCACGTAGGAGTGGCGAGGCAGCATAACGAGCAACACCCACTGCTTTTACGGTAATATATAACAGTAAAAAATAGATGAAAATTTTGTAAAATTTGAAAAAGTAAGTGACAATCTAATATTACGAATGTAAACTCAAACATTGATGTTATATTGGAAATTGATTACTTGCTTTTAAAAATCTCCTCAATTGTTTTGCAACTAGATTTTCCATAATCACATCGTTGCAAACTAACACTAGTTTTAACCAATGTTTCAAAACCGGTTTTTTATCGACCCCACGGGCTATGGATCAATGGTTCGACCGATCCAACCATCGGTCAAACCAGTTTTCTACACACCAAACAAGTACAATAAATCATGTTACGAAACACGTTTGAAACTTGTAAAAACCAATTCCAAACTCAAATAAAACCTTTAAAAATCATTACTAAACACACAATAAGTTCACCAGACACATAAAGCGAAACTACAATACAAATTTCAAACTTTAAACGACTTTACAACTAGATTATTTTGTTATCGTCTAAGAATACTATAACGAACTGAGAATTATGGATTGATGATGAAACATTTAGAATTATATATGTTAAACTTGTTTGACTAAAAAAGGAAGCATGGAACTATAGTACTCCGTAAATTGTTATACCAGTTTAAACGTTAACGCTATTAAAGAGCATGGCTTAGGACGATTTTTGCACGCATTGGCAGATTTTTTACTAAGAGCATGCCCATACGTAACACAAGTTATAAGTTAACGCAATGGCAAGTCAGCGCCACATCAGATTTAACACCCACATCAATAACTCAGCCTTAACTCAACAACAATTTACAAAAACACTCCTTCATTTAGGGGGTAAAGTGAAACCTTTTTTTTTTTTTTTTTTTTTTTTTTTTTTTTTTTTTACAAAACAAGCATGTTAACTCGCGTTAGTGGCTTAACGTGCCACGTTAACGCAGAGTTAACTCGGAAGCATGCAACCGTAACTTGCCCATTAACGCACGTTATTTGGCCTTAACGTGCTCCATCACGTTACGCTTGTTAATGCTCTAATGGCTAGCCATAGTGCACCATCCCATGTTAGCCATATGTCTCACATAAATGAAATCACTGATGCCATTGGTTATTTTTCTTATTTTATTTTGTGAGTGAGTGACGTATTTTTTAGTGTTTTGGAGGGACACATGCACCAATAACAGTTATTGTTATTGGTTAAGTTGTTATTGCTAGGGAAGGTATTTTAATTATGGATAATTGCACGAAAATGTATCTAACTTATCACTTTTTGTAGTTCTGTGTAACTTAGTACTATTTTTTTGTAGTTCCATGTACTCAACTTTTGAATTCAATCAGATTCGTGTATCAGATGACCTATTACACAAGTATCAGGTAACTATATTTTGAGTTAATTACATAAATCTTCCCTGTGGTTTGTGGAGTATCACAAATTTAGCCCATAATTGTTTTTATACGTTTTCATCTGTTTTTCTTACGTTTAATCCGTTTTTATACGTTTTCTTCTTCTTTTTTGTACGTTTCATCCGTTTTTATACTTTTTTGTTCGTTTTTATACGTTTTTCCGTTATTCTTATGTTTTTATAAGTTTTCATCCGTTTTTATACGTTTTTGTCCGTTTATATACGTTTTCGCTCGGTTTTTTACGTTTTCGCCCATTATCCTACGTTTATTTGTTTTCGTCCATTTTTATGCATTTTTGTCTTTTCTCGTACGTTTTTATCCGTTCTCATCCGTTTTTATATGTTTTTGTCTTTTTTTATATATGTTCGTCCATTTTTATACGTTTTCTTTCGTTTTTATACGTTTTCGTCTATTTTATATGTTAGGTCACCATTTCTACAACATAATCACTTAAGAATTCTAGAGAGAGAAAGAGAGTTTAGAGAGAGAGTGGAAGGGACACCTAATGATAATATGAGACAAATAATCTTACTAGTGAACCAACCAACCTCAAAATGAGGTTATACATAGCTATTTATAGGTAAGGATTAGGGCTTCTCCAAACTTACACAGTATGACATACTTAGCCCTTAGACTTCATCCAAACCTATAAACCAAACATAAAACTAATGTTATAACTAAGTAATGCAACCTATACCAAAACTCAATGACCGACACTTGAAATAATAAAGTCTATTCCCAACAATCTCCCCCTAAGGGTCGGTCATCAAAGGTTGCTTGACGTCGTCATCTTCTATACTTTGACTTTGTAGTCGATGTCCTCAAAAATAGTTAGAATAATCTTTCATCGTTCTTTGTACTTCGTTCCTTGTTGATGTGATAGTGATCATGTTATGAAGTTGTCTGCCGATCGTCCCTTCGGTGTCTGTGGTGGTTGTCCGCCATTCCAACATGCTCATACATCTTTGGACTTTGACTTATGAAAGCACGAAGTTCCTTTGCATACACTTAGATCTTTAGTCTTTATACTTTGCAGATTCTTCTTTATGGCGTAGAATCTTTCTTTGAACTTTATGGTGCTAAGATCTTTAGGGGAGCGTTCATTTGCTTCAAGATGTATGTATAAGCATGTTTGAATCTACCATCATGGAGGAAATGTACCTGCAAGTAAACAGTTAGCAATAATCAACCGGTACTTACAGATAAGGAATTAGAGCTTGTCAACAGCATATTGTGAAGACTCCTTCTAATCCTTATCTAGGCCGTTCCCATATCAGATACTCCCGAAGGAGCTTACGAGACCTACTAGGTAGCTCAATGACTGGGTGAGTCACTGGGGATCACTCCACGACTGTAGATCGCTAAAGAACCACTACGAACACTAAGCGTAACCCTTGTGGGGTTACCGAAGTGACCTGCTGTCAGGGCTGTTTGATGTTGACCCTGGCAGGAATTTCCGTTCAATCATCGAGAAATACATGTGTAATTCTCTCATAAACGTTCTCGGCAGATTGCTAAGATCTGCGAAGGACTCAATAATTTACAGCTGGTACCCATTGATGTAGAACACCAGTTGTAGAAATACTAAGTGTTCCTAAGAGATCTTTGATGTATCTCATGGCTCTAGACTCGATAAGTGCTCACTTAGGTTTCTTATACGGAGACTAGGGAGGGGCTCCTGCTTCAATATCAACTATCTCTAAGAGATAAGTCGATAGATTACGCTGGTTCCCCATGAGAATGAAACAAGCTCTTTTAAGAGAACTTGAGTGGTTAAGAAGGTTTAGTGCATTGCGTCACTGGGTCCATGACGACTTAATCTTCAATACCGGTGTTGTCTTTGCAACAACCAGTAGCATATGAATTGAACCCGGTGTCTGCCCTAAGGTTGAACATATGGAGGGCTATTTCTTTTCACCCTTTTCTTTACTTTTCTTTTTAATTCTCCAACCCCTTCTTTCTCCTTTCATTCTTTACTCCTTTTTTTTGTATCATACCTAAGGACTTCTAGTTCTAACTATTGGTGATGTCCTTGGGTAGATCCCTCCGGCTTAGGTGGATCATAGGACGGTTATTTCCTAACCTTAGTCACCTTATAACTCCATGACTATCCTATAATTGCCATTGAAACCTTTGAAAATCTTTCAAAGTGTTTGTGCTAATCAAACATTTTGTTTAACACTTTGAGAGTTTTTATGTTTTACTTATGAAGGGCTCCCCCTTCACATGTGCTCATATGTATTTAATAAATTTGCACATGCGGGAGGAGCGAGCACTTTTTGAATTGATCCACTTTCAGTGAACGAGACCGATTCGAGACACGCTTACATCACTAGTCAGACTAGCTTGAAGTTATTACCCAGCCTGGTCAAGTCCACAGAAAGTTTCTCAAAACGGTACATTTCTACTAAGACTAATCCTTTTCGAGACACGCTTACGTAGCTAGTTAAAGAATTCCATTGTCAGCTTTTAGGTGACAACTAGCTCTAGTAACTAACTTGATGTTATTACCCGTCGAGGAAAAGACTTTTCGAATTTACTAACTTTTATGTTTCATCAATTCCTGGGTGAATCTGAGTCTAGCCCGCGTGAGATTTGACTTTTCAGCAACTTTTAACTTTCATATTTTAATCACTTTCACTTTTCTCCCCCTCAAAAATAGCATATTAGATGTTGTTTTTGATAAACTTTTGATTAAAATATGCTTTTTGAGTCTTATGGGGAGATTTCAACAAGGAACTTTTGGTTTTCAAAACGATGAGTTTTCAAGTGCTCCCCTTCAACAAGTGAATACTCATTGAGGTGAAATACTTGTCTTTTGAGCAGAATTATGAAAATCAGAAAATGTTTGATTAATTCTACTCAAAAGTAAGAAGCCTTCACTCCTTATATAAGGATTGAGGCACTGAAGCGTACCTCAGGGTCCTTTCAATACAAGTGCGGGTTGTACACTATTATGTGTGCACAAACCAAAGTTATAGATGAAGAAAAAATTATGATGAAACAAAGTTAATGTTATACCAAACTGATCATATTCGAGGAGTGTCTGGACGGCGGTAAGTGAGTATATTCGGAATAGGTTCCCTTGCTCCAATTAAGCTCTCCAAAGTGCGTATCTGCTCCCTGAACCACAGCTTTTGATCAATCCTAGCCAAAAACTTAAGTGCTTCTTTCACATCTCTTTTATTCCATCCCACTTTGATCCCACTATCATGTTCTTTGAGCTTTTCATTCAGCTGAATTCTAACAAATCTGAGAGTCTGATCCCCGAACTTATGAACCTCTTCGTATTTCATGAAACGGTAACTATCGTTGTGCGGGTAAACTACTCCAAAAGGTTTGTTGTTGAAGATGAAAGGTCTTAAATGCGGGATGTTAGGAGGATATAACTGTGGAGCAGTAAAGTTTAGTGACTTTTGGTAACTTTCGACCCCGAGTTGTGCATCTTCGACTCTTGCTTTGAGAACGGTTTGGCGCATGAAGAGCAAAATGGAGTTGATGACATCATACTGAAGGCTACCGGACAAGTTTTGAAGTTTGCCTTGAACCTTGAGCAAGTATATGTCAGCAATGTCATTGAGGTTCAAGCGATGATAGTCAGCTTCACTAAATGTATAAACTTGGTCATCACTTCGGCGGACCTCAATTTTATCAAGAAAGTTATATCCATATCTCTTCTCAGTATTAGGGACTACTGTGATGGCAAGAATGCGATGATTTGAGAAGACTCTGTGATTGGATCGGAATGTCAGCTTATACTTGTAGAACCATTTACGCATCTCTGGCCAGGGAAGCGTACATAAAGCAGCTTCATGGTTGTATTTGGAGATAGATGTGGAATGCAAGCCTCTCATTTGATCTTCTAGTGTTTCCAGAGGATATGAGGCGGCCCTGAATTTGGTGAGAGATGTTGCATAACGGTAATTCGGATTCGTGTTCCCATGAATAAGATAGAGAAGGTCTTTGTTGAATAAGTATTGCTTAGGAAGCTTAGGATCACTTGGAGGACCAACAAGGGGTAACGGTTGAGTAAAATCTTGATATTTGAACTCATCAACGAGAGGTTCCGTGCCATGATAGAGTTTGTCCCAAGAAGGTCTCTTTTCCCAAGTAATGTTTTCAGACAGAGCTCTTGCAACCTCCTCCACGTTGTATTCAAACTCAAGTTCAGTGGTGGTGCATGTTTTGAACTCGGTGAATCCTGCTTTACGAATCTTAACTAAGTCAGACAACTGAAGTCTTTGAGTCTGCATCACCTTTTTAATTCTTTTTGTGAAGCCGATAATTGATCCTTCAGTCATTTCTTCAGCTTCAGTGTCATCAGGGTAAGCATCAACCATATCACCGAACCAGTTAAAGGAAGGAGCATCAGGGTTAATCCATTCAGGAGCTGGAATTAACTGAGCATCCGTGGGCGGTTCCGTAATGGTTTCGGTGATAAGTGGAGGGATTTCATCCACATCGACATCAGCATCTTCAGTTGTTTGTGAGGGGTGAGGATCCGCAGTAGATTGTGGAGGGTTTGGATCAGCAGAAACATTAGCGGTTGTGGTTTTGGTAGGAGCTCTGGAGGTAGAACCGGACACTTTCTTCCTCTTATCAGGTTGTGGCTGATCGTCAGGGTCGGAATCATCATGTCGACGCTTAGTGGCAATAGTCTTCTTGCAGGATTCACTTTTCTTTTCAGCTTTCTTGATAGACTTGATAAGTGCCTTGTGTAGATCATTTTCTTCCGGATCATTCACAATAGCTTCCAGTAATTTACCTTTGAGATCACTTATGGAAGGTTTTGGAGGTACAGTCTGAACAGTGATTGGTGTAGTTTAAAACCTGTTAGAAACGAGCTCTACAAGATTCCTGTTGACATAATGTCCCACAGCAGAAGGAAGTTCCTTCTGAACATACTTTTGAACTTCCCCAGGTAATTTCAGTTTTACCTGCTCCTCAACTGCCATATCTACATCGTAGATTTTGAAAGCTTCAACATCACGTTGTTGTTCTTGAACTTGCTGTGCAAGTGCTTCGTATCGGTCATGTAGTGATTTAAACAAACTTGAGTGAACAACAGTCGTGTTAGGGGTTTGTTGAGGATGACTTTGAGGTTGTGATAAAGGTTGTTGTTGTGGTTGAACTTTTGGTTGTCCTTCATCAATACCTACAATGTCAAGAGAGGTATCTTGACTGGTTTCGATAGGTTCATCCTTTTTCTCACCATCCGATTCCTCATCATCATCATTATTCACATCTTCTTCATCATTAACTTCTTCTTCATCATTAACTTCTTCACTTTCCGATTTATCTTCCTCATCGCTATTCTCTTCATTCTCGGATTCCTCATCGTCTTTGTCTTTTGAGGCTTTAATTTCAACTCCAGTTTCAGACGGTTTATCGAGTGATTCGTTTTGATCAGAACTTGATGACTCAGCTTCATCTTCAGAGTTATCATCACCTTGTTCGGAAGATGATTCGGTTTGTGAATGTGTTTCTTCTGATGTTTGATCATCTTTTTCTGATTCCGGAGTTGGGCTTACCGGCTTTAGAGTTCCAGAACCTTCACCTTTCTTAGTAACTTTTGCAATTCTTTCCTCTTCTGATTCTTTGCTTTTTCTTATGGTGAGTTGCAGTTGTTCATCTTCTTCGGATTCAGACATTGGTGAGGTTACTGATTCTTCTTGAGTTACTAAAGCTTTTCCCTTATCTGCCTTCTTGCTTGAAGTCTTTGCGGGTTTTTCAGTTTCAGTTTCCTGTTGAGCATCTCCTTCATCATCTGTAGGTTCATCTCGAAGAGTAGTTACTTTCTTCTTAAGCTCTCTTGTGACCTTTTTGGTTCTTGATTTGGGAATGGTTTTGATTGTAGAGGCTGTTGAAGTTGTCTTTTTAGAAGTTCTCCTTCTCTTCGTCTGAGTCAAACCCACTTTACCAATTTTCTGTGCTTCATCATACAGAATGTATGCCTCAGTGTCACGAACATCATCAGTATCAGATTATCGGGAATTCTCATTCCTTGTACTTGAGTGTTTGTCTTCTGAATCCTGGTTTTAGAGTATTTAAAATCCACAGAAGCCGCTTTTATCTTTTATTTATTTTGCTTTTGTGTTTTCATCTGTAATAATGTATCATAGCTGTACCGAGTTAATATTATCGATAAGGATTTAGTAAACTTGTTTGTGTTGCTTCTAATTAAGAATGCTACATCTTTAAAAGTTCAATTAAGTAGTATAAAATATTTGTAAGCTTTGCAAAAATTGATTTTGGAATAAACGTGAATATAAAGTTTGGGGGCCACACCCTCTTTCATTTGTTCAATGACTTAGGAGTGATGGTCGATGTGCAAAATGCAATTATGACTTGGAGTACGACATGATCTTTAAGTGTCTACGGTGTGAGTTTGGAATTCATTAATATTGCGTTTAAACTGATGGCTCCGCATAGATTAGAATCATGTCTAGCCCCGGTTGATGGGGTGTGTTTCTTGTCTTCCGATCTACGATCAATATCTGGGTATTTCTCCATGAAATGAGCAATGAGACACTTTGTGAATCTGTAGAATGGAATTCTTGAGGTAGACGATTTGAGAAATTTTCTTGCGTGATTAACCATTTCCACCGAGATTAATTGAGCATAGTCTATTTGAGCTTGTTTGACAACCCCCCAGAAGATCTGCATCGTTTCTAGAGTAGGATGTTCATGACCGGTTTCTCTGCCTGTTAAACTGTTGGCAAGAATTGAGTAAAGTGTGAGCCAGGGTTGTGGAATGAATTTCCTGTCAATGTGGGATATGTTTCTGAGTTGGATTACAAATTCATCGTACTGAAGTTCCCGAAGAAGTTTGATAATCTCTGATAATGACGGCATATGAGAGAACTTCTTGAGATTCGGCAAACCGAGAACAGTACGGAGAGTTTGTACATTGAACATAACAAGTTTGTGATCAAGATGAACCCCCAATGACTTTTCATCTTTGCTGATTTCAATACTCTCCCAAAACTGTGTTAAGTAGACTTCAGGTACTTCAGTAGTGATGGTGAGGAGGTTGTAAATGAAGTGTCTCTTAAGTATTTCCAGAATGATTTCACAAGTATCATGACATGTGATTGAGTCAAGATCTATCCTATGGTTTGTCTTAGCGATTACTCTTTCATCTCCTTGAATCAATTCGTGTCTAGGTGTTGATTTCTTTGCCATATCGAGACCTGAAATGATTCATAAACCAACAAAAGCCACGTGGTGATTAGCTCGTTAGTGTTAGACAAAAGAATAATATCCGAAAACAATCGCCTAAGATAAAGTCAACATCACATATACAACTCATGATAAATCAACCCAAGAGACATACACAATCCTCATAAGAATCAATCACAACACTTAGACAAACATGAAACGCGATCATTTTCCCATTAAAGAAAATCCATGACATGACAATTTTTTTTTTTTTTTTTTTTTTTTTTTTTTTTGAAAAATTTCGGCAGCATGTCTTTTCATAAAAATGGAAAAACTAGAACCCATACGTGATGGTTCCATTTCGAAACTCCTGTCTCGGAGTGAAATAAGTAAGAAATTAATACCTCAACTTGATAAACAGTTTTGACTTAATCTTGAAACAGTTTTGGACATAACTCGATAGGCTTGGAACCCATGATTGTTCCAAACTCGAAAAAATTTTAGTATCAAACTCGATAGGTTCTTGTGATTCCAAACTTGATAACCCATGTTGTTTCAAACTTAAAAAAATTTTAATTCAAAACTTGATAAGTTCTTTTGGTTCCAAACTCGATAATCCATGTCTGTTTCTAACTCGATAACCAAGTTTGGTTCCAAACTCGATAAACACATTTGTTTCAAAGTCGAAAGTCACAAATTGTTGCAAACTCGATAGGTCTCTTCAAACTCAGAAAGTTGTATCTAACTCGAAAAACATTTGGTTCCAAACTCGAAAAAGTATTGTTTCAAACTCGAAAACCATTTGGTTCCAAACTCAAAAAAAACATTGTTTCAAACTCGATAAGCAGTTTGGTTTCAAACTCGATAGGCTGAATCAAACTCGAAAACATTGTTTCAAACTCGATAAGTCTCTTAAGTTCCAAACTCGATAACAATTCAATCATCAAACTCGATAATCACAAAGTGTTAAGCATCAAACTCGATAAACTATTAACCTTAAAACTCGATAAGCAAGTGAGTTTCTCAAACTCGATAGACAGACGAGTCTCAAACTCGATATGCACAACATGTATCAAACTCGATAACTTTAATACAAACAATCACAAACTCGATTAAGCATGAATCATTTCAAACTCACTAAGTCACAAGTAATGCATCTAACTCGATAACTATTAAACTTAACTCGACAAGCAGAGTAAAAAACCAAACTCGATAATCCATTATTCAAACTTGATGTTTACCAAGGTTTTCAAATTCGAAGTGTTCCTCAATGATTGTGAGTCCAAATTATAAGTCTAACACTCATCAACAACTCCTAATCCCAGTGATGGTCATGAACAAAAAAATTGGGCTTATGAAAGTTAAACATCACCTATATACACTAGGATGAGGCAACATAAGTCAAGGTATAGTGGATTAAGGTACATTGGGACATGCCGCAATTGACCATATCAATTAATTAGCCTAAATCACAACATACCAGAGACACCCAAATCGGATTACACACAAACCCTAGACCTTAGATTTGACACATATTTAACAATTAGAGTGCATGTAATGATAACAAATAAGTCAATTGTGAACACTCACAATCAATGAATAACTTGGGTCTTGAAAGTCTTGATTTTGAGAGAAAAAATTTATGGGTCGCGTATGGTTTAGTATGAATGACTGGAAACTAAGAGTAGCAGTTATGATAACCATATGCTATACTTAGGAGTTTAGGGTATTAACACATTTGGTCCCTCTACTTGTATAACCAAAGAAAGTGTTATAAATAACACACATTTAGTCCCTTGAGTTTTAAAGACTTTACTATTAGTGAAAAAAAATGTTACGAGAGTAATGGATGTGGCACCCTCTTGAACCAACCATAAGCAGTAATTTGGAAAATTTTAACAAGCAATGGTTCAAGAGGAGTCGAGATTGAGAGAAAATAGAGATGAAGAAAAATTGAGAAATAAAGAAAAATAAAGAAGTTGACGAAAAAATCTGTCTCCCCCTCAAGATATGCATTTTATAATGATTTTTCAGAAAAAACGTTGTGAACTTGCATATCTTGAATAAGGAAATCTTTTTTTTTTCTTCTTTTTTTTTTTTTTTTTTTTTATAAAATATTTACAAAGATAGTTTGATGTTTGACGATCAATTGTGTTTTAAAAACTTTTCCAGATCATCTGGAGTCAAACATCGCATACCAATTTGGTGAACTAGACTCGCAAACCTTGATGGTGCTAAATATTTGGTAAGTAAGTCCGCCAATTGGTACTCAGTCCCAACAAAATAAAGTTCAACGGTACCCTTTTCAACGTGTTCTTTGATGAAGTGATATCGGAGATCGATGTGTTTCGATTTGCAATGATGAACTGTGTTGCAGGAGATAGCAATGGCACTCTTGGAATCACAGTAGATTGGAATCTTGTTGAATAGGTAGCCATAATCCTTAAGTTGTGATCTCATCCATATGACTTGAGCACAACAAGCAGACATGGCTACATATTCAGATTCAGTTGACGACAGTGATGTGTAGTCCTGCTTCTTTGATTGCCATGACACAAGTTTATCTCCGAGAAATTATAATCCACCAGATGTACTTTTGCGTGTGTCTAAGCATCCTGCATGGTCAGCATCTGAAAAAGCAATTAGTTCAAAACCAGAATCCTTCGGATACCAGATTCCCAAGTTAATGGTTCCCTTTATGTATCGAAGGATTCTTTTGACCTCACTGAGGTGTTTTTCAGTTGGTTTGGACTGATAGCGAGAGCACATATAGACAGCAAATACTATATCAGGTCTACTAGCCGTGAGATACATGAGGGACCCAATCATACTTCGGTATTTAGTAGGGTCAACAGGTGTGCCATGTAAGTCAGCGTCTAGTTTTGTGGTATAGCCCATCGGTGTATTAAAAGTATCACAACTCATCATCCCATGTTTCTTTAAAATTTCAAGAGCATATTTGGACTGATTTATAAAAATTTCACGGGGTGATTGATGAACTTGTAGTCCTAGAAAGAACGAAAGTTCACACATCATGGACATTTCAAAATTATCCTTCATTAGTTTTGCAAAATCATTAGAGTAACTTCTTTTTGTTGAAGCAAAAATAATGTCATCGACATATATTTGAACAACGAGTAAGTCCTCCCCGTAGGTTTTTGTAAAAAATGTTGGGTCCACCGATCCTTTAGTAAATTTATTGGTCAGCAAGAAAGTAGAAAGTTTGTCATACCACGCCCGTGGGGCTTGTTTGAGTCCGTAGAGTGCCTTTTTGAGTCGGTAAACATGATTAGGACGCTCAGGATCAACGAAGCCTTCTGGTTGGCTGACATACACTTCTTCACGGAGGTCTCCATTGAGAAATGCTGTTTTAACATCCATTTGGAAAACAGCCATGTTCCTGTGTGCAGCATAGGCCAAAAAGATCCGAACAGCTTCATGTCTAGCTACTGGAGCAAATGATTCAGCAAAGTCAAGTCCTTCTAATTGGGAGTATCCTTTCGCTACCAGGCGTGATTTGTTACGTATGATAGTTCCTTCTGCATCTAGCTTATTTTTCCAAATCCATTTCAGCCCAATGACAAAGACTCCGTCAGGTCTTTCAACTAATTCCCAGACTTCCAATCGGATGAACTGCTGAAATTCCTCTTGCATAGATTCAATCCAGTTGTCATAGGTCATTGCTTCTTTAATGTTCTTTGGTTCCTCTTGACAAACTGTGAGTGCATAGATACAAGTTTCTCCATCAGTGTGAAGTCGTTGTCTTGTCATTACAGGTGCATCTGGATGACCAATAATATGAACTAGTGGATGGTCTCGAGTCCATTTGTGTGTTAAAGGGTGTAGTTGATAAGTATCTCGCATGTTAGCAGGATCCAAATTACGTTTATGTCCATTTATATATGTTTTTACTCGTTTTTTCACGTTTTCGCCCATTTGTTAAGTTTCTACACGTTCTCGTCCGTTTTTATATGTTTCATCATTTTTTATGCGTTTTCGTCCATTTTTATACGTTTTTACCCGTTCTCATCCATTTTTATATGCTTTCGTCCGTTTATGCACGTTTTTTTCCTTTTTCTTAGATTTTTATATGTTCGTATCCGTTTGTATACGCTTTCGTCCGTAATCATACGTTTTCTCTCATTTTCATACTTTTTTATACCTTTTAATTCGTATTTATATATTTTCGTCTATCTTTTTGTGTTTTTAATCGATTTTATGCTATTTAAACCGTTCTTCATACGTTTTTATCCGTTATGTACGTTTTAATGCGTTTTTGTACGATTTTGTATATTTTAGTACGTTTTGACAAAAACGTTTAGAAACAGATAAAACGTATGAAATGCTAGAAAACGTAAGAAAACAGGCGAAACGTATAAAAACATACGAAAACGTATAAACCAAACGATAACGTATAAACCAAACGAAAACGTATAAAAGCGGATGAAAACATAAGTAATATGATCGAAAACGTATAAAAACAAAAAAAACTTATAAAAACGGATAAAAATGTAAGAAAATTGGTGAAAATGTAAGAAAATGGGTGAAAATGTATAAAATGGATGAAAACGTATAAAAAACAGATAAAGATGTATGAAATGTCAGAAAACGTAAGAAAATGCGTGGAAAAAACAGACAAAATGTATAAAAATGGACGAAAACGTATAAAAGCGAATAAAACATAAGAAAAAAACAAGCGAAAACGTATGAAAACGGACAAAAACCTATGAAAACGTAAGATAATAGACAAAACCATAAAAAAAGGGCGAAAATGTATAAAAAATGATGAAAGCATGTTGACATAAATAATGTCTAAAAACATTATTGATATTTTTCAATATCTCTATGTTTTGATGATCACAAAATGTGAAATCATTAACCTCAAAGATTAGTACGTAAACAAGTATTTCGTTGTAAATATTCACTTCAACAACTAAATCACTTAAGGTATGAATAAACAAAATGTCTAATACATTTTATGATCAAAGGAACATTTTCTTAATCACTAGATTTTTTTATAAAAATGTCACAAATATTTTATATCCTTTACAAAATTATTTTTGGTAAAAAGAAATATCTTTAATTCACTATAAATATATGAATTCAAATTTTCAACCAAAAATGGCAAAATATTCTAGAAAAACCTTCCCCACAAAAAGACAAAGTTGAGCAATGGATATAATGGGAGGCCCCCTTAATTATGAAGGCGGTCCTCTTAATGTTTAAGGGGGCCGGCCTCTATTTAAGGGGACCGGCCATGCTCCCCTTGTCCTCAGCTTTGCCTATAAATACGGGTTTATCCCTGGACTTTTTTCTCACCTTTTTGCACTAAAACTTTCTGTCCAAATCTTTCTTAATCATTCTACTTAATTCTTTGATCATATAATCATAAGCTTTTGTTTCTAAGTGATTCAAGCTTTAACAATTCAACTGCAAGGAGAAGAATACTTCTACTCATCAAGACTAGAAGTATTGCAACTTAGTTTCATCTTGCTACCTAAGTTGCTTGTGTACTATACTTTGTAAATCATTCATTCATTTATGTATAAGGTGTGTATATTAGTTAGATAGGTTTGAAAATAAGTGGTTAGATTAGCTTGGCGTGCTAGAAGATTAGTAAAGGTGTTAAGAAGCATGGTAGTGAAGAAGCGGAGACGCGAAGGGGAAGCTTTAAGAAGTGAAGCAGTTGTGTATAGTAGTGAACTTGTCAATAAGAGTTAAGTAGTAGTGCTAGTTTGTTGTTGTGGTGAGAAGTAATAGAGTAGTGAAGTAGTGAAGTGCGGTGAAAGAGTCATGAAGTAGTGAAGGAGTCGTAAAGTAGTGAAGAAGTCGTAAAGTTGTGAAGGAGTCGTGAAAGAGTTTTGTTGTAATTGAAGTTGAGGGATTGGTTCTAGCTACGATTAGAACTCGACATGTAGCTTTGTGTCGTTAAATTGGTGTAAGCGAAAGTGTGTAAGGTTTTCTCCGCCATATGGGAGATTGTTGACTTATTGAAGAAAACTCTCAAGCTCGGTCCTCGGGGAGTAGAGTAGGGCGAAGAGGTGTTTCGTAGCCGAACCAGTATAAATCCTCCGTGTCTTGGTTTGATCTTTCCATCTCTCACTCTTTATTTATCATTTTACTTTCATTATCATTACTTAGATATAATAGGTTATAATGTGCAAGTGTTGATTTCTCATAAAGATCAATTAAAAATTTCATTCATAAAACTAAGCTTTTATAAATCAACTAAAAGGACAAACATATAATTAATTATTTCAATTCAAGTGTTGATTTTATACAAAACTCTAATTGAAAGATTTTGAAACAAACTTTTTATAAAACGAAAAAGAGGTAAAACCATTCAACCCCCCCCCCCCCCCTCTATTTTTCCACAAAGCATATAAAAACGGACAAAAAAGTATGAACACGTAAGAAAAAAAAGAAAGCGTTTAAAAATGTCTAAAACAAAACTCGGGTTTAACTATTTTCCCGGTAGTCCCTCCGTTAATATTTTTTGCACCCTTAGTCCTCATTTTTTAAAATGAATTAAAAAGGGCAGCATAGGCACGAACTAGGATTTAAACTCGTTTTTAACCGTTTTCTATGTAACCTTTTTTGTTGCTTAAACTCGTTTTTATTCGTTTTCGTCTGTTTTTATACGTTTTCGTCCATTTTTTATTACATTTTCGTCCGTTTTTATACGTTTTTGTCCGTTTTTACGTTCTCGTCTAGTTTTTACATTTTTTACGTCCTTGTCCATTTTTTTTACGTTTTTGTCCATTTTTATTCGTTTTCGTTTATTTTTTTACGTTTTTGTCCGTTTTTATCCATTTTTGTTCGTTTTTAAACTTTTTCATTTGTTTTTTTACGTTTTTGTCTGTTTGAAAATGAAAAAAAATATAAAAATGGATGAAAACGTAAAAAATGGACGAAAACATAAAAAAATGATGAAAACAGACGAAAACGTAAAAAACGGACAAAATTATATATAAACGGACGAAAGCTTAAAAAGATGGACAAAAATGTATATAAAAGGACGAAAACACAAAACAGACGAAAACGTAAAAGCCGTAAAAACCGGACGAGAACGTTTTTGTCCGTTTTTATTTGTTGTTGTTCATTTTTATACGTTTTTGTCAGTTTTATACATTTTATACCTTTTATTACGTTTTCCTCCATTTTTATACGTTTTCGTCCATTTATATACATTTTCTTATGTTTTTTACGTTTTTAAACAGACAGAATTGTAAAAAAACAAACAAAAACCTTTAAAAGCAAACGAAAATGGATAGAGAAAGACGAAAACGTATAAAAACGGACGAGAATGATAAAAAAATGGACGAGAACGTAAAAAACGGGTGAGAACGTAAAAACAGATGAAAACATAAAAAACAAAAAAAATGTAAAAAAAACGGACAAAAACATATAAAAAACGGACGAAAACGTGAAAAAACGACTAAAGCGGACAAAAACGTAAAGAAACGAACAAAACGTAAAAAAAACAAACGAAAACGTTTAAAAACGAACAAAAATAGATAAAACGGACAAAACTTAAAAAATGGACGAAAACGTATAAAAATGGACAAAAACGTAAAAAATGAACGAGAACGTAAAAAAAGTAAAAACCAGACAAGAACGTAAAAAAACGTCAAAAATAGACGAAAACGTATAAAAACAGATGAAAACGTAAAAAAAATAGACGAAAACGTATAAAAACATACGAAAACGGATAAAAACGAGTTTAAGCTAAAAAAGGATTAAATAGAAAACGGTTAAAAACAAGTTTAAACCCGAGTTCGTGCCTATGCTGCCCTTTTTAATTCATTTTAGAAAATAAGGACTAACGGTGCAAAAAATATTAGCGGAGGGACTAACGGGCAAATATTATTTTAACACTTAACGATAAAAACTAACGACTTTAGGGCTCAAGGATGATTAGTGCCGATTGTGATAGGGACGAGATTCGTAATAAAGACACGAATCTAGAATGACGTTACTGGTAGTAGGAGTAAGGGTACTGGTAGTAGAAGTAAGGGTACTAAACTTAAGTAATCCTACTACTAAACATACTGAGGTTACTGAAGATTACTTCCAAGTAACTCTACTCCAAGCATAAGTAACCCTACTGGTGTTTCCTAGTGGTTTTTGTTTTTGTCGTAACTTCTATTTAGTTTCCATATTTTTGTTTGTTCTAGAATAATTAAGCTATCTTGTTTTACAAGATTAGTTTTCTTATAAATATAGGGCTTTTATCATTGTAATTGATATCTTTTGATCATTAATAATAAATAAACTTCGTGTTTAAGAGTTAATCTCTTGTTAGGATTTTATTATCGCAAGGTGCGCCTTGGTTTCACCCTTGGATTAGGGTTTATCTAAATACGCTTACGTGCGTCCTGCGTCAGTTGGCATCAGAGACACGTTGTATCCTGGTGGTAATTGGTGTAGAAGGTTCTACATCAATTAAACATCTAGAGCTTGTTAGTATCCTAGATGATGAATGGTGTAGAAGATTCAAAAACCCATACTGTTGGTGGGGTATGGTCTGGAGAGTACATGGATCATTGTTTTACCAAATCCATGAAAGAACTTGACAGGTGTTACACTATGTTAGAAGAACTACGTTCTGTGATCGTAGGTGGGGCATTAATCCACAAGAATCGCGAGGGTAGCAATTATGAAGGTTCAAGAATTCGTCCAACCATAGGCGGACCTATTGACAACCGTAGGTACAACCAATCTCCGTTCAACAATAGGAGGATTGATGAATGGGAGGAAAGAATGAAGGTGGAGGATCGATTGCCTACAACCAAGATTTTTCGTTCGAGAATTCTAATCAATAATTCGGTATGTTCTTTAATTATTGATGGTTGTTGCATAAATAATTTATTTTCAAGAAAATTGGTAGACTTCCTAAAATTATCAATAGAAGTTTGTCCAATTGAAGGTTACCAAGTTTGTAGGGTTCCGGTGATCATTGGAAAATTCTATAAAGTAGAGGTACTTTGTATTGTGGATGATTTTGATGATTGTGATATTTTGTTGGGAAAACCTTGGGTACATGAGGTTAAGGGCATGTATGATTTTCAAAAAACTCTTTATCTTTTCTCATGGGAAGGAAAAAGGATTGCTATGGTTCCACCCAAAGTCAAATCAAATTTTTCAAAACCCGAGGTTAAGGAAGAAAAAAAGATGGTGAAGGTTGAAGTTGTTGAAAAGCATGTCGAGAAAACGCAAGACCTTCAAATTTGTGATACACATGTTAACAAAATCTCAACTTTGATGTTGGAAACAACAAAGGAAGATGGTGTTTTGAAGACTTTTGATGATGAAGTTGCGGGTTCTAATATTGATCAAGAGGTAAAAGCTTTTGATTATGTGCCTAAAGGGGAATGCGTCAATGGTTTAAAGGTTTGTGAATTTAACAGTGGATTTATTTTAAACGTGATGTTAAGAGACCCAATAAAGTTTTCAATGGCAAACAAAGAAAATATTTTTATTGCAATTGAAGACTTGGTGATCATTGATAAGGAGTACACCAACCGATGTTTAGGGTCATGGGTTGATCATTGGGAGTGTGGTAGACGTGTAAAGGAATATAAAGAGAGCACTCGAGTTAATGTATTCAAAGCTACTGCGGATAAGAATCGTTGCGAGAGTTTGTTCAAGGTTGATGAATCCCTTGATAGGAAGAACTCAAGGATGAGCTCTTCTAAAGTGAGGGGGAATGATAGGGACGAGATTTGTAATCAAGACACGAATCTAGAATGATGTTACGGGTAGTAGGAGTAAGGCTACTGGTAGTAGGAGTAAGGGTACTAAACATAAGTAATCCTACTACTAAACATACTGAAGTTACTGAAGATTACTTTCAAGTAACTCTACTCCAAGCATAAGTAACCCTACTTGTGTTTCTTACTGGTTTTTGTTTTTGTCGTAACTTTTATTTAGTTTCCATATTTTTGTTTGTTCTAGAATAATTAAGCTATTTTCTTTTACAAGATTAGTTTTCTTATAAATATTGGGCTTTTATCATTGTAATTGATATCTTTTGATCATTGATAATAAATAAACTTCATGTTTAAGAGTTAATCTTTTGTTAGGGTTTTATTCCCTTGAGGTGAACCTCGTATATTTACCCCTGGATTAGGGTTTATCTAAATTCGCTCCGCGCGTCCTTCGTCAGTTAGTTTATGGACTTAGTGATAATTAAGTCCAAAGGTTTGAGATAAGGATGATTTGTGCTAAAATCTATAAACCACAGGGATGATTTTTGCAGTTTAATCCCCTTTTGGTTATTGGGTTGTCATTGGGGACAAGGACGGAACTTGAACTATTTCTTCAAAGGGGCCGAATGATCAATAAATTAATTTTAGAAAGGTCAAATGATAAAATAATTTATTTTTTCTCTAACTTTATAAGCAAAATAAACTTTATTTTTAAAAGACCAGGACCTACCCTGCCCTTGATATCTTCCAATCATAGCATATCCTCCATCTATGATTGGGGATATTTTGAAGTGCCACTAAAGTGGCACACCGATAACCAAGGTTTTCAAGATCGGGATCCTACCCAGGATCGTTTTCGTCTTTGCAAGATCGTGATCGTAAGATCTGATCGGGATCTTAAGATCCTGTTATAATGTCATTTTCTTAATAGTTTTTGTAATATTATACAAATTTACAAAGTATTATATATCATAAACACAAAATTATATGAATGTTTCATCAAAATGTTGTCCTAAAATATGATTATGAAATGTTTAATATGATTAACATGTTGTTTTTTAAATTTTACAAATAAAAATCTAGAAAATTGCAGTGTTTTAGTTTGTTATTTGATAAAAGTAGGATCGAATCGGATTAAATCTTAAGATCCTATAGTCAAGATCGGGATCCTATAAGATCTTAAGCTTTCAAGGATCCTATGTAAGATCTGGATCGTTTTTGCTTTGTAGTATCGTAAAATCGTAAGATCCTAAGATCAGGATCGGGATCCTGACAACCATGCCGATAACATTTATTAATGTTGTGCTTCACCCGACTCTCTTACAATTATATATTTTCCCATATAGACTACTTTTTCTCCTTCGTGCAACTTTTAATAATTATAAATTGGATGAAAAACGATGACAGCAGTGTTGTGGTAAAAAGGCAAAATGATAAAGGTTGTAGTTTCGTTTGTTTAATAGTTCTAAAGTTTGATGTCATATTCACGATGATCCATATGTTAGTTTTAACGGATAATAAATTAATATATCATGACCGGACTCGAACTCGAGACTTCGGGATTGCACACTTTACGTATGAGTTTCAATTAATTAATAATTATTGTTTTGGTGACGAATAATTATTAAATTCACAAAATGATCGTTGGAGGAAAGATGAAGGATTGAACTTAAAATAAAGTTCAAGAAAAACATGGAATGGGCTTGTAAAACCCATGTTTGGCCAAACCCAACCCATTAGGGTGTAGGGTTTGTGTCTTGTGCTCCAAGTTTCTTGAATGCTATATAATGAGACCTCCTCTCATTCATTCATTCATCCCTTGGTTCACTTGCAAACCAAATCTCCTTCTCTTTCTCCTCTTGAGTTAGAAATCGAACTACACCCTTATAGGGTTCCTACTAGATTTCTAAGCTCAAACCATTCTTGTTTAGTTGATCAACTACACCCTTCTAGGGTTCCTACGCGATCTTCTAAACATTGTGTTTGGATTGCTTGTGAATTAAGAACCTAGCTTTTCTTATTGAAACGCTACTAATACGTGTGTTCAAGAACGAAGTGTTGGCATACTTTTGCTAACAAGGTGATTTGCCCTATTCGACTAATCCTAGTCGATCCACCATTAAACCCAATTAGGGTTTATAGTTCTTGTTCCATTGGTTTCTTGTTCTTGCTAGAAATCACAAAGAGGTACGCATCCATTTATATTCGGTTAATTTATTATTTGTATTTGATCTATTCCGCTGCGTACTCTTTGATGTTTATATGTTTATTATTATTCATATATTCCAACAGTGGCATCAAGAGCCGTTAATACATTATAATGAATTACCGAAACACATAAAATTGAATCGTTTGATTATAACATGCTTGGTGTTCTTATGTTTTTATTTTTTTCATAAACCCTAGTTTTTATTTTTATTTCGAATTTATTTAATTAATTATATATATGTCGAAAGTTTTTTTTTTAAAAAGAAATTAGGGTTTGATGAATTATGTAATAAAAACTTGTAGAAACCCTAGGTTGCATGTAATTTATGTGTATGGATATTGTGATATCCCGTTTGGTTGCGTTCCTTGATTGACATGATTATTTGTATAATATGTGCAATATGGGCATTCATGACACACTATGCATGTGTTGTCTTGGATTATGATGATTTGGTTTTAAGATTTCATGCTTATTATGCGATTCTTTTATAATTGATAAATTGTTTAGTAAATATTATGAATAAAGATTACTAAAATTTGATTAATTATAAGATTAGGGAAGACCCTATTAATCGTGTATTGAATCAATAGTGTGTTTTATATTGATTTTGATTTGCATGACTATTATTGTTGTTGTTTGTTTATTTTATTTTATTACTTTTGTTTTATATGTTTTTAACATGATAGTAACAAAGGGTAATTTCAATAAATAAAATATTAAACGGACTTAATAATGGTGAAATCTTGTTTGAGCTTACTTAATAAATCTTGGACTTTTGGTTGATTGATCGCGACTGTATTAAATGGTTGAAAGGTGGAACTAATTATGACAAACTATTAAAGTGGGTATAAGGATGGCTACGCATTAAATTGCGGCCTTAGTGAGCCTCCATTCTGGCTTACCGCTCGCCTGTGAGTCATAATTTAGTCTTTACCTAACATCCATGATAACTACGAAGCACTTAAGGCAAAGTTGTAAGTTTCTCAACGCCTCAATCAAAAGTTTGGAGATTTAAGCTCGTAAAGAAACTAAATGAGTAAAAGTTTTTTTACATGAAACATATGCTACAAGATGAATGCATGACATCTTTGTACATATATTTGATTACACACATCAAATTTACTACCCTTAAATTTAAGTTATATGCCATCCAA
The DNA here is from genome assembly GCA_030686995.1 of Artemisia argyi. NCBI lineage: Eukaryota > Viridiplantae > Streptophyta > Magnoliopsida > Asterales > Asteraceae > Artemisia > Artemisia argyi. The sequence goes on from CM060704.1 coordinate 164,534,198, forward strand.
TGAAACGGAAACACCTGAAATTGGATCTACGCTAGGGCGTAACCTGACTAGATTACAATGGAAGGGCAAATTACATGATTTCATCACTAGCAGATTAACTGATGTGGTGTCATTATGTAAGGTTGTTGTTTCTTAAATTGGTTAACTTAATTGAGTTGATAGTGGGAACTGATCACTCAAGGCATAAGAAGATGGGGATAAAACATGCTTACATTGCAACTGCGGTTGGCAATTAATGTAAATCCCATCGATTCTAGGAATTGCAATTGAATATTGGCAATTGAGGTTCGTCTCGTACCTTATTGAATAACGTCATCACTAGCAGATCAACTGATGTGATGAACTTATGTCAATTTGGATCCTAGTTTTTCAGTGAAAATTAAATGGTTATTTGATTATGAACCATGGGTATTTAATTTTCTTGAAAATTTAATTATCAAAATACTAAAATTGAATTTTGTAATTCTTTTTAACGTATTAATGCAACATTAAAGCCGTAAACGTGGTTTGGTCTTAAATTGGTAAATTGATATAATTCTGCTTTCAAACATAATGTTTGATTGAGAAAAATTTACCGAAATGTAAGAGTCTATTTTCCATGAGAAAAGAATAAGACTCAATCCTATTCCTTTTCATGATTGAGAAAGGTATGATAGGAACATAAGAATAAGACTCAATCCTAAGTCTATTTTCCATGAGAAAAGAATAAGACTCAATCCTATCCCTTTTCATGATTGAGAAAGGTATGATAGGAACATTAGAATTGTCTACATTCTAATATATAACTCATAGCAATCCTTAATATTTAAGGATATAGCACATCTTATTTTCCATAGAAATTTCATTACTCTAATTTGGTGAATGAATTCTTTTATAACAAACAAGGCATTTGGTTAAATGGAAAATATGAGTTATTAGAAGCTGGACAAATTACCGCAAAATTGGTAAAAGGCAAAGCTAGTATTTTATCTAGTTGTTGTGCTTTAAAGGTGCTACATACCATTATGGGGATGGTAGGCCTATTAAGGAAGAAGCTGCATGCTCAAATTCTTCAAGTTAATATCATTGATGGATAATCCATCATAAACATAGTAGAATACACATTTTAGAACCTGGGTAATTATTACGTATGGGTTTTTCTAAATGTGTAGGAAAGTAAAAACAAGCAAATTGTTTTCACTGGTTCTGAAACACGTACAATGTTGTCAAATCCAGTGGGAGCTTTATGTTGTTTACTGAATATAGAGTTATTGTTATATTCTCTAATTCAGTGGGAGCTACAAGAATTAATTTCTATGTAGTAGCCCAAATTATCTTCAAGATAATTACTTTCAAATTGTAGACACTCATGTTCTTAGGATAGCCATATGCGTTTCCTGATAAGACAAAGTAGTCCTACATCTACTTATGACACAAATCATATTGAAATCACATAAACAAACTTATGTTGTGTTGTTTATATACTACATGATATTGTTCAATGCACAAGTGGGAGAATTGTTCATTGTGTGCAAAGGAACAATACATAGAAATATGATGATAGGATTCTCTTAATTGCAAGGTAAGAGATCAATGTTCTAATAGGACTTATACATTTAATGTGTAAGATTATCTTATGTAGAACATGTGTCATGATTATAAGACTACTTTTATGTCTTATGATATTCAAATTAAAAGAAACACTTGAATTTACAATTTACGTCAGGGTGTAACCTGCCTAGATTGCAATAGAAAGGTAAACTACATGATTTCATTACTAGCAGATCAACTGATGTAATGGAATTATGTGAGTTTGCAGTTTCTTAAATTGGATAATTCATAAAATGACATAAGCAAATGAAGTAGTAAATTAACTTGAAATTACTATTGAAACCAAGTGATGGTGTTCACAAATACTTTAGTTATTTATGTTTATATCTTCTTATAAACATGAAGTCTTTTAACTATTACAAGACTTATAATAAAGTAAGACGTTAAACTTGTTATCATTGAGTTGATCAATGATGTACAACATAAAGTGGGAATATAACAGTTTATGTCTTCTTAAGACACGAACATGAAGTAACTTGTTCAAAAGGTACTTATGTTATATAGCATGCAATTGGCTTGGAAATTCTATTGTACCATTAAGTTGACTTAGTTGGTAAATAGGTAAGCCAAAGGGAATAAGTTTATCTTACATATTGTTAGTTTGTCTCACAATATTAATTCTAATGAAACATCACAAGTTGGTGGTGTGTTCAGTTAGGAAAAATCAAACTCTTGTTATATTGTTTGATTAAAAGATAAATATGACTTCTTTTCTTCCAAAAGTTATCAAGGTTAGAAAATTGAGTATGAATGAATATACTCACAAAGACTCCAACCTAGAAGATTAAATAAGACATTATGGAATGTGATGAATCACATTAAAGTCTTAAAATGAAGTTCTGATTTTGTTAATAAGTAGTTTTAACAAACAAGAGTCAGGAACTGTAAAATATTTTTGTAATATCCCAAATGAGAACGATTTAGTGTTGCTCATCTTGCTAAAGTATTTATAAAATACAAAAGGCAAGTAGGAGTTTTGTTTAGATCTTGAAAGATCAAAATTACAAAATATATAATCTTCTAAAACCACACTAGTGAAAATCATGATGAGGTTTGAAATGTAAAGGTTAAATCTCAACATGATGAAACTCTCATTCATAGATCCGTAGGGATGTCTCAGATATTTAATTAATATGCTGAGAATTATGAATTACAGGATCAAAGTAAGTCTGTTAATCATAATGACGCATTTACTAATTATGGTAAATTGCTCATACTATGAATGTTAAGATGCTGTCCATAAAGATAAGTCAACTTTGAAAATTTGGTTTATCTTAATGAAGATGAGTTTCTGCAAGAGAAGAAAAACCCTAGAGGTTTAAATCTTTGCATAAAGAATCATATGGACAAAATTGTATACATATTTTAATGTATGTCTTATGACAAGATTATTAATCATACTTAAGTAATTAACTATGATTGAATACTCTTTCATAAGCACATTAAAATTCAAAGATGGTAATTGTCATACTCATTTTTATGAATATGAAATTTGACAATGGATTATAAAACCTCTTTCTTATATAATTACTTAAGCGAGGACGATAAGTAATTAAGAGTTTTATGAATTCATTTAATCTTTGAAAGTATACAAAATGCAAGAATCCAAGTATGGATAGATGCATGCATCAAGGAGATAAATCTTATGTTTAAATATTAAATCTATGTTTTGATTTGTAAAATAAGATAACTCCTAAGTAATTCTGAAAGCTAGTGGGAGTATTATGTTTACTTATTTAAATCATATATGTTGTACAACATATAGGAAGTAACATTCTATATAAGTTAAATGGTAAGTCATAACTTGGAATGAAACTTTACTTGAAAGATTTAATAAGTAAAACATACAACCTTGAATATATGTTTATTGATGTAAACATGTGCGGTAAATGAATCTAATAGAACATGATATATCATTTAGAAAGTTTAAATGGATATGTAGTACATGAATGAAATTTAGTTGGACACGAGAATTTTTCATGTACATCATGTTGTTGTTATATCATGCTTTGATAAAAGATGATTTGACAACATTGATATCTAATGAAAGATATTAGATAAGTTGTGTAATGAATATTCTAAAGGAATATATTTGGATATAGAATCACATCCTCAGCCTGGAAAAATTTCTAGATTCTATAAATGAACAATTTGTAAAATTGTCATAGCCAACAAACTTGAAAGTTTGGATGGAATAAAACATTACACATTGAAGTTTACGGAAAAGATCATATTGTTGTTTGCATACAATGATGCTAATATAAATTGAGATGACACTCAATACTAGTCATGGAAGGATTTTATCCTTATTAATAGCCATGTGTACTAGTTATGCTTAAACGGAAAGCATAGTTGCATTATACATTAAAGAATAAGAATACTTTAAACTTTAAAGGTTTGGAAGTTTAATTATCATAAATTGTATGTTGAGGATGTCATACACATTTTATGATGTATTATGTGGTTATATCAAATTATTTGAATGCACATATACAAGAATTTCATTATTGAAATAAGTATTCTCAAAATTCCGATAGATCAAAGTTAGTTGAATAATGCCTTGTCAACAAGTATGATTACTTGAGGCATAATTGTCAACAAGTATGATTGGTATTACTTGAGACAAAATTCATTAACGAGAATTTTCATGCATTGATCTATTTAGTATTTGGATAAAGGATTGTAAACAATAATTATTCGAATGAAATGAAGTATTGTGTTATGTTTATTTCTATTCATAAATATTGTATCCTATATTTGCATGTTTAATCCATGAATAACTTAAGTTATTCTAAATTGTCCGTTGTCAATTAATGATATGGGAGTATCATTGAACTAAGACAAATGTGAGATTTGGTATAATATATATAAATTATATTGGTGCGTAGACAAGCCAAATTCACATGATATTCAATACTGGATAAATTGGATATAGGACAAAATCCCAATTACATGATTGTACTTATGGATGTTGTCATAAGAGTAAATCATGAATATTTATCCTCAGACTTGAGATACCAGGTAACTACTGTGGATGTAGCTCATTTTCTGTGAGATAATCTAACGCTATCCGTAACTGGTAGTTATAAGGATTATTTTCAGAGGTGATGCGAAGTTCATAGGTTATGCTTGTAGTCAATACGGGATTTGATTCCTTCAAATTTGTTTTGAAGTTTAATACTGTTTGGCCACTCGTAGGATTAACAAGATGTTTGCATGGCCATGCCCAAGGTCTATCTGGAATGCGTTCAGATGAATTGGTAATCTTGCTTGATCATAAATAACGAGAAACACTAGTTAATTATGGAATGACTTCGATCCATATCCATATTAACATAGTATTAGAATCAAAAGGATAAGTATGATGATGAATCATCAAAGGTGGTTTTTTCCAGGAAACCATACTCGAGATCGTTCTGGGGACATTGGCGTGTTATGCTAGACTAACCATTGTCATTGTTACATTAATCTATATCCGAGTGGGAGCTGTTAGTTTTAACGGATAATAAATTAATATATCATGACCGGACTCGAACTCGAGACTTCGGGATTGCACACTTTACGTATGAGTTTCAATTAATTAATAATTATTGTTTTGGTGACGAATAATTATTAAATTCACAAAATGATCGTTGGAGGAAAGATGAAGGATTGAACTTAAAATAAAGTTCAAGAAAAACATGGAATGGGCTTGTAAAACCCATGTTTGGCCAAACCCAACCCATTAGGGTGTAGGGTTTGTGTCTTGTGCTCCAAGTTTCTTGAATGCTATATAATGAGACCTCCTCTCATTCATTCATTCATCCCTTGGTTCACTTGCAAACCAAATCTCCTTCTCTTTCTCCTCTTGAGTTAGAAATCGAACTACACCCTTATAGGGTTCCTACTAGATTTCTAAGCTCAAACCATTCTTGTTTAGTTGATCAACTACACCCTTCTAGGGTTCCTACGCGATCTTCTAAACATTGTGTTTGGATTGCTTGTGAATTAAGAACCTAGCTTTTCTTATTGAAACGCTACTAATACGTGTGTTCAAGAACGAAGTGTTGGCATACTTTTGCTAACAAGGTGATTTGCCCTATTCGACTAATCCTAGTCGATCCACCATTAAACCCAATTAGGGTTTATAGTTCTTGTTCCATTGGTTTCTTGTTCTTGCTAGAAATCACAAAGAGGTACGCATCCATTTATATTCGGTTAATTTATTATTTGTATTTGATCTATTCCGCTGCGTACTCTTTGATGTTTATATGTTTATTATTATTCATATATTCCAACACCATAATGGTTATGTAGATAAAACCAAATAAAAAGATAAAAAAAAAAAAAAAAAAAAAAAAAAAAAAAAAAAGGTTAAAACCCAACCGGTTCTATCCAGCTCATGTAAAACCCAGCAATTCAACATAGATATTAAATCCTCAAATGCCCGGCTATTAACAGCCGGTGGCATCACGTACTGGTTCTCAGTTCTACCGAGCCCGTAGGGTTCTAAAACATTGGTTTTAACATTGTAAAATCATTTTAATACGTATTATCAAAAGGATTATTTTTGGATGACGCGCATCGATCATGACTAACCGGTCAAACTACATTAGGGTATGTTTGACACACAAAATTATTGGAAGATTATGCTTATTTAAATAAGCATCAGAGTATCTTTACTTTCTCGATTATTTTATGTTTCCTAACAAAAAAATTGTGTGATTCACCAAAACTAAAAATTACTGTGGATCCAAAAACAAAAAAATTATGTGATTCACCAAAACTAAAAATTAATGTGGATCCAAAAACCAACAAATTATTTCATTTGGATAAATAACAAAAAGACGAAAGCAAAATAGTACTTGTTGGTTAAATCAATAGATTTCTATATAGATTCTATTTATACACACTCACTGTTATGTCATGTGTGTGTGTTCATCTCGTCATATTCTTATCCCTGAAGCAATAAAATCTAGCACAAAAACATACTCACTTCAGTTCTAAGGAATCTAGCCATCAAATAACGGCTAAATGAGACTTTTATACATCTGCGACGAACAAGAGAAGGAGTTCAGTCGTCATGATGCTCCTGGAGCTTGTCCGCAATGCGGTGGCAAAGTTGAGGCTGTAGATTGTGCGTACAAATGGAGGTTTTGCTTTGTGCCAGTTTGCAATATAGCGAAAAGAAGATACACATGCACAAAGTGTTCTAAACGGTTGGTGTTCTTGTATTCTTAGACAGCTAGTACTATTGTACTCATGTCCATCAACTCATTAGTTTGTGATTATATTTGCCGTATGTCATTTTATTTATATTAATTCTATTTGAAGCTATTATTGTAGAAGTTGTATCGTTTGTTTATGTACCTTAATAGATACCAAGCAAGATTTATATAAATAAGGTGGTGTTTGAAAACTACGGATTTCACGTGGATAATATTGTTTGTCGGATTTTTCATGTTTCCAGTAATGTTGATGAATATGAAATGAACGAATGTTAATTTCTTTGTTAAGATTGTTTGGCTAATGAGCATGAGTTTTTTTAAAACATCGGAGCAAAACCAATGTATTCGGAAATCCTACAAAAGTGTCAAAATTCCGAAAATCATTGATGGGTCATCCTTGGTCTCTCGTTTATCCACCTTTTCATTATCTCTTATAGATCGTCTCTTTCTAAATCTGCCCTTTCGTTATCTTCTATCTATAGAATAGTGATTATCCAAACTTGTAACTTTCTATTTATGGTAATGTCACACATTTTCATTCCTATTACAGAGCCATTAATTGATAGAATTTATTTTTGATGTTCTTCATATCCTCCAAGCTAGTATGTATATAAAAATATAGTTTCAGAGCCTCTTCCTAACTTTGTGTCCGGATAGTCATGCAATCATCCTTTATCGCTCACTTATTTTGTTAATGATCGATTTTAGTTTGTTCCCATTGATCGATTTGTTCAGTTAGATTTCAGTTTTATGGCTAGCTATCTTTTTAAGCTTTGATATACTTCTACATCATTTCAGAAAATTCAATATAGTTTCTATGCTCACTTGGGGACTAGCTAAAGGTTATGTGGGGAAAAGCCTGACAAACAAGATGTGATCATCACAAATTAAGACAGACCGGCCTATGTAAAGATGAGGACCATGCAATGGTGAATGGTGTCAAAGGGGACTGACCATTATTTCGTACCCAGACAAAGCATAAAAAAATACTCACATATCCATCTACACCACAATTTATAACCTGTTCTTAAGAACTTAGAGCAAAAGGTGCAATGAAAAGCTCTTTTTCTTCATTTGGGCCTCACCGGTGTCACCTCATTTTAATACTCTCATTTCAAAATATCCCCTCACTCATAACACAAAATAAACTCTCCAACCCTCCCTCTTTACCATACCCTTTGCTCTTAGGGGGTTTTGTGAGGGGGGTTGGGATTGGTGGATAATAGACATCAACTCCAATAAATTAAGGGTGCGTTTGGTAAAGCAGTATCGGAATGGCTTATGGATTTTATTCTGATTCAAGGTGTTTATTAGTGGGCCCGGGAATGAAATGAGTATATCATAGACATAGACTCATTACTCACCAATTTGGTGTCTATGAAATTCATTCCGTAGGCCCATCTCTTTTCCACTACAAAACTCAAATATGTATACACTTTTTCATACCATATTTTGTCATCCAAACATAAACAATCGTAATAATAGAATTTTTTATGTCTATTGTCATTGTACCTCATACTAAATCAGATACACATTGTGATTTCTAGCAACAAGCCAAACGGCCCCTAAAACCCACCAACCTTGCCAGGATTTCATTTCTTTTCTTATGAGGCCATTTTAATCTCTCTATCTCTCTCATTCTTTCTCTCTTCTATTTAATTTTTTAAATTTAATTTAAATCCTAAAGCAAATCCAAATCATAAACCAATCTATAACCAAACTGACCTTTAAATCGTCAACCTTGGTTATGCGACACATAAATTACACATGAATACCGCTAAACAAAATACATACTCTCTTGTGTGTGTGTATATATAAATATATATATATATATATATATATATATATATATATATATATATATATATATATATATATATATATATATATATATATAGTTTGATGATTTTTCGTTACAATTACCTCCAAATGATATATCATTGTCATCTTTATAATTGAGACCACATATAAGTTCATTGAAACTAGGTGCAATATATAATAAGATATCTAGATATAGGGTGAGTTTGGTAAAGGTAGATGTGAGCAGTAGCAGTGAGCTATGAGCTATAAGCAGTAGCCACAGTTCACTGCTCACCGCTCACAGCTTCTTAAATTAGCATTGGAAAAATGGGCATTCTTAAAAAATAGCAAAGCTTACAGCTCTTCGGCCAAACGACCACTAAAATCCAAAAAACTCATTGCTCACCGTTCATCACCCCAAAAAGCTCCAAAAACATCGCACCAAACATAGCCATAGTGTTTTAGTGGCCTTATTCGCTTAAACGACAATGATGTGGCATACTGGCATGAAGTGGCCATTCTTGCCACTTTTTATCCGTTACTAATGCAATTTTTTTAGTATTAGCATTTATCACTACTACAAAAAGCGACATAGAGCCCGGTTGAAAACAGGCATAAAGCCTGGTTTTGGTGAGGGGCACAAAGGGGTGGGACTATATGCGAAAAGCAAATAGATCCCGGTTTAAAAATGGGCTCTATTACCTGTTATAGAGCCCGGTTTTCTATCAAAGAACATGGCTCTATGTGAACAAAACAAAATAAAAAAATAATAATAATTCCAGCCATGAAATCAAAAAAAATTATAGAGCCCGCACGTTGCGGCGGGGATTAAATCTATAAATTCATATAGAAGCTTTCTAGCCAACATTATTGTATCAAGTCCATCCATTTTTATCCATGCTTATACAATTTTATCTAAAAGTGCGTGTGCAGTCACTTGCAACATCTACAACATCTTCGCAACTGGTCCGCTCCTTTGCTCTCATTGCTTGCCCTTTAGTTGCTCTTTCGAAATTCCAAGCTGCAAATGTGAAACCAACAACAACAACAATACAAACTAACAAACAAACACAAACACATCAGTGGCAATACAACCTGCATTTTAATAGCAGCCAAATAGGTAGCAACAACAAATTAGCAGCTGCCACACACCAGCAATTTGCAAAGCGACTTTGTCACAGATTACCCATTTTGCCATATATATCAGTAACAAATTGCACATGTTTTGCTTAGGTGCATAGAGAGGAGTGAGAACACAATAATCTTTTCAAGGTTTCTTAAAATTATATCGTTACATCTTTTCAAGGTTTATAAAACTGCAAGTCCATGTTTTCCAAATGAAATAACCCATATAAAAAAGTTACCTTTTTTGACCCATTAACCAACCGGCGACACTAAAATAACTTTCACATACTTAAAAAGAACATCTTTTTCAAAATGAAATAACACATCACTTTAAGATAGACATGCACTTGCAGTCTTTCACAAACTAATTACTTTAAAATACAGTAAAGCTAAATCACATTGCACACTACATTTAAGTAAATTGTAAGCTACTTAATCCATAATTCATCCCAAACACCCTGACAGCCTAATTACTTAACAAAATACCAAAGGAAATTATAATACCCTGTAATTTACCATGTCATTTATTAGTGTTAAACACCAAGTAAATTTTAATTAAATATTATTAACCCATTTTTGCGAGTTAATTATGTACGTATACCGCTTTTGGGGGGTCATTTAAGGCCAAAGTCGAGATTATTTGATCAAATATTACCCTAAATCATTCATTTTGTCATTTTAGGTACTTTTGAGAGTAAATTTATAAAAGGAAGCATTTTGGACGTTTTTGGAGCGAAAAAGTGAAGAAAACGACAAAGTCTCAAAATCATGCTGGAAATTATACATGACAGCGTCACAGGTTGCTAGTGACAGCGTCAAGACTTGACAACGAGGTGGATAAATCAAATACACGTGACACGCTAGAAGGTTTTCTAAAGAGTTCGTGACGGCGTCACGTTATAAAATGCCAAGGCCGTCACGTATCATCACAAAGAGAGACGGCCCAGAGTCCACAAAGAGTGACGGTGTCAGAATTGGATCTAGGCAATACGAGTATTATTTTGGCGGCGAGTTGAAGGCGTCAGACCTAACTCTTGACGCCGTCATGATGCAAAATCTATATATAGTTTTTTAGTTTTCATTCATTGTGTGCAACATTGAAGGGAGTAAACCCTAGACGAATTTTACAGATATTTTGAGGGTTTCAAACCCTTGTTTCATCAATGCTTAATTGAAGATAAGTCTTTCATCAAATCATTCAATATGTTTGTGTATTGTTTGATTATATCTGACTCTTGTCTTCTCTTTAACATGCTAGGCTAGGTTTTCGTTGTGTTTCCTTAAATGTAATGAAACTTAGATATTGATTATGGGTTGGTTGTTTGTTTATAATTGTTGTGGATGAATGAATTCGATGTTAGGCTTAAGAAAACTGACAGAATTCCAATTGGTAACTTGCTTGAATGTCTTAAGAAACATGATCGGAGGTGTACTACGATATTTTGGTTGTATTCAATGCATAGGTAACTACTAATGAGGCCATGTTAGGAGCTAGTAGTCGGCTCGACATAGTAAGAGGTAGAAGCTTATAGAGTTAGGGAAGATCGTACACAACCCTACGAATGGTATTAAGGAATATAACCCGTCATCCATGCAATTGTAACAAACTAATCAACCTGTAAAAGATAGCTAGGGAGTAGTGAAATCTAAGTAAACATATTTTCTCTCATTATTGTTTTCGCCATAATTTAGTTTAAGTTTAGTTTATTTTATTTTGATTGCATCTTTAGTTATTTGGGTTAGTTGATTAGCAACTAATTTCGCCCACTCCTTCCAAAACCGAGATTTTACTTGCTTTCATTTAAAATATAAAAATACAAAAAGAATCATCCCTCATCTCTAGACCTAGTTTAGTTGAGTTTTAACCCTAGCGAACACTATTCTTTGAGTTGAACGATCAATCCCCCGGTACTTGTCACTATACTATACTTCAACGGTCAGGTACACTGCCTGGTGGGGATTTCAAGCTTCTCAAGATCCCTTGAGAGGTAAAACCTTTTGTGAGGGCGCAATTCCACGCATCAAGTTTTTGGCGCCGCAGCCCGGGGAATAGTTATTGTCTAGGTTAAAATTTCTCTTTATTAGGTCTACTTGCTAGATTCCTTTCTAGTAAGATTTTTATTTTATTTTTATAGGTTTCTTTAGTCTATCTTATTTCTTTGTTTCCTTTGTTCGTAAACTATCTCGATGGATAACAATAGCATTGAGCGTTTGATTCCTGTTATTCGTGTTTTTCGTCGTAGGATTTTCCAACTACCCGCCCCAATCCCTTTAGTGGAAAATGAGAACCCACCTAACCTCTCGCCTGACCATCACTTTAACAATAACTCTAAGATGGAGGAGTCTGACCATGATAATGACTATAGGGCTAGTCCTTTCTGTTGATATAAATAATGTTAAAAAACGTTATTAATATTTCTCAATAAATCCATGTTTTGATAATCACAAAACTCAAATCAAATTAAGTCAAGATTAAGACGTAAACAAGTATTTAGTAACAAATATTTACCTCTACATCTAATATCACTTAAGGTATGCATAAACTAAGCATCTTATGCATTACATGATCAAAGGAAACCTTGTCTTAAGACATAACATTTTATAAAATGATATTAACATTTTATATATATTAGTAAATCATTTTTGGTATTGTTGTATTAAACTAGAAAGATATGATTTCAAATTTCCAACCAAAAACGGCAAATTTTATCCAGAAAAACTTTTCCAACGTTCAGGAGGGTGACCCCCTTAATTATACTAAGCGGCCCCCTTAATCATTAAGGGGACCGGCACGCTCCAGAACAGTATTTTCTGGCCCTTTAACTACTGGATCATTCCACATATTTTTCTCACCTTTTTGCACTAAAAACTTTCTGATCCAACCTCCATTTCTATATCAAAAATCCTTTGATCATATAATTCATAAGTCTTTGTTTCCAAGTGATCCAAAGCTTCATCCACTCAAGTGCAAGAAGAAGAAAACTCCTCTACATCCATTTAATTGTAGTAGTGTTGTGATTAGCTATTTTCATATTGTAGTAGTGTTAGATATTTGTAAAAGTGTTGTGAGAACTTGTTGATTGTAGAAACTAGGTGTGTTGTAAAGTAGTGTAGTAGTTGTGATTTAGTTGTGCATAGAAGAAGGTGTGAAGTTGACAAGGTGTGAAGAAGGTGTGAAGTCTTGAAGAAGGTGTGAAGGTGTGAAGAAGGTGTGAAGTCTTGAAGAAGTTGTAAGATTGGTTCTAGCTACGATTAGAACTCGACATTTAGCTTAGTGTCGTTAACTCGTGTAAGCCAAGGTGTGTAAGGTTTCTCCACCATAGGGAGTTTGTTGACATAGTGAAGAAAACTCTCGAGTGTGGTACTCGGGGAGTGGATTAGGGCAAGGAAGGTGTCCTTGTAGCCGAACCACTATAAATTTGCGTGTTGTGGTTTGATCTTTCTAACTCTATCTTTTCTTCATTCTATTTCAATACTTTCATTATTAGATTACACTTGCTTATATTGGTTGTTACGTGAACTCACTTGAGATCGAATCGAAAGTTTTTATAAGCTACAAAATATTTTGGAAACAAATTCAAAAGGACGTAAAACTATGCATCCCCCTTCTAGTTTTCCACAATTGGTATCAGGAGCCACGTTTAGCAAGATCTTTAAAAATATATTGTATTTTAAAACTTGTAACGATCTATGGAATCTGAAAAATATTTAGAAGGGCAATCTATGCAAAGACCACCGCTATTTGAAAGTGATGGATTTTTATATTGGAAAAATCGATTCGAAACTTATGTGAAGTCAAAAGATCTAGATCTTTGGCATGTTATTACTAATGGTGATTTCTTACCTATTCAAAATAACCCTGAAATAATGAAAGATGAAATCGTACCTTTTGAAAAACAAAATGATGATTTAAAAAGAAAACTTGCTAAAAATAATGAAGCTAAAATGGTCATTTATAATGCGCTACCACGTAAAGAGTACGAATTGATATTTATGTGTGAAACCGCAAAAGAAATTTGGAACTCTTTATTAATAACTCACCAAGGTAATAGTCAAGTCAAAGATAATAAGATAGATCTACTTGTTCAACAATATGAGCAATTCACGATTCCGGAAGAGGAATCAATTGATAATGCTTTTGCTTGATTTAACACTATCATCACAAGTTTAAAAGCACTTGATGAGAATTTTTCTAGTAAGAATTTTGTCAGGAAGTTTCTTAGGGCTCTTCACCCAAAATGGCGAGCTAAAGTGACGGCTATTGAAGAATCAAAGAATTTGTCAACATTACAACTTGATGAATTAATTGGAAATTTAAAAGTCTACGAAGCAATTATAAAGAAAGATTTCGAAATGGTCAAAGGAAAACGAGAGCAAAGCAAGTCAATCGCCTTGAAAGCTAGAAAGGAATTTAGTATCGAAGATAGCTCATCTTCCGAAAGTGATGACGAAGAATATGCCATGGCCGTAAGAGATTTCAAGAAATTCTTCAAAAGGCGAGGAGGATTTGTAAGACAACCACATGATGAAAAGAAAGCATTTCAAAAGAGTAAGGATGACAAGAATGAAAGGAAATTTTTCAAGTGTGGTGATCCAAATCACCTCATTGGAAAATGTCTAATGATGACAAGAGATCAAAATCAAAGAGCATTTGTTTGAGGAGCTTGGAGTGATAGCGATGAAGATGAGAAAGAAACGACAAAGGGAGAGAAGTGTCTTATGGCGAAGACATCAAATGAGGTACGTTCCAAAACCGAATATTTTAGTGATGAAAATTTATCATTAGATGAAAAATACTTAGATAATGAATATAATAGACTATGCAAATTAGGACAACTAGTAATGGCCAAAAACAAATCACTAAAATACATAAACAATCAATTGGAAAATGAAGTACTAGAACTAAAAATTAAAATACATCAACTTGAAAAAGGTAAAGAAATTTTTGAAGAATGTAAATCATGTCAAGAGCTTAAAGGTGAAAACTAAATACTCAGGGAAGAAATTCACAAACTTGATAAATTTGAAAATAGTAGTCACTCACTTAGTAAAATAATAAGTATTCAAAGAGTATCCGGAGATAAAACCGGTTTAGGATTTAACTCAAATGAAGCTTCAACAAGCGAGATTAAAAATGTCAAATTCGAAAATGAAATTAATGAACAAAAACCTCTAAAATCTAATCCTAAGTATATACTTATTAATGATAGAAAAATA